>JAPCYP010000195.1:0-318630 GCA_035048595.1 Echinosophora koreensis
GCGTCAGCGAGACGCGGTCCACACATTAAGCACGGGCGTGCTCAACTTAAAATCAGAAACACGCTTCTAACTTTAAGCACGGGCATGCTGGCTAATGAGCACGGCGTGCTCATGTACCAGAAAGGGACTTTTAAGTTAAAATCCCACTTGGCCCTTACACAAACAACTTAACAACCAAACAAGCTTTAAGAAAAGCACTTTAACGAAAAGCGGGGTGTTACATAATGACTCCTGTTAGATTGGGAATTATCTCTTCCATCCTGGGATTTCCAGCAGGTGTTTTACCCTTTACCTATCTAGGTATTCCTATCTTCAGAGGGAAACCTAAAAGAGTTCATCTAATGCCTATTGTTGATAAAATCAAATTGAAATTAGCTAGTTGGAAAGGTTCCCTGCTATCAATTATGGAAAGGTTCCAGTTAGTTAAGTCCATAATTCATGGTATGCTAGCATATAGCTTCCATGTGTATTCTCCTTAAGATTCATGATAGTTGGATTAGAAACTTCATATGGGGAGGGGACATTTCAACCAAAAAGTTGGTCACTGTTTCTTGGAACAAAGTTTGTTCTCCTTTTCATGGGGGAGGACTGGGTGTGAGATTTGCTAGATCAATGAATGAAGCTGCAGTTTTGTAGTTTAGTTGGGATTTAACCTCTTCTAACTCAATGGGAAAACTTTCTCAAAGCAAGTTATTTCTCTAAGAGAAAGCCAATCTCATATCATCTCAGGTCATCAATTTGGCCTGGCATTAAGGGCTGTATTAATGTGATTTCAGAAAATTCCTCTTGGCAGCTTGGCAATGGCCTTGATATTAATCTCTAGTTGTATAAATGGTTACCACAGAGAATCTCTGACTCTTTAAATATTCCAAGTAGTCTGCATGACAAGCTACATGCTTCTGTGGCTGATCTTATAATTGATGGAGCCTGGTCAATCCCAGCTGAGCTTACCACTTTTTCTTCTGTCATTACTGTTGAGATTAAGAAAGTTCCTATTCCTAATTATCCTGAAAAAGATCACTTAGTTTGACTGCATTCAAACACTGGTACTCTAACATTTAAGGAAGCATATCTCCACTTGAACCCGAAGCATAAGGATATTCCTTGGAGCAAGCTAATCTGGAATCAAGACATTCCTCCATCAAAATCATTCATCTGTTGGAGACTGTTTCAAAACAGAATACCAACTGAGGAGAACCTTTGTTCTAGAGGGTGTTCAATAGCTTCTATGTGTAGTCTTTGCAACAAAGAGGTGGAGTCTTCCAAGCACCTCTTTTTGGACTGTGATTTTGCAAAATCCATTTGGAATTGGCTTGCCTGCTTACTGAATTTCCCAATTGATTTATCCTCTCCTCAAGCCATTTTTGATATCTGCTCCAAGAATTGGAGTCCTCAACTGAAAGTGGTGATCCTTGCTGCTCTAAAAAATGTAATAAGCACAATTTGGTGTTGTAGAAATAACATGAGATTTGTTGAGAAGAAGATTTCTCTAAAGTCAGCAATTAGCCTAATCTTAGTCAATGTCAATCTCTCAAGAAATGGTGCTTCTAGTCATATGTATTCTGATATCATTGAGTTTTCAATTCTAAAGGCTTTCTCAATTTCTGGTCATCCTAATTTGGCTCCCAAAATCAAAGAAGTAACCTGGTGGCCTCCTGTCCTTCTTATGTGAAATGTAATATTGATGGTTGTGCTAAAGGTAGTGTAACACCCCCCTTGGGCATTACGTCGTAAACATGTGTGAAAATAAATTAAAAATAAAAATTATTTGCTGGTTGCTTTCAGAAAATGACCTCTATAATTTTTAATAAGTCCAAAAGTGGGGTAAAATTTTTCTTTCTGCGAAATACTTCAGAAAAAGATATATACATCACAATAGTATAATTACATTATACTTACATACAAACTGAATTTTTTCGTACACCAAAACATCGCAACATATAAGCTTTTCTGAAATTGTTTTTCATACACCTTACAAGGTGTTTCAAACCATTTATAACAACCTTCCCAAAAATACGCAGCCCAAAGAAAATCCTAAGCTAGTCGCCTTACAAGACATCTACTGGAAAAACCCCGTGCTCATTCCCACACTCAAACATCTCATCAATTATCGAAACCCATGTTCCTGAGTGAGGCTAAGAACTTTTCTGCACCATCTACTTTCATGTATCAAGATACAAAAGCCAAACCCGAAAACCTGATATATTATAAGGGTGAGATGCCAATATATGAGTTTATAACAATAATCACATGCACGACATACAAAATTAGCACATAGACATATATAACCATAACAACATAAGATTCTCATAACTAAACAAGTAGTTTATCACTGGATCTCATACCCGATCATCATTATTTTAAAAATATGCATGACACGTCAACGTTCATTGTCTAACATTCACACCTAATCTCCGGAGATCCCAACGTCTTCAAAATGAGTTGATCAAACTCGATACATCGTCTCATTGGCTAGCTAAGCACAACAATAATACATCGTCTCATTATCCATTCAAGCACAATGATATATACATCGTCTCATTATCCATTCAAGCATAATGATACATATACATCGTCTCATTGTCCATTCAAGACACCATCACATGATACTTTTTCCATTAAGGTCTCACGTTAAACAACGTCGGGCACGTCTGCCATAAATGCAAATGTAAACCATTTTGTTCTCATCATTTTATTTTTGTTTATTATATTCTTGTCGAAGCTCAAAGTGGCTTATGACTATTCATCGTCTTCAACGTCTTAAAATTCTCATCGTCTCATCATTTTCAACGTCTTAAAATTCTCATCGTCACACGGATCAAAGATCTTCGTGTTTTTATTATAGAACACTGGTATCATGACGTCTCGGATACTAGGTTTATTTTTCAACGTGAACACCGTCTTTTTTTTTTGAAACACAAGTTCAAAACAAAATCTCCGCAACTTATCTAAGTTGACGGAATAACATCGTTGAGGAAAAATTCGTAAAATCATTTCTAATTGAAAATTCCTTTATAAAATCATCGGTTACTAAAAATTTAATTTTTAGAAAAGAGAGTCACTTGAGGCTCAAACTTGTTTAAAATACGTACTACCGCTTTAGAAATACTTGCCGTTGATACTTTCCCAAATTGCTGTCGTTTAGCCTTTTTAAAGCCATTTAAGCCAATTCTTAACCTTTTCCATTTAAATGATTTTCTAAAATTATAATTAAGTTACTTTCGAAGATTAATTTCATAAAATAACTTTTTATAATATTATGGAATTTCTTATGTAAAAATTAGCAGTACAAAAATAATTTCACGGTTACGTCTTCATTGTGACTCATAGTTCACTCTTACACCGATAAATCATTATATATTCCAATATTTCTCAATTAAATACTGAATATTACTCGTGAAGCATCTTAAAGCTTTTATCTCGTTTAATTAATTAAGCATTGACCACTATCAGGCTTCTCAAACAACAATCAACAACAACATCATATCAATATTCCCAGGCAGATCTTGCATCACAACATCATAATATATAACTGCAGATAAACAATTTAAATGGAGATAAACCATCACAGATAAATAATACAAACATCAACTAGATAACACATGATTATAGGAAAAACTCCTCATGTATTCTCCCCTTACCTCTTGAAGAACTTATCTCCAGATTTCTTTTCTCGAACGTACGTCAAACTCCGGTGTCACGACTCACGTATAACCAACACACTTAACCTTCAACAACCACAATCAACCAATTACAAACAATCAAATAAAATCACCTATTCCCTATATGTAAGTCACGGCCATGTTAGGGTTTAGTGACTAAAAATTTCTAAATTGCTTAAGTCTTTGGATTAATGATCCTTAATACTTGAGATATAGGATTAATGGTTTAACACAAAGAATTGAAATCAAATACTCCAATTCCTCAAAAAATCAATTTCGGCCTTTAATAGAAACATGAGCTAGGGATTTTATTTGAACACAACAACTTGGATTCAACATACTTACATACTAGAAAGATGATATACAAGTTCACTTTCTAAGAAAAATAAACAAAGCCTCCTACACCCACACAAGTAGGGTTCGGCCTTGGAGGGTTAAATAGGCAGGAAATTTTGGTTTAAGTCATACTCTTGGATTTTGATAGTAGAGATGATAACTAACTCATAGAAATTGGTGTCATATTTTTAGGATTTTTCTATGATTTTCTAGAGAATTTCAAACTTTCTAGATCTAAGAATTGAAAAAGATGATCAAAGCTTTAAATCATGAAAGTAATTGAAGAACATGATGTTTAATGATGATGAGGATCATGGATTGCCTCTTGGAATTGAAGAAAAGTGCAAGAATCAACCACTTGCTTCACAAACTAAGCTTATGGAGTTAGAGAGAAAATGGAAGAATGGAGAAGTTTGGAGAAGATGAATGAGCTTGGAGAGGAAGTTTGGCTCATGAAGTAGAAGAAGCAAATTCTCATGGTCTTGGGCTTGGGACATGTGAAAATAGGCTTGAGAAAGTCCAAGTCCATTACTTGAATTTTAAGCATAAAATGCTTAAGTCTTAATGAATGGTATAGGAAAGTTTAAGAGCACAACTTGCTTCATGGAAAAATGAACTCTTGACCATCGTTTTGGGCCTCAGAAACTGCATCCCAACAAGGTTTAGAAGAGCCAAAATTGATCCACTTCACTTAGTGTATCATGGAAATTAGTTTAGGGACCAAAATGAAATTAATAGAAAGTTTAAGGATCAAAATGCAATTATTAAAAATTGCTAACATAACCTTAAGCCACATTAAACCTCACACATAGTTGACTTATTCCTAAGAAAACATAGGGTATATCCACTTATCGAGTCCCGAAACTCCCGTAATCGGCTCCATCGTTCGCCCGATTGAACATAACGCCCATAAAATGTATATTATTTCACTTGTAATGAAATAATTCTAAAATTTCACAATCGTAGGAAACTAAATAAAAACCTTAAGTTTTTCGTTCACAAATTAAAATTAGGTTTTCTGATCAGTATAAATATACTGTCAGTGAAATTCACAGACCGGGTTTCCCCTGACTTTTCAACCTAAATTTTAATCGTAACTTTCTACAATCAAGTAGAGTAAGATGATGAACTCAGTTCATTTAAAATAATTTTCTAACACTCAAATAAACGTATAAACATATTCACATATATTTCTGTTATTAAAAGCAGTGAAAGTCAAGGTGTTACAGGCAGTCCCGATTTTGCTGCTTGTGCAGGCTTATTTAGAGATAGCAGAGCTTCTTTTATGGGTTGTTTTGCTAAAAACCTTGGTATAACTTATGCTTTCCAAGCAGAGCTTCATGGTGCTATGTTAGCAATTGAATTGCTTTCAACAAGGGATGGTTCAAGTTGTGGTTAGAGTGTGACTCCTTGTTGGTGTGCCTTTAAAAATCCAGATTTGGTTCCTTGGCAGCTTAGAGTAAAATGGAAGAATTGCATTCAATTGACTAAGAAAATGACTTTTTTAGTTTCACACATATATAGGGAAGGCAATCATTGTGCTGACAAGATTGCTGCCTTTGGTATTTCTGTAAATGATTTTTGTTGGTGGGACTATTTTCCTAGGTTTATTACTGAAGATTTTTCAGAAATAGGATTGGTCTTCCTAGCTATAGATTTGCTTGATTTTAATGGGTCAGGTAAATGTCCCCCCCCCCCCCCCATTCCTTGTATTGTTTTTCCTTTTCTTTGAATAAATTTTTGGCTTGCTGCAAATGATTGGTGGAGTTAGGGGTGCCAACATAGTTGGGATGTCTTTCTCTACAGTGATGCCTTTGCAAGCCAATTTTGCTTTTTTAAAAAAAAAAATCCCCCTCCCCCTCCCCTCCTTTCAATAAAACAAATGTTGATTAAAAAAAAATCTACTTATCGAACAACATTAATAAAAAGGTCATGGGTTGTATTGATATTGTTGGACATCTGGCTATGAATGATATGTTTGAAATGTTAAGCTATAAAACATGTAATAAGTCTCTTGAATTTTGAATTGCTTTTGTTTCAAATCTCTATACTTTCTTATTCTTATTCTTATAAAGACTAAAACCATGTTCTCATTTCTTGCTGCTTGGAGCAGCATGTCGAGGATCATCACCTCTATTCATTTAATTATTTTCATTGGGGTGACCCTAAAAGTATGATATGGAGAAATTGAAAAGCATGCTAAAGTTTTGTAAGATGCAATGAGTAAGCACTTGGTTGATTTATTTGAAGAACAACCGATTCTACTCAATTAACTGGTAAGATACTAGAAGTTGTACTTTCCTTATTGCTTTCAGTTGTTGGCATATGTGCGACACCCCATTCCCAGAGTATCACATTTACGTAACTTATTGCGGAAATTAAACTGAACGAAAATAATATATATTGATGGTTGCCTTCGGAAAACAAATAAGTTTCTAATCACTTATTCTTTATAAAATGGTGATAAAATTTTTTCCTCTTTCTTTACTTCACTCACAACCAAACACCATTAATATAATATACAAATCTATATATATCATACATATGCATCATCAAAGTTTTACATAAGACCTTTATCCTACCAGGTCATCATCTACAACCAACAAGTCATAACATTACACTGAAAAAAACTAACTTTATCATCGTGGGAGTTTGAAAACACTACTCAAAAAGATGGCTCTCAGTAGCCAAACAGTCAGACTATCTAAAAATCCCACTCTACCCAAAAGAACTACATTCCTACAGCTGGTCGCTACTAATGAAACCCGTTGGGGAGTCCAGTATAGACACCCCCACCTCCAGGAGGTGTATCTGGAGAGGATACCTCAACTCCCTCTCCAATATCCGGGACTACACCATTCTCAAGAGGAACATAGTCCGGTTCAACCATCGGATCCTCCTCAGGATCTTCCTCCATCTCCACCTGTGCCTCCTCCAGGATCAAAACTATAGGCCCTGGAGGTGACTCCGGGGCTACCTGTTGTAAAGGCTGTACATGCGGAGGTGGTTGATGCTCTAAGTCCGCGTGGCGCACCAAATGCTGCAGGATGATCCAAATGGGAGGTAGTGAGACCTCGATCGTCTCCCTGCTATGAATGAGCTGTTGTGGTCCATTTGCTATGGTCCCTCGGAGTGTCCTCATCGGACCAGTGTAGGTAGCACTCTGAGCCCCTAGGTTGATTACCCATGCATTACCTTGGTCTGCATTGTCAAACATCAGAGCTCGGACCCCCGAGTAATTCAGCTCCACTCCGTCCGGATCCATCTGAACTCAGATATGTATACATTCCACATAGTAGAGGAAACAACAAACAGATATGCAAGGGTGAGATACCAATATATAAGTTTTGATAAGACAACCGCATGCGCGACACACAAAACAACATATACCAAATATTCACAGCATACAAAATTATCCAAACAACAGAATAACTTTATCAAAAAGGGTTTCATAACCGACAGTCATCGTCATTTTGTAAAAATGCATGACACTTCAATATTCAGGCTCTAATTTGATACCTAATCTCCGGAGATCCCACAACTTTCTGTTTCGTTTTGAGCAGATCAAGCTCTTTACATGGCCCATTGTAAAAACGAAATAAAACAATGTCCAACAGAACACATAACATATTGGTTATCACTCAGTACACCAAGGTTATTGTTCGAAAATGTAACAATGGTCCACACAGAACACAATAGTTACTGCGATCAATGGAGTTTATTGTCCATAACCTATTGCCTCACTCAAAACCCAATAGTCATCGCATTTAATTGGAAACATAGTCCAGTAAAGATACATTGATCCAATCAGGACTTAATGATCATAACACATGGCACGTCTGCCAAAAAAGCATGAGAAAAACTTTTATTCTCGTTTCGTTTTCTTTGTCGTCATAATCTTCCCTTGTCAAAGCTCGAAGCTCACGACCATGCTTAATTTTATATTAAGACTTTTTCACTTTAAACAAACATAGGACACACAGTCCCAATGTTTTAAACTAAACACAGGACACACAGTCCGAGTGCTCAATCGTAAAGCCCTAAACTGATGCACCAGTCTTAGGCTCGCGGATATGGAATTCAAATTCTCCACATCAAATTTAGGACACACAGTCCACACAACCTTTTCAGGACACTTAGTCCAATGACACAGATCCCTGATCTACGTGTCAACAGAACACTAGAACCCCAACGTCTCGGTCACTAGGTTCGTTTTTCCTTTTTTAAAACATTTCGCTCAGTGAAATAACAAATACAAAACCAAACCTCCGAAAAATTATCCAAGTTTAACAGAACTATTTTCACTGAATAAAACTCTTTTACAGAAATTCTTTTCTGTTAAAACATTTATAAAATGTGAAATCATAGATAAATTCTTTTCCGTCTAAATTCTTCATTTCTGAATTTCGTTCTCAATAAACATCAACTTTTAAAAGTCCTTTCTAAATAAAATTATAATAATAAAATAAAAACCTTTTTCTAAAAAAATTTCATAAAAATCTTTTTATAACTTAAATGACTTTTCTGTCATAAGTAATTGTTTTGATGCCTATATTACATTATTTTCGTAATTTAATCACTTTAAATAACATTTTATAATAAAATTAAATTTATTTTGGATAAACTAGCGCCTGTGAAAGTTTTCACAGTTCCACCCTTACTGTCACTTATTGACACATTATCCACCAAAAAATTATTATTAAAATAATATTTTTCCAATTTTTCTCAAATTCCCACAAATTAATCACCCTGCTTAATTATTCAAGCTTATCAAGATTTTATCCTCAAATTAATTTAAACACTGACCAATGCCAGGTTTCTCAATCCATCACTCAACAACAGATAATTTCACCACAATATAGCATGACATACATCCAAATTATGGCATGCATCACAATTATAATTTAACAATTCAATTATAATCATGTAAATCAACATATCACAAAAAAGTCAAGTAAGCATATCATCACTTAAACAATAAACGATTCATAAATCACAGAGAATCACCACATATAATTTACAGACAACTCTAAAAATAACATACGATTATCTTAAACTCCACAGGCAGTCTCCTCTTACCTCTTGGAGATTCAAATCAAACTTTCACAACAACCTTCTGATTTGGATCCGGTTTCCTCTGTTCCGCTTAGATTGACTTAATCCGATTGATTCCTTCACAACGAATTGCAACCAAAATAAATCAAAAATCAAACAAAACACACTTGTTCATGAGGTCTAGGGTTCGGCCTCTTCTAGATCACTAGGTTAGGAAAGTTAAAAATTTTCTAACTTATGGATTTATGATCCTTAAGCAACTTAAGCATGATGAAACACTTAATCCAAGATCATGAACTAAGAACTTTGAATGAAACTTATCTAACTCCATGAGCTAGGGTTTCGGCCTTGGCACAAAAGTGGATTAAAAACTTCACTTGATTTTTAACTCTTGGATTTAACAAATACACATAATATAGATTTGGATTCAAGTGTCACAAAACAACATTGAATCAAAAATCCATCCAACAAACAAAGTTAGGGTTTCGGCCCTTTTAAGAAAATTAGGTTAGGGTTTGATTTTTGGTTTTCTAATCACTTGGATTCAATAACCATAAGGATTAAAAGATGAATCACATGATCATTCAACAAGTTTTTGAAACAAAATCCCTACACACCTATTTGTGAGGGTCTCGGCAAAGGGGGAAAGAATAGGGATCAAGTTTTTGTTGAACACATGCTCTTGGATAACAAATATAGAGATGATTATGAGATTATAGCAATTGGTTTCAAGTCAAAAGGATTTTTCTACAATTACTTATGAATTTTTGAAGATAGTATCATGAACTTTGAATCAAATGAAGAACTTGATGATTCATGGCATAAACTTGTAAAAGTTGTGAAGAGAAGAGCTTAGATAGACAAGATTAAGAGATGTTACCTCTTGATGATCAAAGAAATTGATGATTTTGGTGATGTTCTTCACAAAATCACTAAGATGTTCTTATGGTGTTCTTAAGGAAAATGATGAACTTTTGGAGAAAAGAAGATTTGGAATGAAATAAAAATTTGCCTAAGTGATGGTGATATTGGTGGAGCCGTGGGTTTGGGGGGCAAAAGGGTAAAAATGCTTGATGGCAAACTTGTAGTTTCCATGTGAAACTAGGGGTAAAAAGGTCTTTCTATGACAAAATACCTAATAGCATTTATGTGCCATTATGGCCATTATGATTCGGATATGATCGTCATAAATGCTTGTCATCGCAGTCACATCAGTCATCTCAGCTCCGTTGTTGACCCCCTGGTTTATCTGACTCAGGTTTTCCTAGGGATATTTCAACGTTTTCTCTAGCAGCAAATATAATATTATATTTTTACGCTAAAATTTTCAAAACTTCCAATATCGTAGCAAATATGATAAAAACATTATTCATCTCGATCACGAATTAAAATTAGGTTTTCTGAGCAGTAAACTTTTACTGTGAGTGAAAACGCAGACCAGGCTCCGTCTGAATTTTCAACCCAAAATTTCATCGTAACCTTATAATATAAAGCATAGCATGGAAATGACATTGGTTTATCCAAAATAATTTTCTACGTCTCGGATAAAATTTATACATTTATTACCGATATTAGAAAGCAGTGAAAAATCGGTGTGTTACAATATGCTTTTAAGTTTTTGGTTGCACTGTTGTATGTTTTTAGCATTGATGTCGGCTGCATTTCCCATTGCTAAAGTTCTCAAGTCTTTCTGTTTGCTTTACAGTCAATGAGAAAGACAACTATATTGTTGTGTAGCTGGGATTAAGGAACTATGACATGTATAAGAGTTGCAGCCTGCGGGGTTGCTCTGTAGATATTTTTAGAGTCTGAGGATTGATTGAAATTCAATATAAAAAAACATTAGCATCTACTGAAATTTTCCTTGACGATTTCAGTTTTATGGTTGATCTCCTTGGCGTCAAATTTCACCAGTACCCAAAATAGTTTTTCAGTCATATGTATTTTTGTTTTGAATTTTACCATTGTATCTTGCTAAAGTTATATAAAATGCGTTGTGTCATTCATGCTTCAAAGTTAACATCTGCTTCAAATAGTCATTCTTGCTATAGTCACTCATGCTTCAAAGTTAATATCTGCCTATAAAAAATAGGGTGATATAATTTTAATGTTGATATAATTTGTTTTAAAATATGTAATAAAATATTATTTCTTTTTGGCTCAGTCTTTGTGTAGTTGAGTAGTGCGACACCCCTTCTTGGGTTATCACATAGTTACCCAAATGCGGAAAATAAAATTATAATTCACGGGTTACTTTCGGAAAATAATGTTTTCTAACACTTTTCGTAATACAAAAATAGTGATAAAAAATTTTCTTTTCTTCGACATACATAACCCTGTCGCAAATATATAACCGTATATCTATATATAGAAAGCATCATACAACTATACTGCAACCTATTATTTTCACATTTAGACCTTTATCAATATAGGTCCTTTTGGGAAGAAACAACGTAAGATATCATTATACATTATTGGAAACAGAAAACGTCTTACTTCAAAATAATGGCTTTCTAAAGCCAGACATAAATATTTTTCCTCTGAAAAGGTTATAAACCAACTTAAGACTCTAATTGAGCTGGTCACTCTGTACGACACCTACTAAGAAGACTCCAGAGGTCATTCTTAAAATCCACGGTCGCTTTAAAAGTCAGGCCTAAAGATCCTCGAATGCACCAGGGGCATCTCCAGGTCCACCTATACTCAGATAGAATATATTCCACAAGTAGAGAGACCAACAAGAAAATATGCAAGAGTGAGAAACCAATATATGGATTTAACACGACAACTACATGCCCGACACAAAAGAAAATAGATAAACATATACACGGTCATAACAACATAAACATTCATATCAAAGCAAATAATTCATCCATGGGTTTCACACCCCAAACGTCATCATTTGAAAACTATGCATGAACATTTCATATACCTCATCTAAACTCATAATTAATCTTCGGAGCTTCAAACACCAAATAAATGAGCTGATCAGGCTCGATTGCCAAATAAGGAACGCCTTCTTGAATACCTTTCCATTAAGATATCCAGGTTCGCCTTCTGGAATACCTTGTCTACTAAGATACCCAGATTCGCCTTCGCCTTCTTGAATACCTTACCCTTTAAGCTATTCAGATTCGACTTCTTGAATACCTTATACCCAGATTCGACTTCGCCTTCACCTTCTTGAATACCTTACCTTTTAAGCTATCCAGATTCGCCTTCTGGAATATCTTTTCTCTTAAGATATCCAGATTCACGCCCTAGACATGTCTACCAAGTAAATGCATGTAAAGCCTTTTGTTCCTAGCACCTTAATTAGGATAGCAAATCCAAAGGATTCTATGTCCATAATGCCTTAAGAATACTAAGATACCTTTTTTCGTTTAAAACAAAACTGCATAACTTGTCTAAGTTGTCAGTAGTAACTCCATTAAGGAAAACTCGTTTACAGAACACCATTCAAATCTAATTGAAAATCTCTTTATAAAATCATCAAATTTCTACTAAATCTTTTTCCGAAAACTTTACTTTTCAAGAAGAGAGTCACATGGACTAAATCTTGGTTCAAAATAAAAACTGCCATTTTAAAATTACTTGCCGTAAATACTTTTCCGAATTGCCGTCATCTAGCATTTTAAAGTCCTTTAAGTCAAAACTTGGTCTTTTCCACTTAAATGATTTTCTAAAATCATCATTAAGTTATTTTCAAAAATTAATTTCCTAAAATAACTTTTTATAATATATTGGAATTATCCACATAAAAATTAACAGTACAAAAATAATTTCACGGTTACGTCCTCACTGTAACTCATAGTTCACCCTTACACCGATAAATCATTAAAATAGTTATATTTTCAACTTTTCCTCATTTTCAACCAACCAAAAACCTAAGTAATATTATATTACTATTTCTCATCAATGAAAACTCATTATCCCATAAAAACTTTTTAACACTTGGAACCTCATTATTAACTAAGCACTGACTACTGTCAGGCTTTTCAATCCACAAATAACATCAACAATCATCAACATCATTATAGCAATTAACCCAGGCAGATCATGCATCAAAGCACTATAATACATAACTACAAATAAATAAACACAGATAAACTAGCACGACATAAAATAGCATGACATAAAATAAATTAAACAAACACCACAACCACAGATAAATAATACAGACCCATAACTTGATAGCACGTAGCCATCGAAAAAATCCCTCAGGCAATCCCCTCTTACCTCTTGAAGATTTTTCCTTATGATACTCGTTCGCCGACACTCTGGTTTCTTGACAGCACACGTACACGATTCACACACAATCTCCTTCAAAAAACCATACAACATAATTATCAATCAAACAATTAAAATCACATATTCCTACTTGAAGGTTTTGGCTATGACTAGCTAAATTAGCTAGAGATCTCAAAGTTTAACAAACTCTTGGATCAATGTAAGAGATACATAATAAATTGTCACTTGACAAAGATTGGTTCAAAAACTCCTCTAACTCAAATAGTTAGGGTTTCGGTCATCATGGTTAAATTAGCCTAGACATGCTAAATTTTTTTAAGCTTTTGGATTAAGGATCCTAAGCATTAAGGATACATGATTAAGGATTTAAAACACAACAAATGAAACAAAATCTTCTAACTCTACAAAGAGTTAGATTCGGCCAACACATAAATATTTGGATAGAGAAATTATTTGGATTCAACAACATGGATTCATGATACATATGAACTAGAAGTATGAAATCAAGCTTAACTTCTTAAGAAAATGAAACAAAACTTCCTCCACTCACACAAGTGAGTTTCGGATTTGGAGGGTTAAATGGGAAGGAAAATTTTGTTTGCATCAATCTCTTGGATTATGATAGTAGAGATGATAACTAACTCATAGAAATTGGTATCATATTTTTAGGATTTTTCCATGATTTTCTAGAGAATTTCAAACTTCTAGATCTAAGAATGTAAAAGTGATGATCATGGCATGAACAAGGCATTGAATCATAAAAATACTTGAAGAACATGAAGATGATTAGGCAAGGAGAGTAAGATTCACCTCTTGAAGATCACAAACAAGTGAAGATCCAAGGACTTGCTTCACAAAGTGATGAATAAACTTATGAACATTTGTGTTTTTGGTGCTAAGTGTGAAAAAAGAAGAAAATGAAGTGTGATGAAGGGTTTTTATAGAGGTGGGCTGCGCCAAAAAGAGGGACCAAGGAGCAAGGAATTTGTGTTTCCTAAGGATCAAAGTGCAATTAAGTTATAAGGACCAAATTGCAAAATAGAAAAGTCTATAAACCTAAGTGCAATTTCCTTATAGTTGGTAATGATGAGGCCATGTGCATCACAAATGCTTCACTTGGGTGAGTTATCTTGAATGACTCATTGGGATTATCCCTTAGCGGCTCCCGGAAATCCCGTATTCAGCTCCGTCTGTAACACCCCGAGTTTTTCTGCTTTCAAATATCAGAAAATTATATATATATATATATATATATATATATATATATATATATATATATATATATCTGAGACTTAGAAAATTATTTTAATTAATCCGAAACCATAGTTACACTCTACTTGACCGTAGAGAGTCACGATAAAAATTTAGGTTGAAAAGTCAGGCGAAACCCGGTCTGCGAATTTCACTGACAGTATATTTGTACTGCTCAGAAGACCTAATTTTAACTCGTGAACGAAAAACTTAAGGTTTTTATTTAATTTCCTATGATTTTGGTTATTTTGAAATATTTCACTAAAAAGTGAAATATTATATTTTATCCGGGCGTCGTATTTATCGGGTGAACGGCGGAGCAGATTACGGGATTTCCGGGAACCGCTAACGGATAATATCCATGAGTCACAAATGACAAGGCCATGTGGATGATGTCATGGATGGAGTCACTAGTCATGATGACAATTTCTAGGGAAATTGCATTTAGGTCCTTAGACTTTTTCTATTTTGCATTTTGGTCCCTAAACTAGTTTCTAGAATCTTCCAAGTAAATTGAATCAAATTTTGGCTCATCCAAATCAAGTTTGGGCTGCAGTGTTTGGGCCCAATATTATGGTCATAAATTCATTTTGCATGAGGCAAATTTCTACTCTTAAGTTTCCAAGACAAAGTATTAAGTCTTAAGCTATTTTCATGTTACAAAATCAAATGGACTTGGGCTTTTCTTGGCCCAAAATTTCGCAAGGCCCATGCTTGCCATGGCTGCCCATAAGCTTGAAGAGCCAAGCTCATTCAAGTCATTCTTGAACCTTCTCCATTCTTCTTCATCTTCTTCATCTTTCATTTCCTCTATTTTCTCTCTAAACAAAAGCTTTGAGTTTGTGAAAGAAGTTAGTGATTCTTGCTCATTTCTTGTTCTTCAAGAGGTGATTCTTACTCTTTATCTTCATTTAATAGCATGTTCTTCATAAGTTTTCATGTTTTAAAGCCTTGATCATCACTTTAAATTCCTAGATCTAGAAACTTTGAAATTCTCTAGAAAATCATAGAAAAATCCTAAAAATGTGAAACCAATTTCTATGTTCCTATTATCATCTCTACTATCATAATCCAAGAGATTGTTACAAACAAAATCTTCCTTCCCTTATTTTTGATCAAGGCCGAATCATGTAGGATTTTGGAGGAAGAACTTTTGTGTAATCTTGTATATCATCTATGTAACATGTGTTAATGATGAATCCATGTTCTTATGTCAAACTAAGGTTCCTTGCCATATTTTTAAAGTCTTGGCCGAAATTAGGGTTTTTCAAACTTGGAAGTTTATGTTTTACTCTTTGTGGTTAAACATGTATTACAAAGACTTAAGTACTTAGGATCATTAATCCAAGACTTAAGCAAATTTAGAATTTTAGCCACTTACCTCTAGGGGAGGCCGTGACCATATAGAAGGGTTTTTATATTTTTAATTGTTTGATTAGTGATGGTTTGGTTGTGGTTGTTGAAGGTTAAGTGATTGTGTTGTTGTACGTGAAACCGGATCGGCGAGAAAGTTCTAATCGGAAGTTAAGTTCTTCAAGAGGTAAGGGGAGAATACCTGAGGAGTTTTCCTATAATCATGTGTTATCAAGTGTTGTCTGTAATTATTTATCTGTTGGCGTTTGTTTAATTCTGTTTAAGTTCTGTTATTTGATCTGTGTTAGTTGTTTGCAGTTAATTGTTTATCTGCAATTATATTATTATGCTGTGATGCATGATCTATTTGGAAATATTTCTGTGATGATGTTGTTGGTTGTTGTTTGAAAAGCCTGACAGTGGTCAGTGCATCAATTAAATTAATTGGATAAAAGCTTTAATAAGCTGCATAAAATTATATTCAATGTTTTATGGGAGATGTTGGAATATAATGTTTATGGAAAATATTATTTGGGAAAAATAAGGAATTTTCGAAAATATCAATATTTTAATGATTTATCGCTGTAAAGGTGAACTATGAGTCATAGTGAGGGCGAAACCGTGAAATTATTTTTGTACTGCTAATTTTTACGTAAGAAATTCCGTAATATTATAAAAAGTTATTTTATGAAATTAATGGTGGAAAATAATCTAATTATGATTTTAGAAAATTGTTTGAGTGGAAAAAGCTAAGTTTTGGCTTAAATGGCTTTAAAAGTGCTAATCGACGGCAATTTGGAAAAGTATCGACGACAAGTATTTCTAAAGCGGCAATACGTATTTTAAACAAGTTTGAGCCTCAAGTGACTCTCCTTCCTGAAAACTAAATTTTTAGTAACCGATGATGCTACAAAGGAATTTTCAATTAGAAATGATTTTCTATAAACGAATTTTTACTTAACGATGTTAATCCGTCAACTTAGATAAGTTGCGGAGATTTTGTTTTGAATTTGTGTTTCACAAACAAAAGACGGTGTTCACGTTGAAAAATAAACCTAGTATCCGAGACGTCGTGATACCAGTGTTCTAGAATAAAACACGAAGATCTTTGATCCGTGTGACAGTGAGAATTTTAAGACGTTGAAAATGATGAGACAATGAGAATTTTAAGATGTTGAAGACGGTGAATAGTCGTAAGCCATTTTGAGCTTCGACAAGAATATAATGAACAAAAATAAAATGACGAGGACAAAATGTTTTACATTTGCATTTACGGCAGACGTGCCCGACGTTGTTTAACGTGAGACCTTAATGGAAAAGGTATCATGTGACGGTGTATCATTATACTTGAATGTATAATGAGACGATGTATGTGTCATTGTGCTTGGATGGACAATGAGACGATGTATATGTATCATTGTGCTTGAGTTGCCAATGAGACGATGTACATATCATTGTGCTTAAATGGACAATGAGACGATGTATTATTGTTGTGCTTAGCTAGCCAATGAGACGATGTATCGAGTTTGATCAACTCATTTTGAAGACGTTGGGTTTTCCGGAGATTAGGTGTGAATGTTAGACGATGAATGTTAAAGTGTCATGCATATTGTTAAAATGACGATGATCGGGTATGAGACCCAGTGATAAACTACTTGTTTAGTTATGAGAATCTTATGTTGTTATGGTTATGCATGACTATGTGCTACTTGAATATGTGGTGCATGTGATTATCGTTATAAACTCATATATTGGCATCTCACCCTTACAAATACATCAGGTTTCTTCTGGTATTGCTGTTGTACATTGGTACACTAGTGTAGATGGAGCTGAGAAGTTTCCCTAAGTCTTTCAGGACTTAGTTTTAGATACTTGAAGAGGTATTTTGATTGTATGAACGGCAGCGGAGTCTTTCCGATAAATGTCTTGTAGAGTGACCAGCTTAGGAATCTTAGTTGGGTGGTGTGTCGAAATGGTCAGTAACTTTGGTGTTAAACTTTAGTCTTAGGTTTAATTTTCTGTTTTGGAAATTGAAACTTAATGATTAAAAGTTGTATGCCTTGGCGGCTTTATTCTGAATATGATTATCGCTTTGTGTGGTGATGTACAATATGTTACACCCGAATGTTCTGGCTTGAAACTAATGAATGTTCCGAAAGCAACCAGCAATTAATAATTTATTTTTCGCTTTTTGGGTAACTATGTAATGACCCCAGGTTAGGGTGTCGCATTTGCTTACCCGATTAAGATATCGCTCGGATAAAATATAATATTTCACTTTTTTAGCGAAATATTTCAAAATAACCAAAAGCTTTGGGAATTAAATAAAAACCTTAAGTTTTTCGTTCATGAGTCAAAATTAGGTCTTCTGATCAGTATAAATATACTGTCAGTGAATACAACCCATCATAAAAATAACAGGTGTTAGAATTGTTGTCTATCCCATCAGATTTTTTACAAACATTCAATATAACCATCACCGGACTTTTCACATCCATGATATTCTTTAAAACAAGATTTCCTCCTTCCAATTTCCGATCACGAGGCATGGTGTAGCGATTTGTTACGACAATGTTGGTGGCCAATGAGTAATATCCTTCCACAAGTAATCAATCCCACTTGAGAACTGATGATGTAGACCAATAACATTAAGTTCAGTATTGAAACTGATCACCAACTTAAATTACCAGGATAAGTCCCACACACTTGTGAGTGTTCTCCCATCGATGCTTCCTTTTCATCGACATTGGTGCTTCTCTCAAAGCTTTTGTTTTTGCTTAAAAATGGTCAAGTTGGTCAACTTTATACCGACAAAAGAGTCATTGCATGAGAAGAAGAATCCAAAGGCTGCATGAAGGAAGAGAAAAGTCTTTTGTTGTAGTTATTGTGGTTTGGAAGTCATGTTTTTCTTTTGAGTTCATATAAGGTGTACCTGTCCTACTGAGTTCATGCACGGTGTACCTGCCATGTCCATTGCATTTTGTGGGCGTTGATGACGTCCTACTTACTACGAGCATAAGAAATCACTAAACTTCGAAGAAGGAAGACACACCGCTTAGAAGGACGAAAAATATAATGTGTTAGGATCTCAAACATCTAAAACACATTCAAATATTATTTGGGTAGAATCAACTTCAATTAATTGACTTTGGACTTCTAGTAACTCTTCCAATTTCTCAAAGATCTACACCTTACACATAGCAAATTTAGGTCTAAGGCTTATTTGGAAATTTTTCAATTGAAATTCTTTAATATTTTAGAGCCTTCAATGTGATTATTAGTCGTTGAGCCACCTCAAACCCCCACAAGCTCGTTTTAGGTAGGGTTGGGGGTTGGGTTTTTTTAACTCCAAAAAATATGAGTTGATATCAACTGCTCACTTATACTAAACACATGCCCGTTAAGATCACCAGGCATCAACAATGACTCTACTTCTTCTATGGGCATGTCTTCCTTCTTCGAAGTTTAGTGATTTCTTATGATCGTGTAGATGAGTCATCATCAAAACCAAAAAAATGCAACAGACATTATAGTTACACCGTACATGAACTCAGCAGAAAAACAAGACTTCCAAACCACAAAACTACAACGAAAGACTTTTCTTTTACTTCATGCAGCCTTTGGATTCTTCTTCTCATGCAACCTCTCTTTTGTCAGTATAAAGCTGACCAACTTGACCATTTTAAAGCAAAAAAAAAAGCTTTGAGAGAAGCAACAATGTTGATGAAAAGGAAGCATCAAGGGGAGAATACTCACAAGTGTGGGACATATCCTGGGAATTGAAGTTGGTGATCAGTTTCAGTACAGGACTGAACTTAATGTTATATATTGGTCTACATCATCAATTATCAAGTGGGATTGTTTACTTGGGGAAGGGTAAGGACTCATTGGCCACCAACATTGTCGTAACTAATCGCTACGACAATATTAAAAAATCAAGTGGTTCCTTGATTTATATAGGTCATGGAGGAAGTCATAATGTAAAATATAACACCGTGCCATGTGATCAGAAATTGGAAGGAGGAAATCCTGCTTTAAAGATTAGCATGGATGCGAAAAGTCCATTGAGGGTTATATTGAATGTTTGTAAAAAATATGATGGGATAGAAAACGGTTCTAACACCTGCTATGTTTATGATGGGTTGTATTTAGTGGAGAAGATGACTGAAGAAACTTTGGAAAATTTGTCTCCAAGTATACAATGAATAGAATTTTAGAGCAACCCAGAACTTGTATGTCACCTAAGGATGTGTTTACTCAAAGCAAGAGACACGAATCTAAAGCTTGTATTGCCCAAAAGGATGTTGTCTGTGTGAATGATATAAACCTGGTCCAGTCAACATCAAAGTCACCACAACTCTTTGTACATCGATCAAAGTTTGTTCTTCACCTATTTACGAATGTTGAGACGCGAAACTTTGAGGAAACCTTCACAAAGTAAGAGGTAACAATTAAAAATAAATAATCATTATTCTTTAAATGCTTCTCATAATTTTGAAAAGACTAAGGATCAAAATATAGAATAACAATAGTAAAAGTTATACCATAATAAATTTCACGTTGGATAGAGTTGTCTGTGACATCCTTTTTGAATTTGGTGCTTCATTGATTTGATTTGGGAGACTCGGTAGTCTTCTTATTGCATTGTAATCATTCTCTTCTTCTTTTTCTTCTTCATTGTCATCCATCTTTTATGTTTGTTCAACAATAGAGGTTCTACTCATGTTAATTGTGTAAATTTTGAACAAAGTCTAGCATAAGGATTGCTTGTATATATAGCTAAATGACTGTACATTAAGTAGGGGTGGTTTGCCAGTAATAAACATTGCATTTCACTAATGACTGCATTCTTGTTTAACAAAATTTACAGGTAATTATATTTATGAAAAATTTATTAAATATATCTGTCTAGAATGTATTTAATCGTATCGGGCATCTAAATTATTAATATTTCATAAAATTAAATTATTTTGATTTTATTAACTAAAATAAAAAAGTGTACCTTATTTAAAAAATTTGTTTCCATAAGTATTTTGTTTAAAATTAAAACTTACATTTAACTCATTATGTTGGTATAATTAATGTAGAACTTTCTCTTTCCATCTTTAGAATGGTCGCCTCGTTTTACATTCAATGACAATTGTATTTTTCTCCGTTGTTAATGGAAATGTAAAAATGTAAAATATCCTTATTGGAATTTCAATGATAATAGAGAAAATTTGACAGTAAGTTACAGCTGGATGACAATGAAGAAGAAAAAGAAGAAGCGAATGATAACAATGCACTCAGAAGGCTACTGAGTCTTCCAAATCAAATCCATGAAGCACCAAATTCATAAAGGATGTCACCGACAACTCTATCCAACATAAAATTTATTATGGTATAACTTTGAGTATTGTTATTCTACATTATGATCCTTAGTCTTGTCAAAATTATGAGAAGAATTTAACGAATAATCATTATTTATTTTTAATTGTTACCTCTTACTTTGTGAAGGTTTCCTCAAAGTTTCGTGCCTCAACATTCATAAATAAGTGAAGAAAAAACTTTGATCGATGTACAAAGAATTTTGGTGACTTTGATGTTGACTGGACAAGGTTTATATCATTCACACAGACAACATTCTTTTGGGGAATACAAGCTTTAGATTTGTGTCTCTTGCTTTGAGTAAACACATCCTTAGGTGAAATACAAGTTCTGGGTTGCTCTAAAATTCTATTCATTGTTTCAAGTTTTCCGAATTTCCCTCTTTCTTGAGTCATCTTCTCCCCTAAATTAAATACAACCCATCATAAACATAGCAGGTGTTAGAACTACTGTCTATCCCATCAGATTTTTTACAAACTTTTCGCAACCATGCTATTCTTTAAAACAATATTTCCTACTTCCAATTTCCGATCACGAGGCACGGTGTTATATCTTACATTAGGATTTCCTCCATGACCTATATAAATCAAGGAACCACTTGATTTTTTAACATTGTCATAGCGATTTGTTACGAGAATGCTGGTGGCCAATGAGTCCTATCCTTCCCCAAGTAATCAATCCCACTTGAGAACTGATGATGTAGACCAATAACATTAAGTTCAGTCCAGTATTGAAACTGATTACCATCTTAAATTCCCAGTATATGTCCCACACACTTGTGAGTGTTCTCCCGTTGATGCTTCCTTTTCATCAACATTGGTGTTTCTCTCGAAGTTTTTGTTATTGCTTTAAAATGGTCAAGTTGGTCAGCTTTATACTGACAAAAGAGTCGTTGCATGAGAAGAAGAATCCAAAGGCTGCATGAAGGAAGAGAAAAGTCTTTCGTTGTAGTTATTGTGGTTTGGAAGTCATGTTTTTGTGTTGAGTTCATGTACGGTGTACCTGTCCTGCTGAGTTCATCTATGGTGTACCTGTCATGTCCATTGCATTTTGTTGGTGTTGATGATGACCTACTCACTACGATCATAAAAAATTACTAAATTTCGAAGAAGGAATATGTGACACCCTTCTATCCCGCATGTTATAAAACATTTAATATAAAAACAATTAAATGAAAATATGCATATTACTGGAGAATTTAAAAACAATTGTCCATGGTTAGAAAAGTCCCTCATGAACCAGTTCACAATGCGGAAAATCAAATAAGTTTAAAACCAGTAAAACATAACAGAAATAAACATATCCCAACCCCGATGTCACATACAGAGCTGGTATAACCGTTCCAAAATAAAATCCACGGAATTACAACAGAAATAACTAACTAATCATAAACTGGCCCTAACTATGAGTGGCGGCTCCTCAGAGTCACTCCTCTCCGGGCTACTCGTCATCCTCTGCAAGGTGCCAATCAGGCCAAACACAAACAAACAAACAAATATAGGGAGTAAGAATCATGTAAAATAATAGCAAGGAAGTAGGTAGTAAAGTAAACAGCAAGCACAACAATATCACATCAAACATCAACATCATCATCATCATCATTATGCTATGCAGTGCAATGCAGTCCTACTCCGCTAAACCAACAATGCATGTGGATCCACTAAACTCGGGATGAACGACTTCGGAGTTAAATATCCACATTGAGAATCAACTCAACGCCGGAGATTCTACTCCTTGGATAGCCAACGCATCAAGCCAACGAATGCCAAGGCACAGCTCATCAGTTTGCGGTACCCGATGGGTACCGACTTATCAACTCAACATCTCATCATCTCATCATCTTAACTATCTTTAGTAGACATTAGCCAAGTTATCTAATCGACTTATCGTTATTGGGGAATGGGGTTTGTAACCCCTTAAATTCCTTTAATTCTGTTATGTCCAGTACCGTGCTCAACCCCCATCACGGTTGTGCTTAAGCACGTGAAGGGCGTGCTCCCCTTTAAGTGAAGCACGGTCGTGCTTCTTATTGAGCATGATCGTGCTTAGAAGCACGGTCGTGCTCTTTGTCCTGCACGACCGTGCTAAACAGCATGGTCATCTTCCCAGAATTCAACTGGGACCACGGTCGTGCTCTCTGTTCAGCACGGTCGTGCTCATCGCGCGACAGTGTTGTTCTGGGCAGGAACAGTAACCGGGTTCTTAACCAATTTTCTAGATTTAATCCATTAATCATCCTAAATACATTATTAGCACGTTTAAGGGTTAAAACCCATCAGTAACATCAGCATCAATTCAGCATTGGCATCAACCCAACAATAACATCATGTTCATAACCATCTCAACAACATAAATACAAACCATATATTATGAACATGGCATATAAATCATATATTAACAATCATACATATATAAAGCATATGGTCACACAATGAACCGGGGTTATGGGAACCCTGTTACTTTACTCTAACCCCGAGCCTATGATTACACTACCCTTCTCCCCATACCTGGATTGAAGGTAGCTCTATCGATGTCCTAAACAACGAACCGGTTCCTCCCCTTTAAGCGGCTCACACCTGAAGCGAACGTTGGATCAACAAAAACACCAACGATTAGTTCCCCATTCAAAATAATGAAAAGGAAACTTAGAAAGGGAAAGAACGTAACCTATAAACTGACACGGATATGCTAACGGTCTCCCAAGGTCTCCAACACTCAAGAAACTGCTCACGAAGGAGGAAAAAGGGAGAGAACTCACTCTGGCCTCAAAAGGGTGGCTGCTGCTACCAAAATTTAGGGTTAAACGTTAAACCCTCGATTTTGTTCACGTATATAAAACATGGACTTGAGCACGGTCGTGCTCACCCTTGAGCATGGTTGTGCTCCACTTAGCGTCACCGAGACGCGGTCAGCGTATTGAGCATGGGCGTGCTCACTATTGAGCACGGTCATGCTCAACTTAAAATCAGAAACACGCTTCTGACTTTAAGTATGGGCGTGCTGGCTAATGAGCACGGGCGTGCTCATGTCCCAGAAAAGGGGCTTTTAAGCCAAAAATCCCACTAAGCCCTCAACCGATAATTCCAACTTAACAAAACAGCCTAAGGAAAGCACTTACGAAAAACGGGGTGTTACAGAATACACGCTACTTAAAAGAACGAAAAATATAATGTGTTAGGACCTCAAATGTCTAAAACACATTCAAATATTATTTGGGTAGAATCAAGTTCAATTAATTGACTTTGGACTTCTAGTAACTCTTCCAATTTCTCAGAGATCTGCACCATACACATAGCAAATTTAGGTCTAAGGCATCTTTGGAATTTTCTCAATTGAAATTCTTTAATATGTTAGAGTTGTCACTGTGATTATTTGTCATTGAGCCAACTCAAACTCCTACAGGATCATTTAGGGTAGGGTTGGGGGTTGGGTTTTTTTAACTCCAAAAAATATGCGTTGATATCAACTGCTCACTTATACTAAACACATGCTCCTTCAGATAGCCAGGTGTCGACAACGACTCTACTTCTTCTAAGGGCATGTCTTCCTTCTTCGAAGTTTAGTGATTTCTTATGATCGTGTGAGTGTGTCATCATCAAAACCAAAAAAATGCAACGGACAAGATAGTTACACCGCACATGAACTCAACAGAAAAACATGACTTCCAAACCACAAAACTACAACGAAAGACTTTTCTTTTCCTTCGTGCAGCCTTTGGATTCTTCTTCTCATGCAACCTCTCTTTTGTCAGTATAAAGATGACCAACTTGACCATTTTAAAGCAAAAACAAAAGCTTTGAGAGAAGCATTAATGTTGATGAAAAGGAAGCATCAATGGGAGAACACTCACAAGTGTGTGGGACATATCATGGGAATTGAAGTTGGTGATCATTTTCAATACAGGACTGAACTTAATGTTATATATTGGTCGATATCATCAGTTTTCAAGTGGGATGGGTTACTTGGGGAAGGGTAGGGACTCATTGGCCACCAGCATTGTCGTAACTAATCGCTACGACAATGTTAAAAAAATCAAGTGGTTCCTTGATTTATATAGGTCATGGAGGAAATCATAATGTAAGATATAACACCACGCCTCGTGATCAGAAATTGGAAGGAGGAAATCTTGCTTTAAAGAATAGCATGGGTGCGAAAAGTCCGGTGAGGGTTATATTGAATGTTTGTAAAATATATGATGGGATAGACAACAGTTCTAACACCTGCTATGTTTATGATGGGTTGTATTTAGTGGAGAAGATGACTCAAGAAAATTTGGAAAATTTGTGTTCAAGTATACAATGAATAAAATTTTAGAGCAACCCAGAACTTGTATTTCACCTAAGGATGTGTTTACTCAAAGCAAGAGACACGAATCTAAAGCTTGTATTGCCCAAAAGGATGTTGTCTGTGTGAAAGACATAAACCTGGTCCAGCCCACATCAAAGTCACCACAACCCTTTGTACATCGATCAAAGTTTGTTCTTCACCTATTTACGAATGTTGAGACACGAAACTTTGAGGAAACCTTCACAAAGTAAGAGGTAACAGTTAAAAATAAATAATCATTATTCGTTAAATGCTTCTCCTAATTTTGAAAAGACTAAGAATCAAAATATAGAATAACAATAGTAAAAGTTATACCATAATAAATTTCACGTAGGACATAGTTGTCGGTGACATCCTTTTTGAATTTGGTGCTTCATTGATTTGATTCGAGAGACTCGGTAGTCTTCTTAGTGCATTGTTATCATTCGCTTCTTCTTTTTCTTCTTCATTGTCATCCAGCGTTGATGTTTGTTCAACAATAGAGCTTCTACTCATGTTAATTGTGTAAATTTTGAACAAAGTTTAGCATAAGGATTGCTTGTATATATAGCTTATTGACTGTACATTAAGTAGGGGTGGTTTGCCAGTAATATACATTGCATTTCACTAATGACTGCATTCTTGTTTAACAAATTTACAAGCAATTATATTTTTGAAAAATTTATTAAATTATATCTGTCTAGAAAGTATTTAATCGTATTGGGCATCTAAATTATTAATATTTCATCAAATTAAATTATTTTGATTTTATTAACTAAAATAAAAAAGTGTACCTTTTTAAAAAAAATTTGTTTCCATAATTATTTTGTTTAAAATTAAAACTTGCATGTAACTCATTATGTTGGTATAATTAATGTAGAACTTTCTCTTTCCATCTTTAGAATGATTGCCTCTTTTACATTCAATGACAATTTTACTTTGTTCCGTTGTAAATGGAAATGTAAAATTGTAAAATATCCTTATTGGAATTTCAATGATAATAGAGAAAAATTGACAGTAAGTTACAGCTGGATGACAATGAAGAAGAAAAAGAAGAAGCGAATGATAACAATGCACTAAGAAGACTACCGAGTCTCCCAAATCAAATCCATGAAGCACCAAATTCAAAAAGGATGTCACCGACAACTCTATCCAACATAAAATTTGTTATGGTATAACTTTGAGTATTGTTATTCTACATTTTGATCCTTAGTCTTGTCAAAATTATGAGAAAAATTTAACGAATAATCATTATTTATTTTTAATTGTTACCTCTTACTTTGTGAAGGTATCCTCAAAGTTTCATGCCTCAACATTCGTAAATAAGTGAAGAGAAAACTTTGATCGATATACAAAGAGTTTTGGTCACTTTGATGTTGACTGGACAAGGTTTATATCATTCACATAGACAACATCCTTTTGGGGAATACAAGCTTTAGATTTGTGTCTCTTGCTTTGAGTAAGCACATCCATAGGTGAAATACAACTTCTGGGTTGCTATAAAATTCTATTCATTGTATACTTGATCACAAGTTTTCCGAATTTCTCTCTTTCTTGAGTCATCTTCTCCACTAAATACAACCCATCATAAACATAGCAGGTGTTAGAACTATTGTCTATCCCATCAGATTTTTACAAACATTCAATATAACCATCACCGGACTTTTCGCATCCATGCTATTCTTTAAAACAATATTTCCTCCTTCCAATTTCCGATCACGAGGCACGGTGTTATATCTTACAGTAGGATTTCCTCCATGACCTATATAAATCAAGGAACCACTTGATTTTTTAACATTGTCGTAACGATTTGTTACGACAATGCTGGTGGCCAATGAGTCCTATCCTTCCCCAAGTAATCAATCCCACTTGAGAACTGATGATGCAGACCAATAACATTAAGTTCAGTCCAGTATTGAAACTGATCACCATCTTAAATTCCCAGGATATGTCCCACACACTTGTGAGTGTTCTCCCATTGATGCTTTCTTTTCATCAACATCGGTGCTTCTCTCAAAGCTTTTGTTTTTGCTTTAAAATAGTCAAATTGGTCAGCTTTATACTGACAAAAGGGTCGTTGCATGAGAAGAACAATCCAAAGACTGCATGAAGGAAGAGAAAAGTCTTTCGTTGTAGTTATTGTGGTTTGGAAGTCATGTTTTTGTAGGGGTGTAAATGAGCTGAGCTATTCGTGAACTACCCGGGCTCGGCTCGTTAAATGCTCGATGAAGCTCGTTTGTTTAATTAAATAAACAAACCCAAGCTTGAGAGTGAACTCAATTATTTAAATGAGCCAAGCCCAAGCCCTATAGGCTCGATATTAAGGGCTCGCGAATAGCTCGTGTGTGTGTATATATATATATATATAAGTTTTTAAGTTATATATAATAATATGACCAAGAAAATTTATATATAATAATATATTATATATACTAATACTATCACATTTTTTATTTGCTTTCTCTTTCTTGACGAATTGGGATAGACTCATCTTTCATACAACTAAAAACTTTGAAAATTAATGGTTGGGTCCCAATCAACCGGATTGTAGTCCAAATATCTTTTGGGCCCAATAGTTAAACCCACTCCCTACTTTTTTATAATTATCCTAATGAAATGTTTTTCCACCGCCTACCCGTAATATATAATATAAAGAAAACCATTTGTATCTTATTATAGTACTAAGTTACTAACAATGCTACAAGCAAAAAAAAACAAAAGCACAAAAATAAGAGGAATTGAACGAGCACCATTTGAAGTTTCATTTTTGTTAAAATTTTAATTAAATTTTAAATGCAAAATTTCCATATTATGGAACTATGCATGATTTTTTATTAAGAAAAATTTTCATAAATGCTAAAATAATTAAGTTATAAATGAGCTACACAAGCCAAGCTCAAGCCTTATTTTTTGTAACAAGCCAAGCTCAAGCTTTTAGTTAGGCTCGTTTAAGTAAATGAGCCAAGCTTGAGCGTCTCATTTTTTTTCGCAAGCCAAGCTCAAGCTTTAAGTACTCGACTCGGCTCGACTCGTTTACACCCCTATGTTTTTGTGTTGAGTTCATGTACGGTGTACCTGTCCTGTTGAGTTGGTGTACGGTGTACCTGCCATGTCCATTGCATTTTGTTGGTGTTGATGATGACCTACTCACTACGATCATAAGAAATTACTAAATTTCGAAGAAGGAAGACACGCCACTTAGAAGAACGAAAAATATAATGTGTTAGGACCTCAAATGTCTAAAACACATTCAAATATTATTTGGGTAGAATCAGGTTCAATTAATTGACTTTGAACTTCTAGTAACTCCTCCAATTTATCAAAGATCTACACCATACACATAGCAAATTTAGGTCTAAGGCTTCTTAGGAAATTTTTCAATTGAAATTCTTTAATATGTTAGAGTTGTCACTATGATTATTTGTCGTTGAGCCAACTCAAACCCCTACAGGATCGTTTAGTGTAAGGTTGGGGGTTGGGTTTTTTTAACTTCAAAAAATATGAGTTGATATCAACTGCTCACTTATACTAAACACATGCTCCTTTAGATAACCAGGTGTCGACAACGACTCTACTTCTTCTAATGGCATGTCTTCCTTCTTCGAAGTTTAGTGATTTCTTATGATCGTGTGAGTGTGTCATCATCAAAACCAAAAAAATGCAACGGACAAGATAGTTACACCGCACATGAACTCAGCAGAAAAACATGACTTCCAAACCACAAAACTACAACGAAAGACTTTTCTTTTCCTTCGTGCAGCCTTTGGATTCTTCTTCTCAAGCAACCTCTCTTTTGTCAATATAAAGATGACCAACTTGACCATTTTAAAGCAAAAACAAAAGCTTTGAGAGAACCATTAATGTTGATGAAAAGGAAGCATCAATGGGAGAACACTCACAAGTGTGTGGGACATATCATGGGAATTGAAGTTGGTGATCATTTTCAATACAAGACTGAACTTAATGTTATATATTGGTCGATATCATTAGTTTTCAAGTGGGATGGGTTACTTGGGGAAGGGTAGGGACTCATTGGCCACCAGCATTGTAGTAACTAATCGCTACGACAATGTTAAAAAAATCAAGTGGTTCCTTGATTTATATAGGTCATGGAGGAAATCATAATGTAAGATATAACACCGTGCCTCGTGATCAGAAATTGGAAGGAGGAAATCTTGCTTTAAAGAATAGCATGGATGCGAAAAGTCCGGTGAGGGTTATATTGAATGTTTGTAAAATATATGATGGGATAGACAACAGTTCTAACACCTGCTATGTTTATGATGGGTTGTATTTAGTGGAGAAGATGACTCAAGAAAATTTGGAAAATTTGTGTTCAAGTATACAGTGAATAAAATTTTAGAGCAACCCAGAACTTGTATTTCACCTAAGGATGTGTTTACTCAAAGCAAGAGACACGAATCTAAAGCTTGTATTGCCCAAAAGGATGTTGTCTGTGTGAATGACATAAACCTGGTCCAGCCCACATCAAAGTCACCACAACCCTTTGTACATCGATCAAAGTTTGTTCTTCACCTATTTACGAATGTTGAGACACGAAACTTTGAGGAAACCTTCACATAGTAAGAGGTAACAGTTAAAAATAAATAATCATTATTCGTTAAATGCTTCTCATAATTTCGAAAAGACTAAGAATCAAAATATAGAATAACAATAGTAAAAGTTATACCATAATAAATTTCACGTAGGACATAGTTGTCGGTGACATCCTTTTTGAATTTGGTGCTTCATTGATTTGATTCGGGAGACTCGGTAGTCTTCTTAGTGCATTGTTATCATTCGCTTCTTCTTTTTCTTCTTCATTGTCATCCAGCGTTGATGTTTGTTCAACAATAGAGCTTCTACTCATGTTAATTGTGTAAATTTTGAACAAAGTTTAGCATAAGGATTGCTTGTATATATAGCTTATTGACTGTACATTAAGTAGGGGTGGTTTGCCAGTAATATACATTGCATTTCACTAATGACTGCATTCTTGTTTAACAAATTTACAAGCAATTATATTTTTGAAAAATTTATTAAATTATATCTGTCTAGAAAGTATTTAATCGTATTGGGCATCTAAATTATTAATATTTCATCAAATTAAATTATTTTGATTTTATTAACTAAAATAAAAAAGTGTACCTTTTTAAAAAAAATTTGTTTCCATAATTATTTTGTTTAAAATTAAAAATTGCATGTAACTCATTATGTTGGTATAATTAATGTAGAACTTTCTCTTTCCATCTTTCGAATGATTGCCTCTTTTACATTCAATGACAATTTTACTTTGTTCCGTTGTAAATGGAAATGTAAAATTGTAAAATATCCTTATTGGAATTTCAATGATAATAGAGAAAAATTGACAGTAAGTTACAGCTGGATGACAATGAAGAAGAAAAAGAAGAAGCGAATGATAACAATGCACTAAGAAGACTACCGAGTCTCCCAAATCAAATCCATGAAGCACCAAATTCAAAAAGGATGTCACCGACAACTCTATCCAACATAAAATTTGTTATGGTATAACTTTGAGTATTGTTATTCTACATTTTGATCCTTAGTCTTGTCAAAATTATGAGAAAATTTTAACGAATAATCATTATTTATTTTTAATTGTTACCTCTTACTTTGTGAAGGTATCCTCAAAGTTTCATGCCTCAACATTCGTAAATAAGTGAAGAAAAAACTTTGATCGATATACAAAGAGTTTTGGTCACTTTGATGTTGACTGGACAAGGTTTATATCATTCACATAGACAACATCCTTTTGGGGAATACAAGCTTTAGATTTGTGTCTCTTGCTTTGAGTAAGCACATCCTCAGGTGAAATACAACTTCTGGGTTGCTATAAAATTCTATTCATTGTATACTTGATCACAAGTTTTCCGAATTTCTCTCTTTCTTGAGTCATCTTCTCCACTAAATACAACCCATCATAAACATAGCAGGTGTTAGAACTATTGTCTATCCCATCAGATTTTTTACAAACATTCAATATAACCATCACCGGACTTTTCGCATCCATGCTATTCTTTAAAACAATATTTCCTCCTTCCAATTTCCGATCACGAGGCACGGTGTTATATCTTACAGTAGGATTTCCTCCATGACCTATATAAATCAAGGAACCACTTGATTTTTTAACATTGTCGTAACGATTTGTTACGACAATGCTGGTGGCCAATGAGTCCTATCCTTCCCCAAGTAATCAATCCCACTTGAGAACTGATGATGCAGACCAATAACATTAAGTTCAGTCCAGTATTGAAACTGATCACCATCTTAAATTCCCAGGATATGTCCCACACACTTGTGAGTGTTCTCCCATTGATGCTTTCTTTTCATCAACATCGGTGCTTCTCTCAAAGCTTTTGTTTTTGCTTTAAAATAGTCAAATTGGTCAGCTTTATACTGACAAAAGGGTCGTTGCATGAGAAGAACAATCCAAAGACTGCATGAAGGAAGAGAAAAGTCTTTCGTTGTAGTTATTGTGGTTTGGAAGTCATGTTTTTGTAGGGGTGTAAATGAGTTGAGCTATTCGTGAACTACCCGGGCTCGGCTCGTTAAATGCTCGATGAAGCTCGTTTGTTTAATTAAATAAACAAACCCAAGCTTGAGAGTGAGCTCAATTATTTAAATGAGCCAAGCCCAAGCCCTATAGGCTCGATATTAAGGGCTCGCGAATAGCTCGTGTGTGTGTATATATATATATATATAAGTTTTAAGTTATATATAATAATATGACCAAGAAAATTTATATATAATAATATATTATATATACTAATACTATCACATTTTTTATTTGCTTTCTCTTTCTTGACGAATTGGGATAGACTCATCTTTCATACAACTAAAAACTTTGAAAATTAATGGTTGGGTCCCAATCAACCGGATTGTAGTCCAAATATCTTTTGGGCCCAATAGTTAAACCCACTCCCTACTTTTTTATAATTATCCTAATGAAATGTTTTTCCACCGCCTACCCGTAATATATAATATAAAGAAAACCATTTGTATCTTATTATAGTACTAAGTTACTAACAATGCTACAAGCAAAAAAAACAAAAGCACAAAAATAAGAGGAATTGAACGAGCACCATTTGAAGTTTCATTTTTGTTAAAATTTTAATTAAATTTTAAATGCAAAATTTCCATATTATGGAACTATGCATGATTTTTTATTAAGAAAAATTTTCATAAATGCTAAAATAATTAAGTTATAAATGAGCTACACAAGCCAAGCTCAAGCCTTATTTTTTTGTAACAAGCCAAGCTCAAGCTTTTAGTTAGGCTCGTTTAAGTAAATGAGCCAAGCTTGAGCGTCTCATTTTTTTCGCAAGCCAAGCTCAAGCTTTAAGTACTCGACTCGGCTCGACTCGTTTACACCCCTATGTTTTTCTGTTGAGCTCATGTACGGTGTACCTGTCCTGCTGAGTTCGTGTACGGTGTACCTGCCATGTCCATTTGCATTTTGTTGGTGTTGATGATGACATACTCACTACGATAATAAGAAATTACTAAATTTCGAAGAAGGAAGACACGCCACTTAGAATAACGAAAATATATGTGTTAGGACCTCAAATGTCTAAAACACATTCAAATATTATTTGCGTTGAATCAGGTTCAATTAATTGACTTTGGACTTCTAGTAACTCTTCCAATTTTCTCAAGATCTGCACCATTACACATAGCAAATTTAGGTCTAAGGCTTCTTTGGAATTTTTTCAATTGAAATTCTTTAATTATGTGAGAGTTGTCACTGTGATTATTTGTCATTGAGCCAACTCGAACCCCTACAGGATCGTTTAGGGTAGGGTTGGGGGTTGGGTTTTTTTAACTCCAAAAAATATGAGTTGATATCAACTGCTCACTTATACTAAACACATGCTCCTTCAGATAACCAGGTGTCGACAACGACTCTACTTCTTCTAAGGGCATGTCTTCCTTCTTCGAAGTTTAGTGATTTCTTATGATCGTGTGAGTGTGTCATCATCAAAACCAAAAAAAATGCAACGGACAAGACAGTTACACCGCACATGAACTCAGCAGAAAAACATGACTTCCAAACCACAAAACTACAACGAAAGACTTTTCTTTTCCTTCGTGCAGCCTTTGGATTCTTCTTCTCATGCAACCTCTCTTTTGTCAGTATAAAGATGACCAACTTGACCATTTTAAAGCAAAAACAAAAGCTTTGAGAGAAGCATTAATGTTGATGAAAAGGAAGCATCAATGGGAGAACACTCACAAGTGTGTGGGACATATCATGGGAATTGAAGTTGGTGATCATTTTCAATACAGGACTGAACTTAATGTTATATATTGGTCGATATCATCAGTTTTCAAGTGGGATGGGTTACTTGGGGAAGGGTAGGGACTCATTGGCCACCAGCATTGTCGTAACTAATCGCTACGACAATGTTAAAAAAATCAAGTGGTTCCTTGATTTATATAGGTCATGGAGGAAATCATAATGTAAGATATAACACCGCGCCTCGTGATCAGAAATTGGAAGGAGGAAATCTTGCTTTAAAGAATAGCATGGGTGCGAAAAGTCTGGTGAGGGTTATATTGAATGTTTGTAAAATATATGATGGGATAGACAACAGTTCTAACACCTGCTATGTTTATGATGGGTTGTATTTAGTGGAGAAGATGACTCAAGAAAATTTTGGAAAATTTGTCTTCAAGTATACAATGAATAGAATTTTAGAGCAATCCAGAACTTGTATTTCACCTAAGGATGTGTTTACTCAAAGCAAGAGACACGAATCTAAAGCTTGTATTGCCCAAAAGGATGTTGTCTGTGTGAATGACATAAACCTGGTCCAGCCCACATCAAAGTCACCACAACCCTTTGTACATCGATCAAAGTTTGTTCTTCACCTATTTACGAATGTTGAGACACGAAACTTTGAGGAAACCTTCACAAAGTAAGAGGTAACAGTTAAAAATAAATAATCATTATTCGTTAAATGCTTCTCATAATTTCGAAAAAGACTAAGAATCAAATATAGAATAACAATAGTAAAAGTTATACCATAATAAATTTCACGTAGGACATAGTTGTCGGTGACATCCTTTTTGAATTTGGTGCTTCATTGATTTGATTCGGGAGACTCGGTAGTCTTCTTAGTGCATTGTTATCATTCACTTCTTCTTTTTCTTCTTCATTGTCATCCAGCGTTGATGTTTGTTCAACAATAGAGCTTCTACTCATGTTAATTGTGTAAATTTTGAACAAAGTCTAGCATAAGGATTGCTTGTATATATAGCTTAATGACTGTACATTAAGTAGGGGTGGTTTGCCAGTAATATACATTGCATTTCACTAACGACTGCATTCTTGTTTAACAAAATTTACAAGCAATTATATTTTTGAAAAATTTATTAAATTATATCTGTCTAGAAAGTGTTTAATCGTATTGGGCATCTAAATTATTAATATTTCATCAAATTAAATTATTTTGATTTTATTAACTAAAATAAAAAAGTGTACCTTTTTTTAAAAAAAATTGTTTCCATAATTATTTTGTTTAAAATTAAAACTTGCATGTAACTCATTATGTTGGTATGATTAATGTAGAATTTTCTCTTTCCATCTTTAGAATGGTTGCCTCTTTTACATTCAATGACAATTTTACTTTGTTCCGTTGTAAATGGAAATGTAAAATTGTAAAATATCCTTATTGGAATTTCAATGATAATAGAGAAAAATTGACAGTAAGTTACAGCTGGATGACAATGAAGAAGAAAAAGAAGAAGCGAATGATAACAATGCACTAAGAAGACTACCGAGTCTCCCAAATCAAATCCATGAAGCACCAAATTCAAAAAGGATGTCACCGACAACTCTATCCAACATAAAATTTGTTATGGTATAACTTTGAGTATTGTTATTCTACATTTTGATCCTTAGTCTTGTCAAAATTTTGAGAAAAATTTGAACGAATAATCATTATTTATTTTTAATTGTTACCTCTTACTTTGTGAAGGTATCCTCAAAGTTTCGTGCCTCAACATTCGTAAATAAGTGAAGAAAAAACTTTGATCGATGTACAAAGAGTTTTGGTGACTTTGATGTTGACTGGACAAGGTTTATATCATTCACATAGACAACATCCTTTTGGGGAATACAAGCTTTAGATTTGTGTCTCTTGCTTTGAGTAAGCACATCCTTAGGTGAAATACAACTTCTGGGTTGCTCTAAAATTCTATTCATTGTATACTTGAACACAAGTTTTCCGAATTTCTCTCTTTCTTGAGTCATCTTCTCCACTAAATACAACCCATCATAAACATAGCAGGTGTTAGAACTATTGTCTATCCCATCAGATTTTTTACAAACATTCAATATAACCATCACCGGACTTTTCGCATCCATGCTATTCTTTAAAACAATATTTCCTCCTTCCAATTTCCGATCACGACACGGTGTTATATCTTACAGTAGGATTTCCTCCATGACCTATATAAATCAAGGAACCACTTGATTTTTTAACATTGTAGTAATGATTTGTTACGACAATGCTGGTGGCCAATGAGTCCTATCCTTCCCCAAGTAATCAATCCCACTTGAGAACTGATGATGCAGACCAATAACATTAAGTTCAGTCCAGTATTGAAACTGATCACCATCTTAAATTCCCAGGATATGTCCCACACACTTGTGAGTGTTCTCCCATTGATGCTTTCTTTTCATCAACATCGGTGCTTCTCTCAAAGCTTTTGTTTTTGCTTTAAAATAGTCAAGTTGGTCAGCTTTATACTGACAAAAGAGTCGTTGCACTTGAAGAACAATCCAAAGGCTGCATGAAGGAAGAGAAAAGTCTTTCGTTGTAGTTATTGTGGTTTGGAAGTCATGTTTTTCTGCTGAGTTCATGTACGGTGTACCTGTCCTGCTGAGTTCGTGTACGGTGTACCTGCCATGTCCATTGCATTTTGTTGGTGTTGTGATGACCTACTCACTACGATAATAAGAAGTTACTAAATTTCGAAGAAGGAAGACACGCCACTTAGAAGAACGAAAAATATAATGTGTTAGGACCTCAAATGTCTAAAACACATTCAAATATTATTTGGGTTGAATCAGGTTCAATTAATTGACTTTGGACTTCTAGTAACTCTTCCAATTTCTCAAAGATCTGCACCATACACACAGTAAATTTAGGTCTAAGGCTTCTTTGGAATTTTTTTCAATTGAAATTCTTTAATATGTTAGAGTTGTCACTGTGATTATTTGTCATTGAGCCAACTCGAACCCCTACAGGATCGTTTAGGGTAGGGTTGGGGGTTGGGTTTTTTTAACTCCAAAAAATATGAGTTGATATCAACTGCTCACTTATACTAAACACATGCTCCTTCAGATAACCAGGTGTCGACAACGACTCTACTTCTTCTAAGGGCATGTCTTCCTTCTTCGAAGTTTAGTGATTTCTTATGATCGTGTGAGTGTGTCATCATCAAAACCAAAAAAATGCAACGGACAAGACAGTTACACAGCACATGAACTCAGTAGAAAAACATGACTTCCAAACCACAAAACTACAACGAAAGACTTTTCTTTTCCTTCGTGCAGCCTTTGGATTCTTCTTCTCATGCAACCTCTCTTTTGTCAGTATAAAGATGACCAACTTGACCATTTTAAAGCAAAAACAAAAGCTTTGAGAGAAGCATTAATGTTGATGAAAAGGAAGCATCAATGGGAGAACACTCACAAGTGTGTGGGACATATCATGGGAATTGAAGTTGGTGATCATTTTCAATACAGGACTGAACTTAATGTTATATATTGGTCGATATCATCAGTTTTCAAGTGGGATGGGTTACTTGGGGAAGGGTAGGGACTCATTGGCCACCAGCATTGTCGTAACTAATCGCTACGACAATGTTAAAAAAATCAAGTGGTTCCTTGATTTATATAGGTCATGGAGGAAATCATAATGTATGATATAACACCGCGCCTCGTGATCAGAAATTGGAAGGAGGAAATCTTGCTTTAAAGAATAGCATGGGTGCGAAAAGTCTGGTGAGGGTTATATTGAATGTTTGTAAAATATATGATGGGATAGACAACAGTTCTAACACCTGCTATGTTTATGATGGGTTGTATTTAGTGGAGAAGATGACTCAAGAAAATTTTGGAAAATTTGTCTTCAAGTATACAATGAATAGAATTTTAGAGCAACCCAGAACTTGTATTTCACCTAAGGATGTGTTTACTCAAAGCAAGAGACACGAATCTAAAGCTTGTATTGCCCAAAAGGATGTTGTCTGTGTGAATGACATAAACCTGGTCCAGCCCACATCAAAGTCACCACAACCCTTTGTACATCGATCAAAGTTTGTTCTTCACCTATTTACGAATGTTGAGACACGAAACTTTGAGGAAACCTTCACAAAGTAAGAGGTAACAGTTAAAAATAAATAATCATTATTCGTTAAATGCTTCTCATAATTTCGAAAAGACTAAGAATCAAAATATAGAATAACAATAGTAAAAGTTATACCATAATAAATTTCACGTAGGACATAGTTGTCGGTGACATCCTTTTTGAATTTGGTGCTTCATTGATTTGATTCGGGAGACTCGGTAGTCTTCTTAGTGCATTGTTATCATTCACTTCTTCTTTTTCTTCTTCATTGTCATCCAGCGTTGATGTTTGTTCAACAATAGAGCTTCTACTCATGTTAATTGTGTAAATTTTGAACAAAGTCTAGCATAAGGATTGCTTGTATATATAGCTTAATGACTGTACATTAAGTAGGGGTGGTTTGCCAGTAATATACATTGCATTTCACTAACGACTGCATTCTTGTTTAACAAAATTTACAAGCAATTATATTTTTGAAAAATTTATTAAATTATATCTGTCTAGAAAGTATTTAATCGTATTGGGCATCTAAATTATTAATATTTCATCAAATTAAATTATTTTGATTTTATTAACTAAAATAAAAAAGTGTACCTTTTTTTAAAAAAAATTGTTTCCATAATTATTTTGTTTAAAATTAAAACTTGCATGTAACTCATTATGTTGGTATGATTGATGTAGAACTTTCTCTTTCCATCTTTAGAATGGTTGCCTCTTTTACATTAAATGACAATTTTACTTTGTTCCGTTGTAAATGGAAATGTAAAATTGTAAAATATCCTTATTGGAATTTCAATGGTAATAGAGAAAAATTGACAGTAAGTTACAGCTGGATGACAATGAAGAAGAAAAAGAAGAAGCGAATGATAACAATGCACTAAGAAGACTTCCGAGTCTCCCAAATCAAATCCATGAAGCACCAAATTCAAAAAGGATGTCACCGACAACTCTATCCAACATAAAATTTGTTATGGTATAACTTTGAATATTGTTATTCTACATTTTGATCCTTAGTCTTGTCAAAATTTTGAGAAAAATTGAACGAATAATCATTATTTATTTTTAATTGTTACCTCTTACTTTGTGAAGGTATCCTCAAAGTTTCGTGCCTCAACATTCGTAAATAAGTGAAGAAAAAACTTTGATCGATGTACAAAGAGTTTTGGTGACTTTGATGTTGACTGGACAAGGTTTATATCATTCACATAGACAACATCCTTTTGGGGAATACAAGCTTTAGATTTGTGTCTCTGCTTTGAGTAAGCACATCCTTAGGTGAAATACAACTTCTGGGTTGCTCTAAAATTCTATTCATTGTATACTTGAACACAAGTTTTCCGAATTTCTCTCTTTCTTGAGTCATCTTCTCCACTAAATACAACCCATCATAAACATAGCAGGTGTTAGAACTATTGTCTATCCCATCAGATTTTTTACAAACATTCAATATAACCATCACCGGACTTTTCGCATCCATGCTATTCTTTAAAACAATATTTCCTCCTTCCAATTTCCGATCACGAGGCACGGTGTTATATCTTACAGTAGGATTTCCTCCATGACCTATATAAATCAAGGAACCACTTGATTTTTTAACATTGTCGTAACGATTTGTTACGACAATGCTGGTGGCCAATGAGTCCTATCCATCCCCAAGTAATCAATCCCACTTGAGAACTGATGATGCACACCAATAACATTAAGTTCAGTCCAGTATTGAAACTGATCACCATCTTAAATTCCCAGGATATGTCCCACACACTTGTGAGTGTTCTCCCATTGATGCTTTCTTTTCATCAACATCGGTGCTTCTCTCAAAGCTTTTGTTTTTGCTTTAAAATAGTCAAGTTGGTCAGCTTTATACTGACAAAAGAGTCGTTGCACGAGAAGAACAATCCAAAGGCTGCATGAAGGAAGAGAAAAGTCTTTCGTTGTAGTTATTGTGGTTTGGAAGTTATGTTTTTCTGTTGAGCTCATGTACGGTGTACCTGTCCTGCTGAGTTCGTGTACGGTGCACCTGCCATGTCCATTGCATTTTGTTGGTCTTGATGATGACCTACTCACTACGATAATAAGAAATTACTAAATTTCGAAGAAGGAAGACACGCCACTTAGAAGAACGAAAAATATAATGTGTTAGGACCTCAAATGTCTAAAACACATTCAAATATTATTTGGGTTGAATCAAGTTCAATTAATTGACTTTGGACTTCTAGTAACTCTTCCAATTTCTCAAAGATCTCCACCATACACACAGTAAATTTAGGTCTAAGGCTTCTTTGGAATTTTTTCAATTGAAATTCTTTAATATGTTAGAGTTGTGACTGTGATTATTTGTCATTGAGCCAACTCGAACCCCTACAGGATCGTTTAGGGTAGGGTTGGGGGTTGGGTTTTTTTAACTCCAAAAAATATGAGTTGATATCAACTGCTCACTTATACTAAACACATGCTCCTTATTCCGATAACCAGGTGTCGACAACGACGCTACTTCTTCTAAGGGCATGTCTTCCTTCTTCGAAGTTTAGTGATTTCTTATGATCGTGTGAGTGTGTCATCATCAAAACCAAAAAAATGCAACGGACAAGATAGTTACACCGCACATGAACTCAGCAGAAAAACATGACTTCCAAACCACAAAACTACAACGAAAGACTTTTCTTTTCCTTCGTGCAGCCTTTGGATTCTTCTTCTCATGCAACCTCTCTTTTGTCAGTATAAAGATGACCAACTTGACCATTTTAAAGCAAAAACAAAAGCTTTGAGAGAAGCATTAATGTTGATGAAAAGGAAGCATCAATGGGAGAACACTCACAAGTGTGTGGGACATATCATGGGAATTGAAGTTGGTGATCATTTTCAATACAGGACTGAACTTAATGTTATATATTGGTCGATATCATCAGTTTTCAAGTGGGATGGGTTACTTGGGGAAGGGTAGGGACTCATTGGCCACCAGCATTGTCGTAACTAATCGCTACGACAATGTTAAAAAAATCAAGTGGTTCCTTGATTTATATAGGTCATGGAGGAAATCATAATGTAAGATATAACACCGCGCCTCGTGATCAGAAATTGGAAGGAGGAAATCTTGCTTTAAAGAATAGCATGGGTGCGAAAAGTCTGGTGAGGGTTATATTGAATGTTTGTAAAATATATGATGGGATAGACAACAGTTCTAACACCTGCTATGTTTATGATGGGTTGTATTTAGTGGAGAAGATGACTCAAGAAAATTTTGGAAAATTTGTCTTCAAGTATACAATGAATAGAATTTTAGAGCAACCCAGAACTTGTATTTCACCTAAGGATGTGTTTACTCAAAGCAAGAGACACGAATCTAAAGCTTGTATTGCCCAAAAGGATGTTGTCTGTGTGAATGACATAAACCTGGTCCAGCCCACATCAAAGTCACCACAACCCTTTGTACATCGATCAAAGTTTGTTCTTCACCTATTTACGAATGTTGAGACACGAAACTTTGAGGAAACCTTCACAAAGTAAGAGGTAACAGTTTAAAAATAAATAATCATTATTCGTTAAATGCTTCTCATAATTTCGAAAAGACTAAGAATCAAAATATAGAATAACAATAGTAAAAGTTATACCATAATAAATTTCACGTAGGACATAGTTGTCGGTGACATCCTTTTTGAATTTGGTGCTTCATTGATTTGATTCGGGAGACTCGGTAGTCTTCTTAGTGCATTGTTATCATTCACTTCTTCTTTTTCTTCTTCATTGTCATCCAGCGTTGATGTTTGTTCAACAATAGAGCTTCTACTCATGTTAATTGTGTAAATTTTGAACAAAGTCTAGCATAAGGATTGCTTGTATATATAGCTTAATGACTGTACATTAAGTAGGGGTGGTTTGCCAGTAATATACATTGCATTTCACTAACGACTGCATTCTTGTTTAACAAAATTTACAAGCAATTATATTTTTGAAAAATTTATTAAATTATATCTGTCTAGAAAGTGTTTAATCGTATTGGGCATCTAAATTATTAATATTTCATCAAATTAAATTATTTTGATTTTATTAACTAAAATAAAAAGTGTACCTTTTTTAAAAAAATTTGTTTCCATAATTATTTTGTTTAAAATTAAAACTTGCATGTAACTCATTATGTTGGTATGATTGATGTAGAACTTTCTCTTTCCATCTTTAGAATGGTTGCCTCTTTTACATTAAATGACAATTTTACTTTGTTCCGTTGTAAATGGAAATGTAAAATTGTAAAATATCCTTATTGGAATTTCAATGGTAATAGAGAAAAATTGACAGTAAGTTACAGCTGGATGACAATGAAGAAGAAAAAGAAGAAGCGAATGATAACAATGCACTAAGAAGACTTCCGAGTCTCCCAAATCAAATCCATGAAGCACCAAATTCAAAAAGGATGTCACCGACAACTCTATCCAACATAAAATTTGTTATGGTATAACTTTGAATATTGTTATTCTACATTTTGATCCTTAGTCTTGTCAAAATTTTGAGAAAAATTTGAACGAATAATCATTATTTATTTTTAATTGTTACCTCTTACTTTGTGAAGGTATCCTCAAAGTTTCGTGCCTCAACATTCGTAAATAAGTGAAGAAAAAACTTTGATCGATGTACAAAGAGTTTTGGTGACTTTGATGTTGACTGGACAAGGTTTATATCATTCACATAGACAACATCCTTTTGGGGAATACAAGCTTTAGATTTGTGTCTCTTGCTTTGAGTAAGCACATCCTTAGGTGAAATACAACTTCTGGGTTGCTCTAAAATTCTATTCATTGTATACTTGAACACAAGTTTTCCGAATTTCTCTCTTTCTTGAGTCATCTTCTCCACTAAATACAACCCATCATAAACATAGCAGGTGTTAGAACTATTGTCTATCCCATCAGATTTTTTACAAACATTCAATATAACCATCACCGGACTTTTCGCATCCATGCTATTTTTTAAAACAATATTTCCTCCTTCCAATTTCCGATCACGAGGCACGGTGTTATATCTTACAGTAGGATTTCCTCCATGACCTATATAAATCAAGGAACCACTTGATTTTTTAAACATTGTTGTAACGATTTGTTACGACAATGCTGGTGGCCAATGAGTCCTATCCTTCCCCAAGTAATCAATCCCACTTCAGAACTGATGATGCAGACCAATAACATTAAGTTCAGTCCAGTATTGAAACTGATCACCATCTTAAATTCCCAGGATATGTCCCACACACTTGTGAGTGTTCTCCCATTGATGCTTTCTTTTCATCAACATCGGTGCTTCTCTCAAAGCTTTTGTTTTTGCTTTAAAATAGTCAAGTTGGTCAGCTTTATACTGACAAAAGAATCGTTGCACGAGAAGAACAATCCAAAGGCTTCATGAAGGAAGAGAAAAGTCTTTCATTGTAGTTATTGTGGTTTGGAAGTCATGTTTTTCTGTTGAGTTCATGTACGGTGTACCTGTCCTGCTGAGTTCGTGTACGGTGTACCTGCCATGTCCATTGCATTTTGTTGGTGTTGATGATGACCTACTCACTACGATCATAAGAAATTACTAAATTTCGAAGAAGGAAGACACGCCACTTAGAAGAACGAAAAATATAATGTGTTAGGACCTCAAATGTCTAAAACACATTCAAATATTATTTGGGTTGAATCAGGTTCAATTAATTGACTTTGGACTTCTAGTAACTCTTCCAATTTCTCTAAGATCTGCACCATACACACAGCAAATTTAGGTCTAAGGCTTCTTTGGAATTTTTTCAATTGAAATTCTTTAACATGTTAGAGTTGTCACTGTGATTATTTGTCATTGAGCCAACTCGAACCCCTACAGGATCGTTTAGGGTAGGGTTGGGGGTTGGGTTTTTTTAACTCCAAAAAATATGAGTTGATATCAACTGCTCACTTATACTAAACACATGCTCCTTAATTCCGATAACCAGGTGTCGACAATGACTCTACTTCTTCTAAGGGCATGTCTTCCTTCTTCGAAGTTTAGTGATTTCTTATGATCGTGTGAGTGTGTCATCATCAAAACCAAAAAAATGCAATGGACAAGACAGTTACACCGCACATGAACTCAGCAGAAAAAACATGACTTCCAAACCACAAAACTACAACGAAAGACTTTTCTTTTCCTTCGTGCAGCCTTTGGATTCTTCTTCTCATGCAACCTCTCTTTTGTCAGTATAAAGATGACCAACTTGACCATTTTAAAGCAAAAACAAAAGCTTTGAGAGAAGCATTAATGTTGATGAAAAGGAAGCATCAATGGGAGAACACTCACAAGTGTGTGGGACATATCATGGGAATTGAAGTTGGTGATCATTTTCAATACAGGACTGAACTTAATGTTATATATTGGTCGATATCATCAGTTTTCAAGTGGGATGGGTTACTTGGGGAAGGGTAGGGACTCATTGGCCACCAGCATTGTCGTAACTAATCGCTACGACAATGTTAAAAAAATCAAGTGGTTCCTTGATTTATATAGGTCACGGAGGAAATCATAATGTAAGATATAACACCGCGCCTCGTGATCAGAAATTGGAAGGAGGAAATCTTGCTTTAAAGAATAGCATGGGTGCGAAAAGTCTGGTGAGGGTTATATTGAATGTTTGTAAAATATATGATGGGATAGACAACAGTTCTAACACCTGCTATGTTTATGATGGGTTGTATTTAGTGGAGAAGATGACTCAAGAAAATTTTGAAAATTTGTCTTCAAGTATACAATGAATAGAATTTTAGAGCAACCCAGAACTTGTATTTCACCTAAGGATGTGTTTACTCAAAGCAAGAGACACGAATCTAAAGCTTGTATTGCCCAAAAGGATGTTGTCTGTGTGAATGACATAAACCTGGTCCAGCCCACATCAAAGTCACCACAACCCTTTGTACATCGATCAAAGTTTGTTCTTCACCTATTTACGAATGTTGAGACACGAAACTTTGAGGAAAACCTTCACAAAGTAAGAGGTAACAGTTAAAAATAAATAATCATTATTCGTTAAATGCTTCTCATAATTTCGAAAAGACTAAGAATCAAAATATAGAATAACAATAGTAAAAGTTATACCATAATAAATTTCACGTAGGACATAGTTGTCGGTGACATCCTTTTTGAATTTGGTGCTTCATTGATTTGATTCGGGAGACTCGGTAGTCTTCTTAGTGCATTGTTATCATTCGCTTCTTCTTTTTCTTCTTCATTGTCATCCAGCGTTGATGTTTGTTCAACAATAGAGCTTCTACTCATGTTAATTGTGTAAATTTTGAACAAAGTCTAGCATAAGGATTGCTTGTATATATAGCTTAATGACTGTACATTAAGTAGGGGTGGTTTGCTATTGCATTTCACTAATGACTGCATTCTTGTTTAACAAAATTTACAAGCAATTATATTTTTGAAAAATTTATTAAATTATTTCTGTCTAGAAAGTATTTAATCGTATTGGGCATCTAAATTATTAATATTTCATCAAATTAAATTATTTTGATTTTATTAACTAAAATAAAAAAGTGTACCTTTTTAAAAAAAATTTGTTTCCATAATTATTTTGTTTAAAATTAAAACTTGCATGTAACTCATTATGTTGGTATAATTAATGTACAACTTTCTCTTTCCATCTTTAGAATGGTTTCCTCTTTTACATTCAATGACAATTTTACTTTGTTCCGTTGTAAATGGAAATGTAAAATTGTAAAATATCCTTAATGGAATTTCAATGATAATAGAGAAAAATTGACAGTAAGTTACAGCTGGATGACAATGAAGAAGAAAAAGAAGAAGCGAATGATAACAATGCACTAAGAAGACTACCGAGTCTCCCAAATCAAATCCATGAAGCACCAAATTCAAAAAGGATGTCACCGACAACTCTATCCAACATAAAATTTGTTATGGTATAACTTTGAGTATTGTTATTCTACATTTTGATCCTTAGTCTTGTCAAAATTTTGAGAAAAATTTAACAAATAATCATTATTTATTTTTAATTGTTACCTCTTACTTTGTGAAGGTATCCTCAAAGTTTCGTGCCTCAACATTCGTAAATAAGTGAAGAAAAAACTTTGATCGATGTACAAAGAGTTTTGGTGACTTTGATGTTGACTGGACAAGGTTTATATCATTCACATAGACATCATCCTTTTGGGGAATACAAGCTTTAGATTTGTGTCTCTTGCTTTGAGTAAGCACATCCTTAGGTGAAATACAACTTCTGGGTTACTCTAAAATTCTATTCATTGTATACTTGAACACAAGTTTTCCAAATTTCTCTCTTTATCGAGTCATCTTCTCCACTAAATACAACCCATCATAAACATAGCAGGTGTTAGAACTATTGTCTATCCCATCAGATTTTTTACAAACATTCAATATAACCATCACCGGACTTTTCGCATCCATGCTATTCTTTAAAACAATATTTCCTCTTTCCAATTTCCGATCACGAGGCACGGTGTTATATCTTACAGTAGGATTTCCTCCATGACCTATATAAATCAAGGAACCACTTGATTTTTTAACATTGTCGTAACGATTTGTTACGACAATGCTGGTGGCCAATGAGTCCTATCCTTCCCCAAGTAATCAATCCCACTTGAGAACTGATGATGCAGACCAATAACATTAAGTTCAGTCCAGTATTGAAACTGATCACCATCTTAAATTCCCAGGATATGTCCCACACACTTGTGAGTGTTCTCCCATTGATGCTTTCTTTTCATTAACATCGGTGCTTCTCTCAAAGCTTTTGTTTTTGCTTTAAAATAGTCAAGTTGGTCAACTTTATACTGACAAAAGAGTCGTTGCACGAGAAGGACAATCCAAAGGCTTCATGAAGGAAGAGAAAAGTCTTTCGTTGTAGTTATTGTGGTTTGGAAGTCATGTTTTTCTGTTGAGTTCATGTACGGTGTACCTGTCCTGCTGAGTTCGTGTACGGTGTACCTGCCATGTCCATTGCATTTTGTTGGTGTTGATGATGACCTACTCACTACGATCATAAGAAATTACTAAATTTTGAAGAAGGAAGACACGCCACTTAGAAGAACGAAAAATATAATGTGTTAGGACCTCAAATGTCTAAAACACATTCAAATATTATTTGGGTAGAATCAGGTTCAATTAATTGACTTTGGACTTCTAGTAAATCTTCCAATTTCTCAAAGATCTGCACCATACACACAGCAAATTTAGGTCTAAGGCTTCTTTGGAATTTTTTCAATTGAAATTCTTTAACATGTTAGAGTTGTCACTGTGATTATTTGTCATTGAGCCAACTCGAACCCCTGCAGGATCGTTTAGGGTAGGGTTGGGGGTTGGGTTTTTTTAACTCCAAAAAATATGAGTTGATATCAACTGCTCACTTATACTAAACACATGCTCCTTCAGATAACCAGGTGTCGACAACGACTCTACTTCTTCTAAGGGCATGTCTTCCTTCTTCGAAGTTTAGTGATTTCTTATGATCGTGTGAGTGTGTCATCATCAAAACCAAAAAAATGCAACGGACAAGATAGTTACCCCGCACATGAACTCAGCAGAAAAACATGACTTCCCAACCACAAAACTACAACGAAACACTTTTCTTTTCCTTCGTGCAGCCTTTGGATTCTTCTTCTCATGCAACCTCTCTTTTGTCAGTATAAAGATGACCAACTTGACCATTTTTAAAGCAAAAACAAAAGCTTTGAGAGAAGCATTAATGTTGATGAAAAGGAAGCATCAATGGGAGAACACTCACAAGTGTGTGGGACATATCATGGGAACTGAAGTTGGTGATCATTTTCAATACAGGACTGAACTTAATGTTATATATTGGTCGATACCATCAGTTTTTAAGTGGGATGGGTTACTTGGGGAAGGGTAGGGACTCATTGGCCACCAGCATTGTCGTAACTAATCGCTACGACAATGTTAAAAAAATCAAGTGGTTCCTTGATTTATATAGGTCATGGAGGAAATCATAATGTAAGATATAACACCACGCCTCGTGATCAGAAATTGGAAGGAGGAAATCTTGCTTTAAAGAATAGCATGGATGCTAAAAGTCCGGTGAGGGTTATATTGAATGTTTGTAAAATATATGATGGGATAGACAACAGTTCTAACACCTGCTATGTTTATGATGGGTTGTATTTAGTGGAGAAGATGACTCAAGAAAATTTGGAAAATTTGTCTTCAAGTATACAATGAATAAAATTTTAGTGCAACCCAGAACTTGTATTTCACCTAAGGATGTGTTTACTCAAAGCAAGAGACACGAATCTAAAGCTTGTATTGGCCAAAAGGATGTTATCTGTGTGAATGATATAAACGTAGTCCAGCCAACATCAAAGTCACCACAACCCTTTGTACATCGATCAAAGTTTGTTCTTCACCTATTTACGAATGTTGAGACACGAAACTTTGAGGAAACCTTCACAAAGTAAGAGGTAACAGTTAAAAATAAATAATCATTATTCATTAAATGCTTCTCATAATTTCGAAAAGACTAAGAATCAAAATATAGAATAACAATAGTAAAAGTTATACCATAATAAATTTCACGTAGGACATAGTTGTCGGTGACATCCTTTTTGAATTTGGTGCTTCATTGATTTGATTCGGGAGACTCGGTAGTCTTCTTAGTGCATTGTTATCATTCGCTTCTTCTTTTTCTTCTTCATTGTCATCCAGCGTTGATGTTTGTTCAACAATAGAGCTTCTACTCATGGTAATTGTGTAAATTTGAACAAAGTTTAGCATAAAGATTGCTTGTATATATAGCTTAATGACTGTACATTAAGTAGGGGTGGTTTGCCAGTAATATACATTGCATTTCACTAATGACTGCATTCTTGTTTAACAAAATTTACAAGCAATTATATTTTTGAAAAATTTATTAAATTATATCTGTCTAGAAAGTATTTAATCGTATTTGGCGTCTAAATTATTAATATTTCATCAAATTAAATTATTTTGATTTTATTAACTAAAATAAAAAGTGTACCTTTTTTAAAAATATTTGTTTCCATAATTATTTTGTTTAAAACTAAAACTTGCATGTAACTCATTATGTTGGTATAATTAATGTAGAACTTTCTCTTTCCATCTTTAGAATGGTTGCCTCTTTTACATTCAATGACAATTTTACTTTATTCCGTTGTAAATGGAAATGTAAAATTGTAAAATATCCTTATTGGAATTTCTATGATAATAGAGAAAAATTGACAGTAAGTTACAGCTGGATGATAATGAAGAAGAAAAAGAAGAAAGCGAATGATAACAATGCACTAAGAAGACTACCGAGTCTCCCAAATCAAATCCATGAAGCACCAAATTCAAAAAGGATGTCACCGACAACTCTATCCAACATAAAATTTGTTATGGTATAACTTTGAGTATTGTTATTCTACATTTTGATCCTTAGTCTTGTCAAAATTATGAGAAAAATTTAACGAATAATCATTATTTATTTTAATTGTTACCTCTTACTTTGTGAAGGTATCCTTAAAGTTTCGTGCCTCAACATTCGTAAATAAGTGAAGAAAAAACTTTGATCGATGTACAAAGAGTTTTGGTGACTTTGATGTTGACTGGACAAGGTTTATATCATTCACATAGACATAATCCTTTTGGGGAATACAAGCTTTAGATTTGTGTCTCTTGATATGAGTAAGCACATCCTTAGGTGAAATACAACTTCTGGGTTGCTCTAAAATTCTATTCATTGTATACTTGAACACAAGTTTTCCGAATTTCTCTCTTTCTTGAGTCATCTTCTACACTAAATACAACCCATCATAAACATAGCAGGTGTTAGAACTATTGCCTATCCCATCAGATTTTTTACAAACATTCAATATAACCATCACCGGACTTTTCGCATCCATGCTATTCTTTAAAACAATATTTCCTCCTTCCAATTTCTGATCACGAGGCACGGTGTTATATCTTACAGTAGGATTTCCTCCATGACCTATATAAATCAAGGAACCACTTGATTTTTTAACATTGTCGTAATGATTTGTTACGACAATGCTGGTGGCCAATGAGTCCTATCCTTCCCCAAGTAATCAATCCCACTTGAGAACTGATGATGCAGACCAATAACATTAAGTTCAGTCCAGTATTGAAACTGATCACCATCTTAAATTCCCAGGATATGTCCCACACACTTGTGAGTGTTCTCGCAATGATGCTTTCTTTTCATTAACATCGGTGCTTCTCTCAAAGCTTTTGTTTTTGCTTTAAAATAGTCAAGTTGGTCAGCTCTATACTGACAAAAGAGTCGTTGCACGAGAAGAACAATCCAAAGGCTGCATGAAGGAAGAGAAAAGTCTTTCGTTGTAGTTATTGTGGTTTGGAAGTCATGTTTTTCTGTTGAGTTCATGTACGGTGTACCTGTCCTGCTGAGTTCGTGTACGGTGTACCTGCCATGTCCATTGCATTTTGTTGGTGTTGATGATGACCTACTCACTACGATCATAAGAAATTACTAAATTTCGACGAAGGAAGACACGCCACTTAGAAGAACGAAAAATATAATGTGTTAGGACCTCAAATGTCTAAAACACATTCAAATATTATTTGGGTAGAATCAGGTTCAATTAATTGACTTTGGACTTCTAGTAACTCTTCCAATTTCTCAAAGATCAGCACCATACACATAGCAAATTTAGGTCTAAGGCTTCTTTGGAATTTTTTCAATTGAAATTCTTTAATATGTTAGAGTTGTCACTGTGATTATTTGTCATTGAGCCAAATCAAACCCCTACAGGATCTTTTAGGGTAGGGTTGGGGGTTGGGTTTTTTTAACTCCAAAAAATATGAGTTGATATCAACTGCTCACTTATACTAAACACATGCTCCTTCAGATAACCAGGTGTCGACAACGACTCTACTTCTTCTAAGGGCATGTCTTCCTTCTTCGAAGTTTAGAGATTTCTTATGATCGTGTGAGTGTGTCATCATCAAAACCAAAAAAATGCAACGGACAAGATAGTTACACCGCACATGAACTCAGCAGAAAAACATGACGTCCAAACCACAAAACTACAACGAAAGACTTTTCTTTTCCTTCATGCAGCCTTTGGATTCTTCTTCTCATGCAACCTCTCTTTTGTCAGTATAAAGATGACCAACTTGATCATTTTAAAGCAAAAACAAAAGCTTTGAGAGAAGCATTAATGTTGATGAAAAGGAAGCATCAATGGGAGAACACTCACAAGTGTGTGGGACATATCATGGGAATTGAAGTTGGTGATCATTTTCAATACAGGACTGAACTTAATGTTATATATTGGTCGATATCATCAGTTTTCAAGTGGGAAGGGTAGGGACTCATTGGCCACCAGCATTGACGTAACTAATCGCTACGACAATGTTAAAAAAATCAAGTGGTTCCTTGATTTATATAGGTCATAGAGGAAATCATAATGTAAGATATAACACCACGCCTCGTGATCAGAAATTGGAAGGAGGAAATCTTGCTTTAAAGAATAGCATGGATGCTAAAAGTCCGGTGAGGTTATATTGAATGTTTGTAAAATATATGATGGGATAGACAACAGTTCTAACACCTGCTATGTTTATGATGGGTTGTATTTAGTGGAGAAGATGACTCAAGAAAATTTGGAAAATTTGTCTTCAAGTATACAGTGAATAGAATTTTACAGCAACCTTGAACTTGTATTTCACCTAAGGATGTGTTTTACTCAAAGCTAGAGACACGAATCTAAAGCTTGTATTGCCCAAAAGGATGTTGTCTATGTGAATGATATAAACCTGGTCCAGCCAACATCAAAGTCACCACAACCCTTTGTACATCGATCAAAGTTTGTTCTTCACCTATTTACGAATGTTGAGACACGAAACTTTGAGTAAACCTTCACAAAGTAAGAGGTAACAGTTAAAAATAAATAATCATTATTCGTTAAATGCTTCTCATAATTTCGAAAAGACTAAGAATCAAAATATTGAATAACAATAGTAAAAGTTATACCATAATAAATTTCACGTAGGACATAGTTGTCGGTGACATCCTTTTTGAATTTGGTGCTTCATTGATTTGATTCGGGAGACTCGGTAGTCTTCTTAGTCCATTGTTATCATTCGCTTCTTCTTTTTCATCTTCATTGTCATCCAGCTTTGATGTTTGTTCAACAATAGAGCTTCTACTCATGTTAATTGTGTAAATTTTGAACAAAGTCTAGCATACGGATTGCTTGTATATATAGCTTAATGACTGTACATTAAGTAGGGGTGGTTTGCCAGTAATATTCATTGCATTTCACTAATGACTGCATTCTTGTTTAACAAAATTTACAAGCAACTATATTTTTGAAAAATTTATTAAATTATATCTGTCTAGAAAGTATTTAATCGTATTGGGCATCTAAATTATTAATATTTCATCAAATTAAATTATTTTGATTTTATTAACTAAAATAAAAAAGTGTACCTTTTTAAAAAAAATTTGTTTCCATAATTATTTTGTTTAAAATTAAAACTTGCATGTAACTCATTATGTTGGTATAATTAATGTAGAACTTTCTCTTTCCATCTTTAGAATGGTTGCCTCTTTTACATTCAATGACAATTTTACTTTGTTCCGTTGTAAATGGAAATGTAAAATTGTAAAATATCCTTATTGGAATTTCAATGATAATAGAGAAAAATTGACAGTAAGTTACAGCTGGATGACAATGAAGATGAAAAAGAAGAAGCGAATGATAACAATGCACTAAGAAGACTACCGAGTCTCCCGAATCAAATCAATGAAGCACCAAATTCAAAAAGGATGTCACCGACAACTATGTCCTACGTGAAATTTATTATGGCATAACTTTTACTATTGTTATTCTATATTTTGATTCTTAGTCTTTTCGAAATTATGAGAAGCATTTAACGAATAATGATTATTTATTTTTAACTGTTACCTCTTACTTTGTGAAGGTTTCCTCAAAGTTTCGTGTCTCAACATTTGTAAATAGGTGAAGAACAAACTTTGATCGATGTACAAAGGGTTTTGGTGACTTTGATGTTGGCTGGACCAGGTTTATATCATTCACACAGACAACATCCTTTTGGGCAATACAAGCTTTAGATTCGTGTCTCTAGCTTTGAGTAAACACATCCTTAGGTGAAATACAAGTTCTGGGTTGCTGTAAAATTCTATTCACTGTATACTTGAACACAAGTTTTCCGAATTTCTCTCTTTCTTGAGTCATCTTCTCCACTAAATACAACCCATCATAAACATAGCAGGTGTTAGAACTGTTGTCTATCCCATCATATATTTTACAAACATTCAATATAACCCTCACTGGACTTTTCGCATCCATGCTATTCTTTAAAGCAAGATTTCCTCCTTCCAATTTCTGATCACGAGGCGCGGTGTTATATCTTACATTATGATTTCCTCCATGACCTATATAAATCAAGGAACCACTTGATTTTTTTAACATTGTCGTAGCGATTAGTTACGACAATGCTGGTGGCCAATGAGTCCCTACCCTTCCCCAAGTAACCCATCCCACTTGAAAACTGATGATATCGACCAATATATAACATTAAGTTCAGTCCTGCATTGAAAATGATCACCAACTTCAATTCCCAGGATATGTCCCACACACTTGTGAGTGATCTCCCATTGATGCTTTCTTTTCATCAACATCGGTGCTTCTCTCAAAGCTTTTGTTTTTGCTTTAAAATAGTCAAGTTGGTCAACTTTATACTGACAAAAGAGTCGTTGCACCTGAAGAACAATCCAAAGGCTGCTTGAAGGAAGAGAAAAGTCTTTCGTTGTAGTTATTGTGGTTTGGAAGTTATGTTTTTCTGTTGAGTTCATGTACGGTGTACCTGTCCTGCTGAGTTCGTGTATGGTGTACCTGCCATGTCCATTGAATTTTGTTGGTGTTGATGATGACCTATTCACTACGATAATAAGAAATTACTAAATTTCGACGAAGGAAGACACGCCACTTAGAAGAACGAAAAATATAATGTGTTAGGACCTCAAATGTCTAAAACACATTCAAATATTATTTGGGTAGAATCGGGTTCAATTAATTGACTTTGGACTTCTAGTAACTCTTCCAATTTCTCAAAGATCAGCACCATACACATAGCAAATTTAGGTCTAAGGCTTCTGTGGAATTTTTTCAATTGAAATTCTTTAATATGTTAGAGTTGTCACTGTGATTATTTGTCATTGAGCCAAATCAAACCCCTACAGGATCTTTTAGGGTAGGGTTGGGGGTTGGGTTTTTTTAACTCCAAAAAATATGAGTTGATATCAACTGCTCACTTATACTAAACACATGCTCCTTCAGATAACCAGGTGTCGACAACGACTCTACTTCTTCTAAGGGCATGTCTTCCTTCTTCGAAGGTTAGAGATTTCTTATGATCGTGTGAGTGTGTCATCATCAAAACCAAAAAAATGCAACGGACAAGATAGTTACACTGCACATGAACTCAGCAGAAAAACATGACTTCCAAACCACAAAACTACAACGAAAGACTTTTCTTTTCCTTCATGCAGCCTTTGGATTCTTCTTCTCATGCAACCTCTCTTTCGTCAGTATAAAGATGACCAACTTGATCATTTTAAAGCAAAAACAAAAGCTTTGAGAGAAGCATTAATGTTGATGAAAAGGAAGATTCAATGGGAGAACACTCACAAGTGTGTGGGACATATCATGGGAATTGAAGTTGGTGATCATTTTCAATACAGGACTGAACTTAATGTTATATATTGGTCGATATCATCAGTTTTCAAGTGGGATGGGTTACTTGGGGAAGGGTAGGGACTCATTGGCCACCAGCATTGTCGTAACTAATCGCTACGACAATGTTAAAAAAATCAAGTGGTTCCTTGATTTATATAGGTCATGGAGGAAATCATAATGTAAGATATAACACCGCGCCTCGTGATCAGAAATTGGAAGGAGGAAATCTTGCTTTAAAGAATAGCATGGATGCGAAAAGTCCAGTGAGGGTTATATTGAATGTTTGTAAAATATATGATGGGATAGACAACAGTTCTAACACCTGCTATGTTTATGATGGGTTGTATTTAGTGGAGAAGATGACTCAAGAAAATTTGGAAAATTTGTCTTCAAGTATACAGTGAATAGAATTTTACGGCAACCCAGAACTTGTATTTCACCTAAGGATGTGTTTACTCAAAGCTAGAGACACGAATCTAAAGCTTGTATTGCCCAAAAGGATGTTGTCTATGTGAATGATATAAACCTGGTCCAGCCAACATCAAAGTCACCACAACCCTTTGTACATTGATCAAAGTTTGTTCTTCACCCATTTACGAATGTTGAGACACGAAACTTTGAGGAAACCTTCACAAATTAAGAGGTAACAGTTAAAAATAAATAATCATTATTCGTTAAATGCTTCTCATAATTTCGAAAAGACTAAGAATCAAAATATAGAATAACAATAGTAAAAGTTATACCATAATAAATTTCACGTAGGACATAGTTGTCGGTGACATCCTTTTTGAATTTGGTGCTTCATTATTGATTTGATTCGGGAGACTCGGTAGTCTTCTTTGTGCATTGTTATCATTCGCTTCTTCTTTTTCATCTTCATTGTCATCCAGCTTTGATGTTTGTTCAACAATAGAGCTTCTACTCATGTTAATTGTGTAAATTTTGAACAAAGTCTAGCATAAGGATTGCTTGTATATATAGCTTAATGACTGTACATTAAGTAGGGGTGGTTTGCCAGTAATATACATTGCATTTCACTAATGACTGCATTCTTGTTTAACAAAATTTACAAGCAATTATATTTTTGAAAAATTTATTAAATTATATCTGTCTAGAAAGTATTTAATCGTATTGGGCGTCTAAATTATTAATATTTCATCAAATTAAATTATTTTGATTTTATTAACTCAAATAAAAAAGTGTACCTTTTTAAAAAAAAATTTGTTTCCATAATTATTTTGTTTAAAATTAAAACTTGCATGTAACTCATTATGTTGGGATAATTAATGTAGACCTTACTCTTTCCATCTTTAGAATGGTTGCCTCTTTTACATTCAATGACAATTTTACGTTGTTCCGTTGTAAATGGAAATGTAAAATTGTAAAATATCCTTATTTGAATTTCAATGATAATAGAGAAAAATTGACAGTAAGTTACAGCTGGATGACAATGAAGAAGAAAAAGAAGAAGCGAATGATAACAATGCACTAAGAAGACTACCGAGTCTCCCAAATCAAATCCATGAAGCACCAAATTCAAAAAGGATGTCACCGACAACTCGATCCAACATAAAATTTGTTATGGTATAACTTTGAGTATTGTTATTCTACATTTTGATCCTTAGTCTTGTCAAAATTATGAGAAAAATTTAACGAATAATCATCATTTATTTTTAATTGTTACCTCTTACTTTGTGAAGGTATCCTCAAAGTTTCGTGCCTCAACATTCGTAAATAAGTGAAGAAAAAACTTTGATCGATGTACAAAGAGTTTTGGTGACTTTGATGTTGACTGGACAAGGTTTATATCATTCACATAGACAACATCCTTTTGGGGAATACAAGCTTTAGATTTGTGTCTCTTGCTTTGAGTAAGCACATCCTTAGGTGAAATACAACTTCTGGGTTGTAACGCCCAAGGGGGTGTTACATTGTAACACCCCCTTGGGCGTTACATGGGTTGCTCTAAAATTCTATTCATTGTATACTTGAACACAAGTTTTCCGAATTTCTCTCTTTCTTGAGTCACCTTCTCCACTAAATACAACCCATCATAAACATAGCAGGTGTTAGAACTATTGTCTATCCCATCAGATTTTTTACAAACATTCAATATAACCATCATCGGACTTTTCGCATCCATGCTATTCTTTAAAACAATATTTCCTCCTTCCCATTTCCGATCACGAGGCACGGTGTTATATCTTACAGTAGGATTTCCTCCGTGACCTATATAAATCAAGGAACCACTTGATTCTTTAACATTGTCGTAACGATTTGTTACGACAATGCTGGGGGCCAATGAGTCCAATCCTTCCCCAAGTAATCAATCCCACTTGAGAACTGATGATGCAGAGCAATAACATTAAGTTCAGTCCAGTATTGAAACTGATCACCATCTTAAATTCCCCAGATATGTCCCACACACTTGTGAGTGTTCTCCCATTGATGCTTTCTTTTCATCAACATCGGTGCTTCTCTCAAAGCTTTTGTTTTTGCTTTAAAATAGTCAAGTTGGTTAGCTTTATACTGACAAAAGAGTCGTTGCATGAGAAGAACAATCCAAAGGCTGCATGAAGGAAGAGAAAAGTCTTTCGTTGTAGTTATTGTGGTTTGGAAGTCATGTTTTTCTGTTGAGTTCATGTACGGTGCACCTGTCCTGCTGAGTTCGTGTACGGTGTACCTGCCATGTCCATTGCATTTTGTTGGTGTTGATGATGACCTACTCACTACGATAATAAGAAATTACTGAATTTCGAAGAAGGAAGACACGCCACATAGAAGAACGAAAAATATAATGTGTTAGGACCTCAAATGGCTAAAACACATTCAAATATTATTTGGGTAGAATCAGGTTCAATTAATTGACTTTGGACTTCTAGTAACTCTTTCAATTTCTCAAAGATCTGCACCATACACATAGCAAATTTAGGTCTAAGGCTTCTTGGGAATTTTTTCAACTGCAATTCTTTAATATGTTAGAGTTGTCACTGTGATTATTTGTCATTGAGCCAACTCGAACCCCTACAGGATCGTTTAGGGTAGGGTTGGGGGTTGGGTTTTTTTAACTCCAAAAAATATGAGTTGATATCAATAGCTCACTTATACTAAACACATGCTCCTTCAGATAACCAGGTGTCGACAACGACTCTACTTCTTCTATGGGTATGTCTTCCTTCTTCGAAGTTTAGTGATTTCTTATGATCGTGTGAGTGTGTCATCAACAAAACAAAAAAAATGCAGCGGACAAGATAGTTACAGCGCACATGAACTCAGCAGAAAAACATGACTTCAAACAACAAAACTACAACGAAAGACTTTTCTTTTCCTTCATGCAGCCTTTGGATTCTTCTTCTCATGCAACCTCTCTTTTGTCAGTATAAAGATGACCAACTTGACCATTTTAAAGCAAAAACAAAAGCTTTGAGAGAAGCATTAATATTGATGAAAAGGAAGCATCAATGGGAGAACACTCACAAGTGTGTGGGACATATCATGGGAATTGAAGTTGGTGATCATTTTCAATACAGGACTGAAGTTTATGTTATATATTGGTCGATATCATCAATCTTCAAGTGGGATGGGTTACTTGGGGAAGGGTAGGGACTCATTGGCCACCAGCATTGTCGTAACTGATCGCTACGACAATGTTAAAAAAATAAGTGGTTCCTTGATTTATATAGGTCATGGAGGAAATCATAATGTAAGATATAACACCGCGCCTCGTGATCAGAAATTGGAAGGAGGAAATCTTGCTTTAAAGAATAGCATGGATGCGAGAAGTCCGGTGAGGGTTATATTGAATGTTTGTAAAATATATGATGGGATAGACAACAGTTCTAACACCTGCTATGTTTATGATGGGTTGTATTTAGTGGAGAAGATGACTCAAGAAAATTTGGAAAATTTGTCTTCAAGTATACAATGAATAGAATTTTAGAGCAACCCAGAACTTGTATTTCACCTAAGGATGTGTTTACTCAAAGCAAGAGACACGAATCTAAAGCTTGTATTGCCCAAAAGGATGTTGTGTGTGTGAATGTTATAAACCTGGTCCAGCCAACATTAAAGTCACCACAACCCTTTGTACATCGATCAAAGTTTGTTCTTCACCTATTTACGAATGTTGAGACACGAAACTTTGAGGAAACCTTCACAAAGTAAGAGGTAACAATTAAAAATAAATAATCATTATTCGTTAAATGCTTCTCATAATTTTGAAAAGACTAAGAATCAAAATATAGAATAACAATAGTAAAAGTTATACCATAATAAATTTCACGTAGGATATAGTTGTCGGTGACATCCTTTTTGAATTTGGTGCTTCATTGATTTGATTCGGGAGACTCGGGAGTCTTCTTAGTGCATTGTTATCATTCGCTTCTTCTTTTTCTTCTTCATTGTCATCCAGCATTGATGTTTGTTCAACAATAGAGCTTCTACTCATGTTAATTATGTAAATTTTGAACAAAGTCTAGCATAAGGATAGCTTGTATATATAGCTTAATGACTGTACATTAAGTAGGGGTGGTTTGCCAGTAATATACATTGCATTTCACTAATGACTGCATTCTTGTTTAACAAAATTTACAAGCAATTATATTTTTGAAAAATTTATTAAATTATATCTGTCTAGAAAGTATTTAATCGTATCGAGCATCTAAATTATTAATATTTCATCAAATTAAATTATTTTGATTTTATTAACTAAAATAAAAAAGTGTACCTTTTTTAAAAAATTTGTTTCCATAATTATTTTGTTTAAAATTAAAAATTGCATGTAACTCATTATGTTGGTATAATTAATGTAGAACTTTCTCTTTCCATCTTTAGAATGGTTGCCTCTTTTACATTCAATGACAATTTTACTTTGTTCCGTTGAGACACGAAACTTTGAGGAAACCTTCACAAAGTAAGAGGTAACAATTAAAAATAAATAATCATTATCGTTAAATGCTTCTCATAATTTTGAAAAGACTAAGAATCAAAATATAGAATAACAATAGTAAAAGTTATACCATAATAAATTTCACGTTGGATTGAGTTGCCGGTGACGTCCGTTTTTTTTTTAAAAAAACAAGAACGGCATGCAAACGCATCACTATAGAGCAAGACATCCCAACTATGTTGGCACCTCAGGCCCTAACCATCATTTGCAGCACACCCAAATTTATTGATAAGAAAAAGAAAAAAGAGAAAAAAAGCATGGGGGGGCCAAACCAAACCCAAGCAAAAGAAAAGAACTACTTGAATCTATACATAGGTAATTCACACCTATCATGATAAAAAATCAATCCTAATGAAACTAGGAATAAGGTCCCACCAAGAGTAGCATTGAGAGGCTACACCAAAATTAGCTAGTTTATCTGCACAAGAATTGGCTTCTCTGTATATATGAGAAACTTTAAAATCTAAACTAGCACAAATGTGGAGGCAATTTCTCCATTTGACTCTAATATTCCATGGTACAATTTCTGGCCTGGAAACAGCTTTAACCACAAGGGAGGAATCAGTTTCTAACCAAACTTTGCTCCAACCTTTATCCCTTGCTATTTGAATAGCAGTAATGACAGCAGATAACTCGGCATGGAAGACATCACAGGAGCCATAAAAATCAGCAAAGCAGCCTAACACAGCTCCACTCTTGTCTCTAAAAATTGCCCCTCCTCCAGCAGGTCCAGGATTTCCCTTTGCTGCTCCATCTGAGTTTATTTTAATCCATCCACAAGGAGGATCATCCCAATAGACAGGCTGAACTGTCAGCTGTCTTCTCGGATTGCCAATGACCTTGAAATGCCTAAGGATAGCCAACTCCTGGATAGAATAATGCATGTGCTTCTTTGTCCATCTACCTGAGAGGGAAACTGAGGTTTTTACTAAGTTGATTGCAGCCCAAGAAGAAACAAGCTTACTGTCAAACTTCAATTTGTTTCTACAAAACCAAACCACCCAAATAATGTTGACTATTGCAGCTGAGATTATGATCTCAAGCTGAGGGCTCCAACCTTTTTCAAAGATAGAAAAGAGTGAATTTAGGGAACTGAGATCAACATTACAGTTTAGGACATCAACTGAGCCAACACCAAAGCTTTATAGCGAAAGGGCAGTGGAGGAATAAGTGATTAGCAGTTTCTGATTTTTTTATAGCACAAACAGCAGATTGAGACAATAGTGCAACCTGATTTTTGAAAATTATCATCCGTGGATAACCTGTTATAGATAAATCTCCAAGTAATGAAAGATTTGGATGGAGGGATTGCCTCATTCCAAAGGAGTTTGGACCAAAAAACCTGAGTGCTAGCTGGTTTGTAGAACATAATAGCATCCTTGAATGTTAGCTGACCAGAATTAGAATTTCTCCATACCAGAATATCAGGAGCTGCATAAATAGGCACAGGGACCTTGGTTAAATCAACACCTGCAGAGGATAGCTTATGGAGCAAGTAAACAGGGACAACCCATTTGCCATTGTCAATAAAGTCTGCCACTGTAGCTTGAAGGTCTTTGTGCAGATTTACTGGAAAATCTAGCAGATCCACCAAAGGAACATTGTACCAGTTATCAAGCCAGAAGTTAATGCTTGAACCATCACCAATTTCCCAAATAGCATTAGACATTACTGCATAAATTTTCCTCCTGATTCCAGGCCATATAAAGGACTTCACATACTTGATGATAGGTCTCCTATGATGTATAAATCTTTTTCTAAGAAAAAACACCACATTCCTCCTTAGAACAACACATATCCCAGGCAAGATTTAACATAGCAGCCTCATTCAGCACCCTTAGAGACTTGATTCCCAAACCTCCTTCCTTGTAAGGAATGCAAACCTTGTTCCATGCTACTGTGACAACCCTTTTAACACTAATGCTTCCTCCCCAAATGAAATTCCTGATGCAACAATCTAAGTGCTTAAGCAGGGAAACAGGCCAGGCATATACTTTGAAACTGTGGAGAAGCATACTCTGGATTACTGATTTAACTAGCTCCACTCTGCCCATTGTAGACAAAAGGGAGCCTTTCCATGAAGATAGTTTAGAAATGATCTTGTCTGCAATAGGTTGTAGATGGAGCTTCCTAGGTTTACCTTTGAAGATTGGGACACCTAGGTAGTTAAAAGGAAGGGATCCAACACCAAAACCAAGAACATTAGCAAGCTTGGCAACTTTCCTTGAAGATGCATTGCCTGTGTAGAATTTGCACTTGTTCAAACTCAAGTGCTGTCCAGACGCATCACTATACTCATGTAGGAGCTTCATTAGGTTCTCCAAATTCCTTTTGGAACCTTTACAAAAAATCATCACATCATCTACATAGAGGGAGTGACTAGGTGATGAGCAATTTTTAGGACCTGAGATTGGCTGCAACAGGCCTGAGTTGATCAGTGAAGAGATGCCACGGCTTAGAATATCCTCTGCCAAGCAAAAAAGAAGGGGGGAGAGAGGGTCACCTTGCCTCACCCCTCTCTTGCAAGGGAAGAAACCAATCGGCTTACCATTCACAATAAAAGACAACTTGGCAGAATTTAAAATTGTCTTAATCCAATCACAAAAAGTTGAACTGAAACCAAAAGCTTCCAAGACTTTGATAAGAAAGTCCCAATCCAATGTATCAAACGCCTTCCTAAAATCCAGCTTGAGGGCAATGTTTCCAACAAAAGATTTATAGTCAAGAAGGTTAATAGCCTCTGAAGTGATGCATATACAATCATGAATTTGTCTATCCTTAATGAACCCCCTTTGTTGATGAGATATTATGCAAGGAGCTATAGAAGCAAGTCTATCAGCCAAGACTTTTGTTATGATCTTGAAATGGAAGTTTTCTAAAGCAATTGGTCTAAAATCTTCTATTTTATCAGCACCAGACCTTTTGGGAATCAACACAACATTATTTGCATTCATATTTGGTAGCAACCAACCCTGCCTAAAGAATTGAGATACAGAACTGCAAACATCATGAGCAACAATGTCCCAAAACTCTTGATAGAAACAGCCCCCAAATCCATCAGGACCCGGGGCACCTTCACCATTCATTGAATTTAGTGACATCCTTTTTTAATTTGGTGCTTCATTGATTTGATTCGGGAGACTCGGTAGTCTTCTTAGTGCATTCTTATCATTCGCATCTTCTTTTTCTTCTTCATTGTCATCCAGCTTTGATGTTTGTTCAACAAAAGATCTTCTACTCATGTTAATCGTGTAAATTTTGATCAAAGTCTAGCATAAGGATTGCTTGTATATATAGCTTAATGACTGTACATTAAGTAGGGGTGGTTTGCCAGTAATATACATTGCATTTCACTAATGACTGCATTCTTGTTTAACAAAATTTACAAGCAATTATATTTTTGAAAAATTTATTAAATTATATCTGTCTAGAAAGTATTTAATCGTATCGAGCATCTAAATTATTAATATTTCAACAAATTAAATTATTTTGATTTTATTAGCTAAAATAAAAATGTGTACCATTTTTTAAAAAAATTTGTTTCCATAATTATTTTGTTTTAAAATTAAAACTTGCATGTAACTCATTATGTTGGTATAATTAATGTAGAACTTTCTCTTTCCATCTTTAGAATGGTTGCCTCTTTTACATTCAATGACAATTTTACTTTGTTCCGTTGTAAATGGAAGGTAAAAATGTAAAAATCCTTATTGGAATTTCAATGATAATAGAGAAAATTTGATAGTAAGTTACAGCTAGATGACAATGAAGAAGAAAAAGAAGAAGCAAATGATAACAATGCACTAAGAAGACTACCGAGTCTACCAAATCAAATCCATGAAGCACCAAATTCATAAAGGATGTCATCGAAAACTCTATCCAACATTAAATTTGTTATGGTATATCTTTGAGTAATGTTATTCTACATTTTGATCCTTAGTCTTGTCAAAATTATGAGAAGAATTTAACGAATAACCATTATTTATTTTTAATTGTTACCTCTTACTTTGTGAAGGTTTCCTCAAAGTTGCGCCCCTCAACATTCGTAAATAAGTGAAGAAAAAACTTTGATCGATGTTCAAAGAGTTTTGGTGACTTTGATGTTGACTGGACAAGGTTTATATCATTCACACAGACAACATCCTTTTGGGGAATACAAGCCTTAGATTTGTGTCTCTTGCTTTGAGTAAGCACATCCTTAGGTGAAATACAAGTTCTGGGTTGCTCTAAAATTCTATTCATTGTATACTTGAACACAAGTTTTCTGAATTTCTCTCTTTCTTGAGTCATCTTCTCCACTAAATACAACCCATCATAAACATAGCAGGTGTTAGAAATATTGTCTATCCCATCAGATTTTTTACAAACATTCAATATAACCATCACCGAACTTTTCGCATCCATGCTATTCTTTAAAACAATATTTCCTCCTTCCAATTTCCGATCACGAGGCACGGTGTTATATCTTACATTAGGATTTCCTCCATGACCTGTATAAATCAGGGAACCACTTGATTTTTTAACATTGTCGTAGCGATTTGTTACAACAATGCTGGTGGCCAATGAGTCCTATCCTTCCCCAAGTAATCAATCCCAATTGAGAACTGATGATGTAGACCAATAACATTAAGTTCAGTCCAGTATTGAAACTGATCACCATCTTAAATTCCCAGGATATGTCCCACACACTTGAGAGTGTTCTCCCATTGATGCTTCCTTTTTATCAACATCGGTGCTTCTCTCAAAGCTTTTGTTTTTGCTTTAAAATTGTTAAGTTGGTCAGCTTTATACTGACAAAAGAGTCGTTGCATGAGAAGAACAATCCAAAGGCTGCATGAAGGAAGAGAAAAGTCTTTCGTTGTAGTTATTGTGGTTTGGAAGTCATGTTTTTCTGTTGAGTTCATGTACGGTGTACCTGTCCTGCTGAGTTCGTGTACGGTGTACCTGCCATGTCCATTGCATTTTGTTGGTGTTGATGATGACCTACTCACTACGATCATAAGAAATTACTAAATTTCGAAGAAGGAAGACACGCCACTTAGAAGAACGAAAAATATAATGTGTTAGGACGTCAAATGTCTAAAACACATAAAAATATTATCTGGGTAGAATCAAGTTCAATTAATTGACTTTGGACTTCTAGTGTGACACTCTAATCTCGGGACATCACATGGTTACCCTTGTGCGGAAATAAAATCATAATTTCGCTGGTTGCTTTCGGAAAATAAAGTTTTCTCAACGTTTATCTTAATCAAAATGTGGTGATAAAAGTTTTCTTTCCTTTCAACATCGTCACAACGATGAACACATAAACACACTTAAATATATCAAAATATATATGTAAGTCATACAACTATATTGCATCATATGTTTTCACACTTGAACTTTATAAGTATGTTATTCTCAAAACAAAACTTAACATAATTCTAAGCTGGTCAGACACTATACCCAAAAAGAAAGCAGTCTCAGCAGGCCACAAACTAATCCGTCTGCTTCTGATAGATGCCATAGTCCTAGAGAGGATCATCTGAATTCCACAACACAGAATCCAGAAGAACACCGCAAATAAAACATGCAAGAGTGAGAAACTGACATATGGACATAACGCGATAGCCACATGCACGACACAACAAAAAAAACAAATATACGTACCCATATACATATTTGCGATCTCATAAACATTAACATCAAAGCATAATGGGTTTCACACCCCAAACAACATCTTTTGAAAATATGCATGAACACTTCATATACGTCATCTAACGTTTTCACTTAATCTCATGAGATATCCCTACCTCGTGTTTGAGTTGATCAGACTCCCGGCACGTAGCCATAGACATATAGTCACAGGCCCACGTCCGAAATAAAAACCCATTTCACCCTGTCCAACATCGTGGCACAGTGATGACATTTGGAATGGGGTTCCACTGTCCATTCGGCACAATGAAAACTTCGTGGCATGAAATACATGACACCGCAAGGTAATCATATATCGTATTGTGGCACGTCTGCCAAATGCATGCTCGAAAACATATTTCTTTCAACACTGCTCTTTGTGTTATATCTTTCCTTGGCAAAGCTCAACAGCTTTAGACCAAATATCCAGTCTACCATACACCGAACCTTAATATCCCGACGTCTCGGTGATTAAGTTCAAATCTTTTTAAAACAGTTTCAACTTAAAACTTGATTTCGGAAAATTTGTTAAGTGGGAAGATTTCTGTCATAAAACACCGGTTACCGAAAAAAACATCATTTTCAGAAAAGAGGGTAACAGAGGTTTTAAGTTCATCAAAAACATGGGCTGCCATTTCTAAAATACTTGCTGTTGTCGGTTTTCCAAATTGTCGTCGTTAAGTCATTTTAAAGTATTTTAAGGTAAAACTTAGCTTTTTCCGCTTAAACAATTTTCTAAATTCACGGTTAAGTTATTTTCCCAGATTAATTTCACAAAATAACTTTTTATAATATTGCGGAATATCTTATGTAAAAATTAGTAGTAGTAAAATATTTTCACGGTTGCGCCCTCTCTACGACCCATAAATCACTTTTTTTTTATAAATAAATCATTAAAATAATAATAATTCTCAAATACTTATTATTTCTCCCAAATAATTTTTTCCACAAACATTATATCCCAATATTTCTCATAAAACATTGAATATAATATACACAGCTTATTAAAGCTTTTATCTCATTAATCGGTTGTGCACTGACCACTGCCAGGCCTCACAAACAACATTCAACATCATCATCATAATTATATTACTAGCAAATCATGCATCACAGCAATATAATATACAACTGCAGATAATTAAATCAATTAAAAGCAGATAAACAATCGAAACACAGATAAACCACTTACAGCTGTAAACACATAGCTCAGCAAAATAAACCAGAAAACACCACAGCCACATAGATAAACATATATGGACCACAAACAACTTACACATGGTCATCCGAATTATCCCTCAAGTAACCCCTCTTACCTCTCGGAGCTCCTCCGTGAAATAAAAGAATTCAATCGGAAGCCGGAAACTCACATACACCGCTTTATAATTAACCTTCAACAATACAACCAAACAATCCCTTAATCAAACAATTAAAACATCACTAAATACACCTATATAGGTCACGGCCTAATAGGATCAAATGACTAAACAAACTCCAAAATTGTTTAAGTCATGGATTAAGGATTCTAAGGTACTTAAGACAAAGGATAAAGACTAAACAACAAAGATTAGAATCAAAACCATCCTAACCCTTCAAAGCTCAAGGTCAGACAAAGCAAGATCCAAGGGCTTGGGTTTTCATTTCCATGAACCAACTAGGATTCAACAAGTGTACATGCATGTATGTTAAGAGACATGAACATACATCAAAAACCATGCACAAAACACATCCATTTCTTCCTCTACACAATTTCGGCCAACACATCAACCTAGGGTTAAAGACTTCATTTTGATTGGCTAGTCATGGATTAGAGCATGTCATAAAGGATACATGATCATACATGAAAAACAAGAACAAAACACCATCCATCCAATACCTCCTAGTTTCGGCCTAGATGGGTTTGAGGGGAAAGAAATTTTTGATCATCACATGCTCTTAGATCTAGACAATATACAAGATTATAAGAACATAGGAAGTGGTTTCAACATCATATGATTTTTCTAGAATTAGTTATGGATTTTCAAATTTCTAGATCTCAAAACTTAAATCATGAACAAACATGTTGAAGAAAGCTTGAAATCAAGAAACGTTGTGAAGAAACTATACTTAGATGATTGAGAGGATGAAGAATCACCTATTTAAGTACAAGAAATGATCAAGAATCACCAACTTCCTTTGAAATCTTGCTTCTTTGTTCTTGGAGAAAAGTAAGAACACTTAAGAATTTTATGGAAACTTTGAGAATGTTGTGGAATGTGTGAGAATGAGCTTGACTCATCCAAGTTATGGGCAGCCATCACACCCCCTTGGGCCTTGCGCATGGGCCTCATGAAAATGGGCTGGAATTCAATTGTTTTTGCCCACCAAAATGCTTAAGGCATAAACATAATCTAGGAAACTTATATGATTTCAATTGGCTTCATGAAATTTAATCTAGGGACAAAGAATTTGGACCTCAAGGTCGCAGCCCTCTAATGGGTTTGGAGCAAATATTCTGGCCCAATTCACTTAGAAAAGCATAGAAACTAACTTAGGGTCCAAAGTGCAATTAAGAGAAAGTTCAAGGACTTAAGTGCAAAATCCTTCAAATTCTAATCCTAACCTTGTAGAATCTTCTAGACTCAAAAGTGTGACTCATCCATATGAATCATCTCAAAATTCTAGGATAAACTCTTTATCTGCTCTTGGAAATTCCGTTGTTTGCTCCGTCGTTTACCCGATTGAAGATTCCGCCCGAATAAAATATTATTATTTTAGAGCTCATGCATTTTTTCCGAAACGTGGAAAAATGACCAGGGCAAAATATAAAACCTAATGGTTTCGTTCGCAGATAAAAATTAGGTCTTCTGAGCAGCATAATTGTACTGTCAATGAAATTAGCAGACCGGGCTCCGTCTGGCTTTTCGACCCAAAATTTAATCATAAGTTCCTTCATTCAATTGAAGCTGAGTGGTGAACTCCGTTTACTTAAAATAATTTTCTAACGTTCCAATAAATATATTAACATAAATTCACTCATTATCGAAAAAGGAAAACAACGGAAAATCGGGGTGTTACATCTAGTAACTCTTCCAATTTGTCAAAGATCTACGCCATACACATAGCAAATTTAGGTCTAAGGCTTCTTTGGAAATTTTTCAATTGAAATTCTTTCATATGTTAGAGTCGTCATTGTGATTATTTGTCGTTGAGCCAACACAAACCCCCACAGGATCGTTTTGGGTAGGGTTGGGGGTTGGGTTTTTTTTAACTCCAAAAAATATGAGTTGGTATCAACTGCTCACTTATACTAAACACATGCTCCTTCAGATAACAAGGTGTCGACAACGACTCTACTTCTTCTGAGGGCATGTCATCCTTCTTCAAAGTTTAGTGATTTCTTATGATCGTGTGAGTGTGTCATCATCAAAACCAAAAAAATGCAATGGACAAGACAGTTACACCGTACATGAACTCAGCAAAAAAACATGACTTCCAAACCACAAAACTACAACGAAAGACTTTTCTTTTCCTTCATGCAGCCTTTGGATTCTTCTTCTCATGAAACCTCTCTTTCGTCAGTATAAAGATGACCAACTTGATCATTTTAAAGCAAAAACAAAAGCTTTGAGAGAAGCATTAATGTTGATGAAAAGGAAGATTCAATGGGAGATCACACACAAGTGTGTGGGACATATCATGGGAATTGAAGTTGGTGATCATTTTCAATACAGGACTGAACTTAATGTTATATATTGGTCTACATCATCAGTTTTCAAGTGGGATTGTTTAGTTGGGGAAGCGTAGGGACTCATTGGCCACCAGCAATGTCGCAACTAATCGCTACGACAATGTTAAAAAATCAAGTGGTTCCTTGATTTATATAGGTCATGGAGGAAATCACAAAGTAAGATATAACACCGTGCCTCGTGATCAGAAATTGGAAGGAGGAAATCTTTCTTTAAAGAATAGCATGGATGCGAAAAGTCCGGTGAGGGTTATATTGAATGTTTGTAAAAAATATGATGGGATAGACAACAGTTCTAACACATGCTATGTTTATGATGGGTTGTATTTAGTGGAGAAGTTGACTCAATAAAATTTGGAAAATTTGTCTTCAAGTATACAATGAATAGAATTTTAGAGCAACCCAGAACTTGTATTTCACCTAAGGATGTGTTTACTCAAAGCAAGAGACACGAATCTAAAGCTTGTATTGCCCAAAAGGATGTTGTCTGTGTGAATGATATAAACCTGGTCCAGCCAACATCAAAGTCACCACAACCCTTTGTACATCGATCAAAGTTTGTTCTTCACCTATTTATGAATGTTGAGACACAAAACTTTGAGGAAACCTTCACAAAGTAAGAGGTATCAATTAAAAATAAATAATCATTATTCGTTAAATGCTTCTCATAATTTCGAAAAGACTAAGAATCAAAATATAGAATAACAATAGTAAAAGTTATACCATAATAAATTTCACATTGGATAGAGTTGTCGGTGACATCCTTTTTGAATTTGGTGCTTCATTGAGTTGATTCGGGAGACTCGGTAGTCTTCTTAGTGCATTGTTATCATTCGCTTCTTCTTTTTCTTCTTCATTGTCATCCAGCTTTGATGTTTGTTCAACAATAGATCTTCTACGCATGTTAATTGTGTAAATTTTGAACAAAGTCTAGCATAAGGATTGCTTGTATATATAGCTTAATGACTGTACATTAAGTAGGGGTGGTTTGCCAGTATTATACATTGCATTTCACTAATGACTGCATTCTTGTTTAACAAAATTTACAAGCAATTATATTTTTGAAAAATTTATTAAATTATATCCGTCTAGAAAGTATTTAATCGTATCGGGCATCTAAATTATTAATATTTCATCGAATTAAATTATTTTGATTTTGTTAACTAAAATAAAAAAGTGTACCTTTTTAAAAAAAAATTGTTTCCATAATTATTTTGTTTAAAATTAAAACTTGCATGTAACTCATTATGTTGGTATAATTAATGTAGAACTTTCTCTTTCAATCTTTAGAATGGTTGCCTCTTTTACATTCAATGACAATTTTACTTTTTTTCCGTTGTAAATGGAAATGTAAAAATGTAAAATATCCTTATTGGAATTTCAATGATAATAGAGAAAATTTGGCAGTAAGTTACAGCTGGATGACAATGAAGAAGAAAAAGAAGAAGCGAATGATAACAATGCACTAAGAAGACTACCGAGTCTCCCAAATCAAATCCATGAAGCACCAAATTCATAAAGGATGTCACCGACAACTCTATCCAACATAAAATATGTTATGGTATAACTTTGAGTATTGTTATTCTACATTTTTATCCTTAGTCTTGTCAAAATTATGATAAGAATTTAACGAATAATCATTATTTATTTTTAATTGTTACCTCTTACTTTGTGAAGGTTTCCTCAAAGTTTCGTGCCTCAACATTCGTAAATAAGTGAAGAAAAAACTTTGATCGATGTTCAAAGAGTTTTGGTGACTTTGATGTTGACTGGACAAGGTTTATATCATTCACATAGACAACATCCTTTTGGGGATTACAAGCTTTAGATTTGTGTCTCTTGCTTTGAGTAAGCACATCCTTAGGTGAAATACAAGTTCTGGGTTGCTCTAAAATTCTATTCATTGTATACTTGAATACAAGTTTTCCGAATTTCTCTCTTTCTTGAGTCATCTTCTCCACTAAATACAACCCATCATAAACATAACAGGTGTAACATCCCAGGTTTTAGGGTTTTGTTTTATGTAAGAGGAACATGTTTAAGACTTGGATTACATAGTTGAGTTGTGGTTTGATGCATAGAGACCTTTGTATGGCAAGTACGCCGTCTTTTCGAGTGAGTTTGAATGTAGGAACAAAGTTAGGGTTTCCCGGTTAGCGTCTTTGAGACATCTGAGTGTGATATAAGAAATTTGGAGTTAGAGATGAGATTAGGCATTTTTGATGGTTGTAGGTTGTTTATTAGGTCCTAATGAGCCTATATCTCAAATTTGAGGTCAATCGGACGTCGAACGGACCTTGAACGTAGAGAGTTGACTTTTCTGGTCAAAAAGTCACCGCTCAAGCGTGGATGTATCCACGCTCAAGCGCCTAAGTCAACAGACAAGGGCCATGGTTTGACTTGTGCGTGTCAATAGGGCTGACGTGGCAGCCTCTGAGTGGTTGCATGGCGCAGTGGCTTTCCACGCTCAAGCGTGGGCACGCTCAAGCGTGGAAATTCTCACGCTCGAGCGTGGGGACGTGTTTCAGCAAAAATAAAATGACTTAAGTGACTTAAGTCACTTAAGTCATAACCAAAATAACAGAGAGCTGTAAGCTAAAAAAAGGATGAAGACAAAAGGAGTGACCAAGAGAGAACTTAGAGAGAGAGGGAGAGAAAGCTAGAGAGAGAGATAGAGAATGGGAGAGGAGAGAACCCTAAACCACCATTGTTGAGAGATTTGGAGCTGGAACAGCTTCTGTAAATCCGTCACCAAACCTTATTCCACCGTTAGATCGTGTTGATATTTCATGTAGAGGTTCCAGGTTGGTAGTTCTTCATATCCAACGGTTGAATTTTCTGTGAAATCCTCAGAGAGTGAGTTATGTAACTCAGAAGAAGGAGAGCAACTCAACTCGTGTAGCACCTGACCAGTCACCTTGGGAGGTTCGATCCAGACACTCTCACCGTTGGATCGGGCTGAAATTTATGGAGAAGGTAAAGGAAAGGTAGTTCTTTAAACTCAACGGTTAAATTTTAAACAGAGGACTAGATTATGAGATATAGGGCCAATACAGTATCGGATTTTGTGGTGTTGTTGCCAATTTTACATTCCTTACATTGTACCTTTCATAATGTGATGCTTAGGTGATTTTTTGGAGGCTCGAAGGCTCTATTCTAGTCGAGGCAGAATCGAGGAGTTCGAGTGTGACACCCTAACTTGGATATCACATGGTTACCCTTTTTGCGGAAAAGAACTCATTTAAACGCTGGTCGCTTTCGGAAAAGAACATTTAACATACACAAGGTTACTGGAAAGGTGCTTAAATTTTTTTTTCCTTTTTGAAAAGAGGTGAAGTAAAAGATAACAAAACTCAAAACATGGAATGACATCATATTATATAACATTGCCTCAAGGGGTCTTAAGTTTTAGATTACACAACGGGCCTTAATCAATCTGGCCAACTTTACTGAAACAGGAACAAAGAAACAGATAAAGCATCAAACTGGGAATGGGGAAATCTGGGTACTAGACTCAAAAGAAAGGTTCTAAAAGCCAGGGACAAATAGACTACTCCAAAAGCCGACGACAAACTACCAGTGCCTCCTGCACTCCGAGTGGCCGTAAACACTCCCGCCAGATGAGATGTCAGATTCCGGGTCGATGACCTCACCACCGTCGTCGATCGGAACATCCTCCTCACCGGGGTCCTGGGGATGGTACTCTGCCTCTAGCTCGTCCTCCCACCAATCCTCTACCACCTCGAGAGGCTCCTCCTCCGGATCCTCCTCGGGATCCTCCTCGGGCTCTTCCTCCATGGGCTCTGCCGGCTAGACGTGTGGATGGAGAAGGCCAGCTAGCTGCAGTGTATGAAGATACAACCAGGGAGGTGGAAGTGCCACTGTCCGAGCCTCAACCGAGTGAATCCTCCGGATCGGCTCTCCGTTGGTGTTAGACTCTGTCGTCGTAATCGGTCCCCTATATGTAGCTGTAGTCGCGTCGTTGCTCACTGTCCAATTCCCCACTCGTCCAGCCTCGTCGAATTGCTCAGACCTCGTGATTGCGGGTACTAGGGGAACAAGGGATTCCATCTAAGGCATACGCATACACCGATACAAGAAGAAGAAAAGAACATATAGATATGCAAGAGTGAGATACCGTCATAAGATATATCCCACAACAACCATATACATGATACATACAACACATAATCAGTTTAACAGTTAAGTCATGCATAATCATAATATAACAGTGTTATATCAAAGGGTCTCAAGCCCGCACAATCAGTTTTTGAAAATATGCATGACACTTCAATATCAGGGTCTATCCTAATCTCATGAGATCTCATCCCCATGTTACCACTGTAGAAGAAATAGAGTTGGTCAATCTCTAGCCCCTCGGGCTGTTGCCACCGCAACCTGGTGCACAAGGTCTATAGGTCGAGCAACGTCACATGTGACTCCGAACCGCTCACATGGACTGACTCTCAGATACCTCGGGTATCCTTAATGAAAGAAAAGGCATGTCTGCCAGGGGAAATGCACATGAATAAAAACTTGCCTTTTCAAGGTTTTTCTTTGTGTTAATCTTTCACTGTCAAAGCTCAAAGCTAATGACTTAACATCATTTCCCCATCACTTGAAAACTTAGAAACATAGGACACACTGTCCGAATGCTCAATCACAACACCCTAGACCGTGGCCGCAGTCAAGGTTTGTGGTAATACCTTGATTCCGCGAATTGGACTTGTAGCCCATAACATCATGAATAGGACTTTACGGTCCCGAATTAACACTGATCCAAGATCACGTGCTTAACATGGAAAACTAGAGGCGACGTCTCACGTCTAGATTCCTATTCTTTTAGTACTCATCTTTCATTTGGCGAAAACAAATTTCAAAATCGAAATCCTCGATAACCTATTCAGGCTATCGGAAAGTTTCTAAATCATTTGGGGAAAAACTTTTTCTTTTGAAATCCTTTATAAAACATTTTTGAAACACTTTTATCTTTGAAAATCCCCAATAGGATATTGTCAAATATTTTCGAAAGTTTTCATTTGAAAATATATAGTTTGAAAAGGATTTTTCTCTTGTAACACAGCTGGTCACCAAAACTATTTCATCACTTAAAAACAAGTCCTTTAAGTATTTAAGCTTTTGGAAAAGAACACCAATCCTTCCATCTTCAAAGCTTATTAAGGCTTTTAATCCTTATTAATAGTTGAGCACAGACACACGTCCGGCTTAGCAAGCTTCAATCAACAACAGTAATATATATATATATATATATATATATATATTCACAGTTCAATGCTAATATCACAGTTGAAGGCAGTTCATCACAGATATGCATCTCAACCTATATAACAAGTATGGTGCAACATCAGATAATAGCATAACACTTCAACATATCAGATAATCAAGTAATCTCAATAACATTTAAGTAAACAGTTAAACATCTACACACATGCATACAGTTATTGAATATCTTTAGGAAATCCCCTCTTACCTCACGAGGAAGTTAAGAGTTTCGGATACGAAGAGAAAGGCTCACGATCGTCCTCGCCCTGCTGGCGATGGAAGTCTAAGGTTACAAACATGAAACCATAAGTTAAAACTCAATCAAAGAGCACTAATCATAGGTATTAGGTTAGGCCAAGACAATAAAGTAAGGTTAAGGATTCCCGAAAATTATGCAACTTATGGATTTATGATCGTCAACTGCTAGGAGTTCATAAACAATGATCATTTAACAAAGTTAAATCAAAATCCCACTAAGTCATAGACTTAGGGTATTCGGCCAAAGCTAGAAAAATAGGCTAGTATTCACTAAACTTTCCAATCTCTTAGGTCTAGCATCCATATGTATTAAGGAGCTCAAAACCATGATCATTTTGGAAGAATGAAAACCAAACATCTTAGGCTCACAACCCTTAAGGTTCGGCCTTGATGGGATTCCTAGGCTAGGAATCTTTAAATCATCTAATCTTTTGGGCATAGCATCCTTCTACATTAAGGAGCTTTAGTCCATAATCATTTTGGAAGAATAACAATAATACATCCTAAGTCCAAAAACACTAGTTTCGGCCATCATAGGAAATCAAGTTAGAAAGATTTAAAATTTCCAATCTCTTAGACTTAGCATCCAAATATCTTATGGAGCTCATGTCCATGGTCATCTTGGAAAATGAAAGGGGTTACATTCTAGGTTTTACAACATAAACTAAATAAGTTAGAAGTCTTTAAACTTTCCAATCACTTAGACTTAGCATCCTTCTATATTAAGGAGCCTTAGTCCATGATCATTTTTGAGAAATGAAAATAACATATCCTAGGTTCACAACCATCATAGGATGAATAGACTATACAATCTTTAAACTTTCCAATCACTTAGACATAGCATCCTTCTATATTAAGGAGCCTTAGTCCATGATCATTTTGGAGAAATGAAAACCAAACTTCCTAGGTCACTAAGGTATAGTTTCGGCCATCATAGAAAGAATAGGTTAGAAATATTTGTTTGATAACAACTCTTATGTTTAGAATCACAAGGTATTAAGAGTTCTAAATCCATGATCATACTTGGAAAGTTGAAACATAGTACCCTAGGTCTACTTATTCATATTTTCGGCCATCATAGGAACAAGCTATCAAAACCTTCCAAGATTTATAGGTTTAAGATCAAGGGATAGTTAGAAACTCAAACACATGATCATTTTCTCAAAAGTTGAAACAAAACTCACCTAAACCATACTACATGGTTTCGGCCTCCTTAGAAAGAAAGGGCTAGGGAGCTTTGTTTTACACAACCTTATAGTATGTTAAAATACAAGTAAATACAGGACTATAGAAAGTGGTTTCAACTCAAAAGGAGTTTTCTACCATTTTTAAGAGATTTTTGAAGTTTAAAGCTTAATAAGAACACATAAAGCAAATAATGAAATAAAATGACAAACTTGTAAAGAAATTTATATGAGAGCATTATCCTTAACAAGAGGAAGAACTTTAATGAAGAACAGAAGTGCAAAAGATAAATAAAAATGTAAGCTTTAAGTAGTTGAAACTTAAAGAAGAAGATGAAGTATAAGAGCGAAGAAGTGATGAAGATGAAGAAAAAGTGAGTAAGTGTAAATGAAAGGGGTATATATAGGGGGAGAGGGGGGAGGTCACGAAATTGAGGGAGAAGAGAGGGGTTTGGAGTGGCTTGTGGAGTAAGTTTGAGAGTTAAGGCTTGATGGGATGGAAAGAGGAGAGAGAAGTAGCTTTTAGATTAGATTAGTATTATAATTTGAAAAAGTATAATGATTATACTTTTGGAGTGTGTAAGAGTCTCTCCCATCATGTCACCTCAAGTCACTTCATCCCTCTTTGTGCTCCATTTCATACCCGGTTGCATTTCCGATCGTAAATTCCCGACGTTATCGCCCGAATAAAATATTTTATTTTATTTTTGAACGAAAAATTTCAAAATAACCAAAGTTGAAGGAAACATGATAAAAACACTAACCGTCTCGTTCACGGGTCAAAATTAGGTTTTCTTCTCAGTAAACGGATACCGGCAGTGAAAACGCAGACCGGCTTCCGTCTGAATTTTCAACCGAAAATTTTACCGTGACTTCACATGATATAACAACACAAGAAAATGATTTTAGTTTAATTAAAATCATCATCTGAGTTTAATCTAAAATAAACACATTTAAATATGTTTATACTGCTACAGAAAGCATAAGAAAAACAGGGTGTTACATCGAGGACGCTTCGTTTTAGTTCGTGTCGTCTCGTTCTGTTTAGCGCGCGACTCTCAGGTGGGGGAAAGAAACCATTTAACGTCGAAAACGGCGCAGTTACATTTAGTTCGATAATGGCATAGGGCGACCTAAACCCTACTCAAGAGTGAGTAACGGACAATGTCCATGTCACATTGGGGACTACTTAGTGGTACCAATGATGATATTTAAATTGTGCATTTATCGTCGTTACGATAAAAATATATTATTTTATTATTTTATGACTGGCTGTTATGACTGCTTGGACTGATTAAATTATTATGATGATTGATGATTGATAATATGAGCGTTGGAATCTCTTATGAAGATGAGTATTTTATTACATTGAAAATTATTATTATTATATTGGAAATGATGACATGATTAATATGATGATTTGATTACATGATGGCATCATGATGTGAATGTAATGATTATGAGTAGAGATTGAGTAAGTGATGAGATATGATAAGTCATGATGATGTATTGGGGAAATCATACTTTATGTGTTAGTAGTGCCTAACCGAGACGATTGATGTTATATGATGACGAGATTTTATTGAGGTTATTTATGAGGTGATGATGAGCAGTTAGGGCACTAGGGGGTGACCTGAAACATGGTCTGTGATATGTGGACCTGAAACATGGTCGTTATGTGGACCTGAAACATGGTCTTTGGAATCTATTCCTCGGAGGGAGAATTCCCGGGGTCTAGGCTAACGGCGGACCGTCCCAAACATGATTTCATTTTAGTTGCAGCTATAGTTCATGCGTTGCATGAGCACCCTAGCTGGGGTCCAGAGGTGTGCATCGGATTGTGTAGCTATAGTGCCATTGCTTTGCATGGGCACCCTCCATCCGCGGATGAGGGTGTGCGCCGGGGCCTCTAGGACGTGTTGATATTTGTGGATATCCGGATATGGCCGACTACTTGTGGTGATTCATACAGCATTTGTATTGCATCATGATGGGGGTAGAGGAAAGACCCTAGATGTGGATTGAGGATGGTTGTGTTATATATAAACTATAATTTGGGAGACGGATGTTTATTTTGCTGTTATAGAATTAAATGTCGCTAAACCCTTTCCACGTTGGATGTTATATGGCTTCTTATCCCCTTTTCTTTTATTGTATGTTTGTACATATATGTTTTGTATATCAGATCTAGATCGTGTTGATGGCGCACTGGGATCATCCGTGGATGACTCAGGACCCGGGGTTCCCCCTCTCGGGGACCTTTGAGGTTGAGTGCTTAGATCCGAACGGGTGGCTCGTGGACCCAGTCACTCGCTTCGTTGTGTATACGGGTCCTACGTCCATCACCTCCGGGTTCGGACAGGGAGCGCCGATAGGATTCGTCGGCACGTTCCGCTTTGGCACTACCCTTCCTTTCCAGGTAAGGCAGCCTGATGGACACATACCGCCGATGCCGCCGATGCCAGGCATGGCCCTAGATCCCTTCATGGTACCCTTTGAGGTACTAGTTCCAGGACATGCATCGACACCCGCACCAGGACCCGAGTTGGCACCTATCCAGGAGGAGGACCCGGTTGCCCCCGCCCAGGACCTGGCACCCCTTCCAGAGGTACCAGCGCCTCCAGAGGTCCGGGCTACGGTTTCAGAGTCTTCTCGAGTATCTACCAGACAGTTTCATCCTCGTGATAGTAGACTTTACCGATAGAGGTTTCAGAGGCAGTCGGACAAGAGCTCGTCCAGTGAGAGCGGAGGAGTATCCGGACCTGCCGGACCACGGGATGTAGACGAGGGTGGTAGTATTTGATGGCTCGGGCCAGTGCCATCTGTATAGGTGTGAGTGAGGTTTTGTTGTATTTTGAGAGGGGACGGGGTGTGGAGAGAATCGGCGAGGTATCTTCCTTTTTTATCTTTTGATGTATTTCCTTTATGTTATGTACCACCGTTTTGTATATATATCGGGATCCTACTGTTGGGAATCCCTTGACAGTTATGTATCAGGAGATGATGTATATATTTGTATGTATGTGGATGTACCTGTATGTTAGCTATTTATATTTTAAGTTTTTAAATTTTTCCGCTGTTTTAATTTAACCGCCTAATGCTAATAACACAATTAGGGTCTAAATATTTTGGGTTTTTCTTTAATGGGACGTTGGGGTGTCTCATTTGGTGGTATCAGAGCAGTTCAATTCTGAAATGAACTGTAAGGACTGTGATTAGGGTGAACTGGCCATTTAGTTGGATCCACATCGGATAACGGTTATGCTTAGAAGTTGGGTAGTGAGTCCGACGTGACGTTTCTGTGACATATAGTATTTATATTCCAGTTTTATGTAGTATTATATGTCATATTGATGTGGGCTAATGATTTCTTTTGATAAGATCATGGCTCGAAGTAGAGGACGAGGAGTGGTAGACGTGGTGGTAAAGCTATAGAAGGTGTCGAGGATGAGCCACATCATCCAGAGGCAGGGATTGGAGGTGGAGGAGAGTCCGCCGAGACTCTTCGGACTATCCACGAGTTCGCATCCGTCCTGTTGCAGCAGTCGCAGCAGAATGCTCATAGGGTGCAGAGAAAGGCAGAGATGCAGGAGCGACAAGATAGGAGGAGAGCCTCTGAGGCTGAGGATGCAAGATTGGCTACCTTTCTGAAAGGTAAGCCACCACAGTTTGGAGGAGAGTATGACCCAGAGAGAGAGCTGAGTGGCGGATATGAGAGTTGGAGAAGATCTTTGACACCATGAGATGTAGAGATGACAGGAAGGTGACTTACGCCACCTTCATGTTGACCGGAGGGGCTGAGTCATGGTGAAGAGGCAAAAGGAGATGGCTTGAGGCTGAGGGCAGAATGATCAGTTGGGAGTTGTTCAGAGAGTGTTTCTCCGAGAAGTACTTCCTGCGGTTAGTCAGACGAGACAAGGAGAGAAAGTTTATGAGTCTTCAGTAGGGAGACATGTCTGTTAGTGACTATGCGGCCAGATTCGAGTCCCTGATTCAGTTTTCTGAGTTTTGCCAGAGGTTTCCGGATAAGGACTGGATGTGCCGGAGGTTTGAGGAGGGTTTACGGCACGAATTGAGGAGGGCTATAGCACCCTTGGATATTTTGAGCTTTCTAGAGATGGTAGAGAGGGCCAGTGCCATTGAGGGTATTGATCAGAGGCGAGAGATAGAGTTGAGACAACAACGCAGTGGAGGCCCGATCAGATCTAGTGATCAGATGGGGAAGCGACAATGGTTCTTAGGGGAGGCGAGGAACCTATACCAGACTAGTGCAGGCAGTACAAACATCTGCACCATTACCAGTTTCTACATCAGTTAATAGAGGGGGTCAGCAGCAGCCAGGCCCAGTTTGTTTTGGATGCGGGAGACCACATTATATTCGAAATTGCCAGGAGAGTCATGGTTGTTTTGATTGTGGGAAACAAGATCATTTGGCTTGTGACTGCAGACAGAGAGCTAGGCAGCAGCCGGTAGCTGTTGGACGAGGAGCCAGAGCTGGCGGAGATGGAGTTAGTATAAGAGCCCCAGTATCAAGACAGCATAGTGTTAGACCTCAGGCTACAGAGAGGGTGTTTACTGTGAGGGGAGTTGAATCCTCTCAATCTGCTGACCTTATCCAAGGTATGTGCTTGACCTTTGGTAGATTCTCGTCAGTGTTGTTTGAATTAGACGTTGCACATTCAGTTATCTCGCATGAGTGTGTGGATCATTTACAGTCGTGAATTACGGATGGAGGAAGTTTAGTTCTTAGGACATGTAATTAATAGGGAGTAAGATTTGGAATGAGCGTTAGACAAGAAGTTATGGGAAGAATTAGTTCTTGGGAGTAGGAGGCAGTGAACTAGTTGTTTAAAGAAGTTGTTATTAAGGGAATTGATTTGGCTAAAACCTTATAGCCTTTTTATTGTTGAGTTGATGGTTAGAGCTGTGGATTTGACTAGGGATATAGGTTTATAATTGGAAATCAGGAGGAGATAAGGATTGTAAGTGTTGTTAGCTTGTTAGTGAGAAAAAGGATGATCATGTCAAGTTTAGGTTGAGATGGAGTAGTTCTTGGGTATATGAAATTGGTATTTGAGGATAAAGAATATAATTAGGCATGGTGTTCTTGTAAAAATGTGATTTTAGAACTTCACTTGAATGCTATGATTGGAATAGCTTAGTGTATTGTTCCAATGGGGTTTTAAGTTGAGATTTGATTGGAAGTTTTGATGTATAAGGATTAAGTTCAAATGCATCTTCAACTTTTAGCATGTGTTAATTGATTTAGTTATGATTGGATTTGGAGAATTTGAAGATAAGACTTGTATTACATATTATATACATGTTGATTTTCGGATTTATGATGAACTAGAAAGGTTGAAGGTAAGATTGATAGATTTTAGAGAGTTGTAAGATAAGATAGTGTTTGGGAGTAGACTTAAGTTTATGGGATTAATGCTTTGATGTGAAGATGGACTTGTTTTCTAATGATGATAAGTTGGTTTAAAGAAAAGGAAGTTTAGGTATATGGTGTTTACAAGAGAAATTGTTTTGAGTGTGGCTTGTCCATGATAGGATTTAAGTCCTTATGTTGAGAATATAATTTTGAGGCCATTGGATATTATTAAGATATTTGATTTATGAAAAGAGTAGTAAATCTGGATTTGGTGAAAGATTTATTATTATAAGCAGTATTGGGTAGGATTTTGAGTATTTTACGGTTAAATCAAGATGGTTTAGAGACTGGATATGTATGCCCAAGGATTTTGAGTTTAGGATGATTATATATATATATATATATATATATATATATATATATATATTCTGATGGCATAGTATGTAAATAATATATGTGAAGTATGGATCGATAAGTTGGTATAGGTTTAAGTTGTGATAAATGAAAGTGTAAGAATCAGTAAGGTTGTGTTATTAATAATTGTATCAGAGTGCGCAGCGGAGTTGATGTTGCATGTAACCCCTGCATAAAATTTCGAGGACGAAATTTCTTTTAATGGGGGTAGTAATGTAACATCCCAGGTTTTAGAGTTTTGTTTTATGTAAGAGGAACATGTTTAAGACTTGGATTACATAGTTGAGATATTGTTTGATGCATAGAGACCTTTGCATGGCAAGTACGTAGTCTTTTCGAGTGAGTTTGAATGTAGGAACAAAGTTAGGGTTTCCCAGTTAGCGTCTTTGAGACATCTGAGTGTAAAATAAGAAATTTGGAGTTAGAGATGAGATTAGGCATTTTTGATGGTTTAAGGTTGTATATTAGGTCCTAATGAGCATATATCTCAAATTTGAGGTCAATCGGACGTCGAACGGACCCTGAACGTAGAGAGTTGACTTTCTGGTTAAAAAGTCAACGCTTAAGTACGGATGTATCCATGCTCAAGCGCCCAAGTCAACAGACAAGGGCCATGCTTTGACTTGCTACGTGTCAACAGGGCTGACGTGGCAGCCTCTGAGTGGTTGCATGGTGTAACACCCGTTTTCTTGATTAAGGAATCAGACAGTAATTAAGTTGGTATGAGAGCTTAATTTTGTTCGTTAGGTGTTAATTAGTATGTGTTTCAAATTTGGGGTCAATCAGACTTCAAACTAGTTCAGAACGCGAAGAAACGTGTGAATCAGAGTTTCTGGTCAAACTGGTCGACGCGGGATTAAGCCGGGCTCAAGTATGTTGAGCCGGGCTCAGAAAATTAGGCCGGGCGCAGGTTTGTTAGGCCGGGCTCAATTCAAAGGCGGTGATCTATGCATTTTGGCCGGGCGCAGAAAACTTGAGCTGGGCGTAAGAGGCTAGGCCGGGCGCAGAAAACTTGAGCCGGGCGTAATCAGTGCTGACTCACCCCCTTAGGTTTTAAAATGCTAGAAACTTGTAGAACTTTTTAGCATGTTTGAGAGGGACCAGGAGAGAGCTCGAGAGTGAGAGGGAGAAAATGGGTTTTGGAGAGAAAAATTGATTCTGAGGAAAATCCGCCGTCCGATCGTAATTCCGACTTCGAATCTGTGACCAGCGTAGTGAATACTACAAGTGTTAGCTAATGTTTCTTCTATCCAACTGAGGTAATGCTCAAATCCCTAACTTGGCATTGTCATTTACTTCCGTTATATATTTATTTTCAAATGTAATAAATGCGTTAACGTTAATTACGGATTAAGGTTTAATTAATTAGGATTTTCTTAATGGGACATCGGGGTGTCTCACATGGCGCGGTGGCTTTCCACGCTCAAGCGTGGATTGTTTCACGCTCAAGCGTGGAAATTCTCACGCTCGAGCGTGGGGACGTGTTTCAGCAAAAGTAAAATGACTTAAGTGACTTAAGTCACTTATGGCATAACCAAAATAACAGAGAGCAGTAAGCTGAGAAAAGGATGAAGACAGAAGGAGTGAGCAAGAGAGAACTTAGAGAGAGAGGGAGGGAAAGCTAGAGAGATAGAGAATGGGAGAGGAGAGAACCCTAAACCACCATTGTTGAGAGCTTTGGTGCTGGAACAGCTTCTGTAAATCCGTCACCACACCTTATGGCACCGTTAGATCGTGTTGAAAATTCATGTAGAGGTTCTAGGTTGGTATTTCTTCATATCCAACGGTTAAATTTTTGAGATATCCTCAGAGAGTGAGTTAATTAACTCAGAAGAAGGAGAGCAACTCAACTCGTGTAGCTCCTGACCAGTCACCTTGGGAGGTTCGATCCAGACACTTTTACCGTTAGATCTGGCTGAAATTTATGGAGAAGGTAAAGGAAAGGTAGTTCTTTAAACTCAATGGTTAAAATTTTAAACAGAGGACTAGATTGTGAGATATAGGGCCAAAATAGTATCGGATTTTGTGGTGTTGTTGCCAATTTTACATTCCTTACATTGTAACTTTCGTAATGTGATGCATAGGTGATTTTTCGGAGGCTCGGAGGCTCTGTTCTAGTCGAGGCAGAATCGAGGAGTTCGAGGACGCTTTGTTTTAGTTCGTGTCGTCTCGTTCCGTTTAGCACGCGACTCTCAAGTGGGGGAAAGAAACCATTTAACGTCGGAAACGGCATAGTTACATTTAGTTCGATAATGGCGTAGGGCGACCTAAACCCTACTCGAGAGCGAGTAACGGACAATGTCCATGTCACATTGGGGACTACTTAGTGGTACCAATGATGATATTGAAATTGTGCGTTTATCGTCGTTACGATAAAAAATATATTATTTTATTATTTTATGACTGGCTATTGTGACTGCTTGGACTGATTGAATTATTATGATGATTGATGATTGATAATATGAGCGTTGGAATCTCTTAGGAAAATGAGTATTTTATTACATTGAAATTTATTATTATTATTATATTGGAAATGATGACATGATTAATATGATGATTTGATGACATGATGGCATGATGATGTGAATGTAATGATTATGAGTAGAGATTGAGTAAGTGATGAGATATGATGAGTCATGATGATGCATTGGGGAAATCATACTTTATGTGTTAGTAGTGCCTAACCGAGACGATTGATGTTATATGATGACGAGATTTTATTGAGGTTATTTATGAGGTGATGATGAGCGGTTAGGGCACTAGGGGGTGACCTGAAACATGGTCTGTGATAGGTGGGCCCGAAACATGGTCGTTATGTGGACCTGAAACATGGTCGTTGGGGTCTATTCCTCAGAGGGAGAATTCTCGGGGTCTAGGCTAACGGCGGACCGTCCCAGACATTATTTCATTTTAGTTGCAGCTATAGTTCATGCGTTGCATGAGCACCCTGGCCGGAGTCCAGAGGTGTGCACCGAATTGTGTAGCTATAGTGCCATTGCTTTGCATAGGCACCCTCCATCCGCGGACGAGGGTGTGCGCTGGAGCCTCTAGGACGTGTCGATTGTTGTGGATATCCGGATATGGCCGACTACCTGTGGTGATTCATACAGCATTTGCATTGCATCATGATGGGGGTAGAGGAAAGACCCTAGATGTGGATTGAGGATGGTTGTGTTATATATAAACTATAATTTGGGAGACGGATGTTTATTTTGCTGTTATAGAATTAAATGTCGCTAAACCCTTTCCACGTTTGATGTTATATGGCTTCTTATCCCCTTTTCTTTTGTTGTATGTTTGTACATATATGTTTTGTATATCAGATCCAGATCGTGTTGATGGCGCACTGGGATCATCCGTGGATGACTCAGGACCCGGGGTTCCCCCTCTCGGGGACCTTTGAGGTTGAGTGCTTAGATCCGAACGGGTGGCTCGTGGACCCAGTCACTCGCTTCGTTGTGTATACGGGTCCTGCGTCCATCACCTCCGGGTTCGGACAGGGAGCGCTGATAGGATTCGTCGGTGTAACACCCTGCTTTTCATAAAATGTTTTTATAAAGTTAGTTTTATTTATTTAAAAATGTTGGTTAAGGGCTAAGTGGGATTTTAGCCTAAAAGTCCCTTTTCTGGTACATGAGCACGCTCGTGCTCATCAGCCAGCAAGCCCGTGCTTAAAGTCAGAAGCGTGTTTCTGATTTTAAGTTGAGCACGACCGTGCTCAATAGTAAGCACGCACGTGCTCAATACGTGGACCGCGTCTCGCTGACGCTAAGTGGAGCACGACCGTGCTCAATGCTAAGCACGACCGTGCTCAGGTCCGGACGTTATAAACGTAAGCAGAAACTGAGGGTTACGTAAACCCTAATTCTCTGAGTATTGCAGCCACTGTTGCGGCTTACTGTGTTCTTCTCCCTATTCCCTCTCCATTTCTTGTTATAGTGGAGCTTTGGGAACCGTTGGGGAGGCCAGATACGTCCGTATTGTTAGAGGTAATAGTCCCCTTCCCTTTTAGTTTCCTTTTATGTTGATTAGAGAAACTAATTGAGATTATGTTGGTTGTTAGAGGCTTGACTTCGGAGTGAGCCGTTTGAGGATTCGGGATCGGATTACCGTTGGGAACCGTCAGTAGAGCAACCTTCAATCCAGGTATGGGGAGAAGGGAATTGTATTCATTAGGCAGTGGGTAGTGTAAGGTAACGGGGTTTCCCGTGACCCCGGTGTCGTTGTATGCATATGATTATGATGTTTTAATTGGTATATAGCTGTTTCTGATTTATATGTCCATAAATATGTATTTTATGTTCATGATGATTGTGCCATGTTTATGATGCTATGAAAATAATTGTTATTGGCATATGCTGGTTGAATGGTTGATGACTGATTTATGTCTGTTGCGATGATGAGTTTTGGCCCCTAAAACACGTTGTTAACTGACTAGGAATAATCAATTAAAAACTTAAGTTTTTGGCTACGAATTCGATCACTGTTCCTGCCCAGAACAGCACTGTCGCGCAATGAGCACGACCGTGCTGAATAGTGAGCACGACCGTGCTCCCATTTAAATTCTGGAAAATGGCCGCGCTGCTCAGCACGGCCAACCAGGTTAAATAGCACGATCGTGCTGCTGAGCACAACCGTGCTGAGTGTGAAGCACGACCGTGCTTCACTTAAAAGGGCAGCACGCCCTCATGTGTCCAAGCACGACCGTGCTAGGGTCTAAGCACGACCGTGCTGACCCCCCTGGACAGTAATGCAATTAAAGGACTTAAGGGGTTTTTAACCCCATTTCCCTATGATGATAAGTTAAGAAAACTAATCAAAGATAAAGATTAGACAACCTGGTTATTAATTATATAAGTTAATTAGATAATCAAATGTTAAGTCGGTATCCGTTGGGTCACCGCACATTGATAAGTTGAAGTCTTGGGTGCTTATAAACCCAAGCACGTTGAGTTGAACCTTGGTGCTTATTGGCCAAGGGAGCCTTGACCCCACGGTTTGGGTCTAAGGTTACGTTGAGTTTGATGTTGAAAGTCTTGGGAGCTTCATGGCCCAAGCAAGGAGGTGGTTGAGATTGTTTGTTGTTGTGCCATTTGCATAAAGCATTGGAGTAGTTGATGGGGGAGGTTCGACAAAGGGGAGATCGCCCAAGAGTACGGTGATCTGGCCATCCACGGTAGGTCACCCAAGGTTTGGTGACCAAGGCCCCCCGTGATGAGGCATCCACGGTTTGATGCATTGGCTATCCATGGGGTTCACCCAAGGTTTGGTGAACTGCCGGTGTTGGTGCTTTTATGGCCAATACGGATATGTAACTCCAAAGTCGTTCATCCTGAGTTAGTTTGGATCCACATGCATAGTTGGAGTAGCGGAGTAGTTGATGCATTGCATAGCATAGCATACTTGGTTGTTATGATATTGTTGGATGTTGATGTATGCTTATGTGCATGTTTACCTTGCGTACTATTCCCCTGCTATTTATATGTTAACATGACTCTTACTCCCTGTATTGTTTGTGTTTGGCCTGATTGGCATTTGCAGAGGACGATGAGCAGCCATGAGAGGAGTGACTCTGAGGAGCCGCCACTCATAGTTAGGGCTTATTTATGTTTAGTTGTTTTTCATTTGTATTCCGAGGATGTTATTTTTCCGGAACGGTTATACCAGCTCTGAGTGTGACATCGGGGTTGGGTAGTTATTTCTTCATGTTTTATTGATTTTTAACTTGGTTTATTTCCGTGTTGTAACTGGTTCATCTGGGACTTTTCTACCCATGGACAATTGTTTTAAACTTATTAAATGAGTGCATGTTTTTATTATTAAGTTATTTATATTAATTGCCTTTCAACATGCTGGGTAGAAGGGTGTCACAGTCGGCACATTCTGCTTTGGCACTACCCTTCCTTTCCAGGTAGGACAGCCAGATGGACACATACCGCCGATGCCAGGCATGGTCCCAGATCCCTTCATGGTACCCTTTGAGGTACTAGGGTCTAAATATTTTGGGTTTTTCTTTAATGGGACGTCGGGGTGTCTCAGCAGGTGTTAGAACTATTGTCTATCCCATCAGGTTTCTTACAAACATTCAATATAACCATCACCGGACTTTTTGCATCCATGCTATTCTTTAAAACAATATTTCCTCCTTCCAATTTCCGATCACGTGGCACGGTGTTATATCTTACATTAGGATTTCCTCCATGACCTATATAAATCAAGGAACCACTTGATTTTTTAACATTGTCGTAGCGATTTGTTACGACAATGCTGGTGGCCAATGAGTCCTATCCTTCCCCAAGTAATCAATCCCACTTGAGAACTGATGATGTAGACCAATAACATTAAGTTCAGTCCAGTATTGAAACTGATCACCATCTTAAATTCCCAGGATATGTCCCACACACTTGTGAGTGTTCTCCCCTTGATGCTTCCTTCTCATCAACATTGGTGCTTCTCTCAAAGCTTTTGTTTTTGCTTTAAAATGGTCAAGTTGGTCAGCTTTATACTGACAAAAGAGTCGTTGCATGAGAAGAAGAATCCAAAGGCTACATGAAGGAAGAGAAAAGTCTTTCGTTGTAGTTATTGGGGTTTGGAAGTCATGTTTTTCTGTTGAGTTCATGTATGGTGTACCTGTCCTGCTGAGTTCATGTACGGTGTACCTGCCATGTCCATTGCATTTTGTTGGTGTTGATGAAGACCTACTCACTACGATCATAAGAAATTACTAAATTTCGAAGAAGGAAGACACGCCACTTAGAAGAACGAAAAATATAATGTGTTAGGACCTCAAATGTCTAAAACACATTCAAATATTATTTTGGTAGAATCAAGTTTAATTAATTGACTTTGGACTTCTAGTAACTCTTCCAATTTCTTTCATATGTTAGAGTCGTCACTGTGATTATTTGTCGTTGAGCCAACTCAAACCCCCACAGGATCGTTTTGGGTAGGGTTGGGGGTTGGGTCTTTTTAACTCCAAAAAATATGAGTTGATATCAACTGCTCACTTATACTAAACACATGCAACTTCAGATAACAAGGTGTCGACAATGACTCTACTTCTTCTAAGGGCATGTCTTCCTTCTTCGAAGTTTAGTGATTTCTTATGATCGTGTGAGTGTGTCATCATCAAAACCAAAAAAATGCAATGGACAAGACAGTTACACCGTACATGAACTCAGCAGAAAAACATGACTTCCAAACCACAAAACTAAAACGAAAGACTTTTCTTTTCCTTCATGCAGCCTTTGGATTCTTCTTCTCATGCAACCTCTCTTTTGTTAGTATAAAGCTAACCAACTTGACCATTTTAAAGCAAAAACACAAGCTTTGAGAGAAGCAACAATGTTGATGAAAAGGAAGCATCATTGGGAGAACACTCACAAGTGTGTAGGACATATCATGGGAATTGAAGTTGGTGATCATTTTCAATACAGGACTGAACTTAATGTTCTATATTGGTCTACATCATCAGTTTTCAAGTGGGATTGTTTACTTGGGGAAGGGTAGGGACTTATTGGCCACTAGCATTGTCGCAACTAATCGCTATGACAATGTTAAAAAACAAGTGGTTCCTTGATTTATATAGGTCATGGAGGAAATCATAATGTAAGATATAACACCGTGCCTCGTGATCAGAAATTGGAAGGAGGAAATCTTGCTTTAAAGAATAGCATGGATGCGAAAAGTCCAGTGAGGGTTATATTAAATGTTTGTAAAAAATATGATGGGATAGACAACAGTTCTAACACCTGCTATGTTTATGATGGGTTGTATTTAGTGGAGAAGATGACTCAAGAAAATTTGGAAAATTTGTCTTCAAGTATACAATGAATAGAATTTTAGAGCAACCCAGAACTTGTATTTCACCTAAGGATGTGTTTACTCAAAGCAAGAGACACGAATCTAAAGCTTGTATTGCCCAAAAGGATGTTGTCTGTGTGAATGATATAAACCTGGTCCAGCCAACATCAAAGTCACCACAACCCTCTGTACATCGATCAAAGTTTGTTCTTCACCTATTTACGAATGTTGATACACGAAACTTTGAGGAAACCTTCACAAAGTAAGAGGTAACATTTAAAAATAAATAATCATTATTCGTTAAATGCTTCTCATAATTCTGAAAAGTCTAAGAATCAAAATATAGAATAACAATAGTAAAAGTTATACCATACTAAATTTCACGTTGGATAGAGTTGTCGATGACATCCTTTTTGAATTTGGTGCTTCATTGATTTGATTCGGGAGACTCGGTAGTCTTCTTAGTGCATTGTTATCATTCGCTTCTTCTTTTTCTTCTGCATTGTCATCCAGCTTTGATGTTTGTTCAACAATAGAGCTTCTACTCATGTTAATTGTGTAAATTTTGAACAAAGTCTAGCAAAATGATTGCTTGTATATATAGCTTAATGACTGTACATTAAGTAGGGGTGGTTTGCCAGTAATATACATTGCATTTCACTAATGACTGCATTCTTGTTTAACAAAATTTACAAGCAATTATATTTTTGAAATTTTTTTTTAAAGTATATCTGTCTAGAAAGTATTTAATCGTATCGGGCATCTAAATTATTATTATTAATATTTCATCAAATTAAATTATTTTGATTTTATTAACTAAAATAAAAAAGTGTACCTTTTTTTAAAAAAATTGTTTCCATAATTATTTTGTTTAAAGTTAAAACTTGCATGTAACTCATTATGTTGTTATAATTAATGTAGAAATTTCTCTTTCCATCTTTAGAATGGTTGCCTCTTTTACATTCAATGACAATTTCACTTTGTTCCGTTGTAAATGGAAATGTAAAAATTTAAAATATCCTTATTGGAATTTCAATGATAATAGAGAAAAATTGACAGTAAGTTACAGCTGGATGACAATGAAGAAGAAAAAGAAGAAGCGAATGATAATAATGCACTAAGAAGACTACCGAGTCTCCCAAATCAAATCCATGAAGCACCAAATTCATAAAGGATGTCATCGACAACTCTATCCAACATAAAATTTGTTATGGTATATCTTTGAGTATTGTTATTCTACATTTTGATCCTTAGTCTTGTCAAAATTATGAGAAGAATTTAACGAATAATCATTATTTATTTTTAATTGTTACCTCTGACTTTGTGAAGGTTTCCTCAAAGTTTCGTGCCTCAACATTCGTAAATAAGTGAAGAAAAAACTTTGATCGATGTTCAAAGAGTTTTGGTGACTTTGATGTTGACTGGACATGGCTTATATCATTCACATAGACAACATCCTTTTGGGGAATACAAGCTTTAGATTTGTGTCTCTTGCTTTGAGTAAACACATCCTTAGGTGAAATACAAGTTGTGTTGCTCTAAAATTCTTTTCATTGTATACTTGAACACAAGTTTTCCGAATTTCTCTCTTTCTTGAGTCATCTTCTCCACTAAATACAACCCATCATAAACATCGCAGGTGTTAGAACTATTGTCTATCCCATCAGATTTTTTGCAAACATTCAATATAACCATCACCGGACTTTTCGCATCCATGCTATTCTTTAAAACAATATTTCCCCCTTCCAATTTCCGATCATGAGGCACGGTGTTATATCTTACATTAGGATTTCCTGCATGACCTATATAAATCAAGGAACCACTTGATTTTTTAACATTGTCGTAGCGATTTGTTACGACAATGCTGGTGGCCATTGAGTCCTATCCTTCCCCAAGTAATCAATCCCACTTGAGAACTGATGATGTAGACCAATAACATTAAGTTCAGTCCAGTATTGAAACTGATCACCATCTTAAATTCCCAGGATATTTCCCACACACTTGTGAGTGTTCTTGTAACACCCGGTTTTTCGGAATTTATTTTCTTAAAGCTGGTTTTGTTAAGCTGTTGGCTGGTTAAGGGCTTAGTGGGGTGTTGGCTTAAAAGTCCCTTTCTGATACATGAGCACGGCCGTGCTCATTAACCAGCACGCCCGTGCTTAAAGTCAGAAGCGTGTTTCTGTTTTTAAGTTGAGCACGAGCGTGCTCAACAGGGAGCACGCCCGTGCTCAATGCGTGGACCGCATCTCGGTAACGCTAAGTGGAGCACGACCGTGCTCAGGTCCGAACATTATATACTTGAACAGAACTCGAGGGTTTACGTTTAACCCTAATTTGTGAGTGCAGCAGCCACCTTGTGCGGCCAGAGCGAGTTTCATCCCTTTTTCCTCCTTCTTGAGCAGTTTCGTGAACGTTGGAGGCTTCGGGAGATTGTTAGCATATCCATGTTAGTTGTATAGGTAACGTTCCTTCCTCTTGTTGGTTTCCTGTTCGTTTTGTGTATTGGGAAACTAACCAATTTGTGTTTTAATTGTTTAAAGATCGTTTGAGGCCGAGCCGTCTTTTGGGAGGAACCGTTTGCCGTTAAGACCACCGTTAGAGCTACCTTCAATCCAGGTATGGGGAGAAGGGTAGTGTACCCATAGGCTTGGGGTTAGAGTAAAGTAGAGGGGTTCCCATACCCTGGTTGATTTGTATAAACCTGTGTTTTATATAGTTGATTTGTTGGTTATGTTGATGGATCTGATCTGATTGTTAATATGTTGTTATATGCCTTTGTTCATATTACATTCTTAATGTTACTTGGTTAAATGAACATGTTGATATTTGATGGTTGGCATATGTGATTGGCTAAATGGTTGATACCATATTTGAGTTGATGCTGTTATTACTGATGGGTTTTAACCCTTAAAACGTGCTAATAATGGATTTAGGATAATTAACGGATTTTATCCCTTGAATTTGGTTACACATGGTTACTGTTCCTTCCCAGAACAGCACTGTCGCGCGATGAGCACGACCTTGCTGAATGGGGAGCACGACCGTGCTCCCAGTTGAATTCTGGGTAAATGGCCGCGCTGTTCAGCACGGCCGTGCAGGACAAAGAGCACGACCGTGCTGCTGAGCACGACCGTGCTCAATAAGAAGCACGATCGTGCTTTACTTAAAGGGGAGCACGCCCCTCACGTGCTTAAGCACGATCGTGCTGGGTTACGAGCACGACCGTGCTCAACCCCCTTGAACAGAACAGAATTAAAGGACTTAAAGGGTTTCAAACCCCACTTCCCAATGATGATAAATGATTGGACAACTTGGCTAATGTCTACTAACGATAATTAAAATGATGAGATGGTGAGGTGTAATTTGATAAGTCGATGCCCGTTGGGTGCCGCAAGATGATGAGCTGTGCCTTGGCGCTTTTTGGCCAAGGAGGCCTTGACCCCGCGGTTTGGGTCTAAGATGTTGTTGTTGTTGTGTACCTTGGTGGCCGAGAGTTTGCCCTCCGGTACTGCGGTTGATTCCGCTTAAGTCCTCAGGTAGATTCCGCGAGGCAAAGTTGGTGCGGTTGATTCCACTGTTACCTTCGGTCGTTCCATTGGAGTTATGGAGGTGGTGTTGCCGTTGTTGTTGTGTTGCATACGCATTGCATCGGAGTTGTTGTTTAGGGATGCTCGACATAGGGGAGATCGTCCTAGAGTATGGCGATCCGGCCATCCACGGTTGGAGTAGATTCTCCTAGTGCCCCCGTGACGAGTCATTCGTTGGTTTGATGTGTCGGCTATCCAAGGAGTAAATTCTCCGGCGTTGGGTAGATTCTCAATGTGGATATTTAACTCCGAAGTCGTTCATCCCGAGTTTAGTGGATCCACATGCATGGTTGGTTTAGCGGAGTAGGACTGCATTGCACTGCATAGCATAATGATGATGTTGATGTTTGATGAGATGTTATTATGTTTGCTGTTTACTTTACTACCTATCTCCTTGCTATTATGTTACATGATTCTTACTCCCTATATCTGTTTGTTTGTGTTTGGCCTGATTGGCACCTTGCAGAGGATGACGAGCAGCCCGGAGAGGAGTGACTCTGAGGAGCCGCCACTCATAGTTAGGGCTAGTTATTGTTCTGTTAATTTTATAGTTTTCAGTTGTAATCCCATGGATTTTATTCCGGAACATTTATACCAGCTCTCTATGTGACATCGGGGTTGGGTTATGTTGTTTCTTGTGATGGTTTATTTGTTTTAAACTTATTTTTATTTCCGCGTTAAGAACTGGTTCATGGGGGACTTTTCTACCCATGGACAAATATTTTATTTATTTCAGTAAAACGCATGTTTTATTTTAATTGTTTTTATATTAAATGGCTTATAACATGCGAGGTAGAAGGGTGTCACATTTAGTGGTATCAGAGCAGTTCGACCTTGTTCGGACGTGGTAGGAGTCTGTTGTGAGTCTGTTGTGTGACTCTTGTTTGAATTGTCTATACTTGTTATAGATAATGATGTTTAAGTTAGTTGCCTATCGCTTTTACCCGCTTTAGTTCTGTACTAAAAGTTGTTTTGGGCATGTACAGGAACTAATGGCCGGTAGAGGACGTAACGATCAGGTGATTGCGGATGCATTAGCACTTCTAGCCAATGCTATTGGTCAGGTCAACCCTAACAACAATGGTGGGCCAGCTAATTTCCAGGGACTGGATAAGTTCCAGAGGAACAACCCTCCGTCGCTCAAGGGAGCGTACGACCCAGAGGGAGCATTGTTGTGGTTGAGGGAGACGGAGAAGATCTTCCGTGCGATGGATTGCAATGATCAGCAGAAGGTTACTTGGGTTGTGTTCAGGCAGAGGTTCCTAGAGAAGTATTTTCCAGCGGATATCAGAGACAAGAAAGAGATGGAATTCTAGTCTTTGAGGCAGGGGTCGCTGTTAGTCGGTGACTATGCAGCTAAGTTTGAGGAGCTGGCTAGGTACTACACTCGTTACCAGCATAAGACGGATGGCCGCTCCAAGTGTGTGAAGTTTGAAGTGAGACTCCGGCCTGAGATCAAACAGGCCATCAGTTATCAGGAGATCCTAGTTTTTCCGATTCTGGTCACCAAGTGTAGGATTTACGAGGATGCTAGTCAGTTCAGAGCTGCCAGTTCCAAAGGATCGGACAACCAGAGTGGCAAGAGGACTGACCAGAGAGATAAGGGCAAGCAGCGGTATGCCTCTACGGGCAAGGACTTCAAGCAGAGTGGCAAGATGCCCCAATTTTAGCAGAATAGCTTCACGGGTGGGTTTTCTGATGCCCCTAGAGCTATGAGATGTGGAAAGTGTGGAGCACAGGACCATTATTCGTCCCAGTGAAAGGAGACACAAGTCATCTGCTTCAAGTGTGGCAAGCCAGGCCACATCAGCCGCGAGTGTGATGGAGCTAAGGTCGAGCCTCCCAGCGCTAGTAAGAATTAGAAGTCCCAGACCAACAGACTGAAGACCACTGGGAGAGTCTTTACTCTTAGTGGAGCTGAAGCTTCCGAGTCTGATGACTTGATCCAAGGTACATGTTTAATTGATGGAACTCGATTAACTGTATTGTATGATTTGGGTGCTACTCACTCGTTTATATCACATGATAGGGTCAAGAGTCTTAAATTGCCTGTTACTTTCCTTGAGTTTGATTTGTTGGTTTCTACACCTACAAATAAACCTGTTTCCACTTCTTATGCATGCAAGAACTGCCATATTGTTATAAATGATAAAACCTTCATTGCTGATCTTGTATGCTTTACCTTTGAAAGACCTGGACATTATTCTGGGTATGGACTGGTTATCTTCCAACCATGTCCTTTTGAACTGTTTTGATAAAACCTTGATTTTTGGAACTCCAAAGGAGTCTAAGAATCCAGACCTTCTCTCTGCCAGCCAAGTTCAAGCTTCGATGAGAGACGAAGCCCAAGTGTACATGATGTTAGCTTCCTTGGATGTAGAGAGCAGCCCTCCTGATGTTGCCAGCGTGCTTGTTGTGCGAGAATTTCCTGAAGTGTTTCTGGGGGATGTTTATAACTTACCCCCAGAGAGAGATGTTGAGTTTACCATAGACTTAGTGCCTGGCACCGGGCCAATCTCCATAGCACCCTATAGAATGTCTCCTCTAGAGCTAGCTAAGTTGAAGGAACAATTGGAGGACCTGATGAAGAAGCAGTTCATTAGGCCGAGTGTGTCTCCGTGGGGAGCACCTGTGTTGTTGGTGAAGAAGAAGGATGGTAGTATGAGGTTGTGTGCCGACTTTCGACAACTCAACAAGGTGACCATAAAGAATCGGTATCCCCTCCCTAGGATTGTATGGACCAGTTGATGGGCGCTTGCGTCTTTTCAAAAATAGATTTGAGGTCAGGGTACCATCAGATTCGGGTTAAGTCTGAGGACATCCCGAAGACAGCGTTTAGGACGCAATATGGTCACTATGAGTACTTGGTTATGCCCTTTGGTGTGACCAATGCTCCTGCGGTCTTCATGGATTACATGAACAAGACCTTTCACCCTTACTTGGATAAGTTTGTGGTGGTGTTTATAGATGACATCTTAGTGTACTCTAAGAGTAAGGAGGAACATGAGGAACACCTGAGGGTTGTCTTGCAGACCTTTAAGGAAAGGCAGTTGTATGCTGAGTTGTTTAAGTGTGAGTTCTGGTTAGAGGAAGTGAGCTTCTTAGGACATGTCATCTCTAAGTGTGGCATAGCAGTGGACCCAGCTAAGGTTGAGACGGTGCTCCAGTGGGAAGCGCCAAAGTCTGTAACGGAGATTAGGAGTTTCTTGGGGTTAGCAGGGTACTATAGGCGGTTTATAGAAGGTTTCTCTGAGATAGCTCTACCCTTAACCCGTCTCACCAAGAAGGGACAGTTGTTTGTGTGGGACTCTAAGTGTGAAGAATTTCCAAACCCTTAAGAATAGGTTGACATCAGCACCAGTGTTAGTTTTGCCAGATCCTTGTGAACCCTTCGTAGTTTATTGCGATGCTTCTAAGCAAGGGTTAGGTGGTGTGTTGATGCAGAATGGTAAGGTTGTTGCTTACGCGTCTAAGCAGTTGAAAACCCATGAGAAGAACTACCCTACCCATGACCTAGAGTTAGGAGCTGTGGTATTTGCCTTAAAGATTTGGAGCATTACCTGTATGGAGCGAGGTTTGAGGTCTTTAGTGATCATAAGAGTTTGAAGTACCTCTTTGATCAGAAGGAGCTAAATATGAGGCAGCGTAGGTGGATGGAGTTCTTAAAGGACTATGACTTCGAGCTGACCTATCACCCAGGAAAGGCCATTGTGGTGGCCGATGCCTTAAGTAGGAAAACCCTGCATGTCTTCGCTTTGATGGTTAGGGAGATGGATTTGATTGAGGAATTTAGAGACCTTAGTCTGGTTTGTGAGTTTACCCCTAAGAGTATTAGGCTTGGTACCTTGAAGGTTACCAACAATTTGATGGATCAGATAGAGAGGGTCAGAAGTTAGATAAGTATCTCCTAGACCAGCGAGAGTTGCTCGCTCAGGGTAGAGACCTAAGTTTTAAGGATGGCAGTGATGGTATCTTGAGATTTAAGTATAGAGTATGCATACCTGATGTTCCTGAGCTTAGGAAGTTGATCCTTGAAGAAGGACATAGGAGTGGACTGAGTGTGCACCCAGGTGCCACTAAGATGTATCAGGACCTCAAGAGAATGTTTTGGTGGCCTAGGATGAAAAAGGATGTAGCTGAGTTTGTGTGTGCGTGCTTAGTTTGTCAGAAGGCTAAGATCGAGCATCAAAGGCCTTCGGGTAAGTTGCAACCTTTGAGTATCCCCAAATGGAAATGGGATAGCATCTCCATGGATTTTGTGTCTGGACTCCCTAGGACTCCAGCTGGTTTTGAAGCGAGGGTTGTTGTGGATAGACTGACTAAGTCTGCCCATTTCATTCCGATGAACATGGAGTATCCACTGGAGAAGTTGGCTAAGCTGTACATCAAAGAGATAGTTAGGCTTCATGGTGTACCTTCTAGCATAGTTTCGGATAGAGACTCGAGGTTTACCTCTAGGTTTTGGAATAGTTTGCAAGAGGCTTTATGAACAAAGCTTAGGCTTAGTTCAGCTTACCACCCACAGACTGATGGGCAGTCTGAGCGGACCATCCAGTCCTTAGAGGACTTGTTGAGGGCTTGTGTGTTAGAGCAGTCAGGAAGTTGGGACAAGTTTTTGTCCCTAATAGAGTTCACCTACAACAACAGCTTCCATTCCAGCATTGGGATGGCACCTTATGAAGCTATGTATGGGAGGAGATGTAGGACACCTTTGTGTTGGAGTGAACCTAGTGATAGTGTGGTGCTAGGGCCACAGATAGTCCAGGAAACAACAGAAAAGATTAAGTTGGTTCAAGAAAAGATGAGAGTTGCAAAGAGTAGGCAGAAGAGCTATCATGATAAAAGGAGGAAGGCGCTTGAATTCCAGGAAGGCGATCATGTATTCTTGAGAGTTACCCCGACGATTGGGGTTGGTAGAGTGATGAAGGCGAGGAAACTTACTCCGAGGTTCATTGGTCCTTACCAAATCCTCAAAAAAGTCGGCGAAGTCGCCTACCAAATAGCCTTACCCCCGTTCTTGTCAAATCTCCACAATTTTTTTCATGTGTCTCAACTCAGGAAGTATATTCATGACCCTAGTCACGTGATAGTAACCAACGCTATACAGTTGAAAGATAACCTGACGTTTGAGGTGTTACCCCTTCGAGTTGAGGATAGGAGGGTGAAGCAGCTAAGAAGCAAGGAGATTCCTTTGGTCAAAGTGGTTTGGAGTGGGGCAACTGAGGAAAGTGCTACCTGGGAGTTGGAGAGCAAGATGATGGAAGCGTACCTGCATCTTTTTCCTTGAGGTACGTGTAAATTTTGAGGACGAAATTTTTATAAGGGGGGTGGAATTGTAACACCTTGTTTTTTGGAATTTATTTTCTTAAAGCTGGTTTTGTTAAGCTGTTGGCTGGTTAAGGGCTTAGTGGGATTTTGGCTTAAAAGTCCCTTTCGGGTACATGAGCACGCCCGTGCTCATTAACCAGCACGCCCGGGCTTAAATTCAGAAGCGTGTTTTTGATTTTAAGTTGAGTACGACCGTGCTCAACAAGGAGCACGCCCGTGCTCAATGCGTGGACCGCGTCTTGGTAACGCTAAGTGAAGCACGACTGTGCTCAAGGGTGAGCACGACCGTGGTCAGGCCCGAACGTTATATACGTGAACAGAACTCGAGGGTTTATGTTTAACCCTAATTTGTGAGTGCAGCAGCCACCTTGTACGGCCAGAGCGAGTTTCATTCCTTTTCTCTCCTTCTTGAGCAGTTTCGTGAACGTTGGAGGCTTCGGGAGATTGTTAGCATATCAGTGTTAGTTGTATAGGTAACGTTCCTTCCTCTTGTTGGTTTCCTGTTCGTTTTGTGTATTGGGAAACTGACCAATTTGTGTTTTAATTGTTTAAGGATCGTTTGAGGCCGAGCCATCTTAGGGGAGGAACCGTTTGCCGTTAAGACCACCGTTAGATCTACCTTCAATCCAGGTATGGGGAGAAGGGTAGTGTACTCATAGGATTGGGGTTAGAGTAAAGTAGAGGGGTTCTCATACCCGGTTGATTTGTATAAACCTGTGTTTTATATAGTTGATTTGTTGGTTATGTTGATGGATCTGATCTGATTGTTAATATGTTGTTATATGCCTATGTTCATATTACATTCTAAATGTTACTTGGGTAAATGAACATGTTGATATTTGATGGTTGGCATATGTGATTGGCTGAATGGTTGATACCATATTTTAGTTGATGCTGTTATTACTGATGGGTTTTAACCCTTAAAACATGCTAATAATGGATTTAGGATAATTAACAGATTTTATCCCTTGAATTTGGTTACACATGGTTACTGTTCCTGCCCAGAACAGCACTGTCGCGCGATGAGCACGACCTTGCTGAATGGGGAGCACAACCGTGCTCCCAGCTGAATTCTGGGTAAATGGTCGTGCTGTTCAGCACGGCCGTGCAGGACAAAGAGCACTACCGTGTTGCTTGCCATGACCGTGCCCAATAAGAAGCATGATCGTGGTTTACTTAAAGGGGATCACACCCCTCACGTGCTTAAGCACGACCGTGCTGGGTTACGAGCACGACCGTGCTCAACCCCCTGGAACAGAACAGAATTAAGGGACTTAAAGGGGTTTCAAACCCCACTTCCCAATGATGATAAACGATTAGACAACTTGGCTAATGTCTACTAACGATAATTAAAATGATGAGATGGTGAGGTGTAATTTGATAAGTCGATCCCGTTGGGTGCCGCAAGATGATGAGCTATGCCTTGGCGCTTTTTGACCAAGGAGGCCTTGACCCCGCGGTTTGGGTCTAAGGTGTTGTTGTTGTTGTGTACCTTGGTGGCCGAGAGTTTGCCCCCGGTACTGCGGTTGATTCCGCTTAAGTCCTCAGGTAGATTCCGCGAGGCAAGTTGGTGTGGTTGATTCCGCTGTTACCTTCGGTCGTTCTGTTGGAGTTATGGAGGTGGTGTTGCCGTTGTTGTTGTGTTGCATACGCATTGCATCGGAGTTGTTGTTTAGGGATGTTCAACATAGGGGAGATCGTCTTAGAGTACGGCGGTCCGGCCATCCACCGTTGGAGTAGATTCTCCTAGCGCCCCCGTGATGAGGCATTCGTTGGTTTGATACATTGGCTATCCAAGGAGTAGATTCTCCAGCATTGAGTAGATTCTCACTGTGGATATTTAACTCCGAAGTCGTTCATCCCGAGTTTAGTGGATCCACATGCATGGTTGGTTTAACGGAGTAGGACTGCATTGCACTGCATAGCATAATGATGATGTTGATGTTTGATGAGATGTTGCTATGTTTGCTGTTTACTTTACTACCTATCTCCTTGCTATTATGTTACATGATTCTTACACCCTATATCTGTTTGTTTGTGTTTGGCCTGATTGGCACCTTGCAGAGGATGACGAGCAGCCCCGAGAGGAGTGACTCTAAGGAGCCGCCACTCATAGTTAGGGCTAGTTATTGTTCTGTTAGTTTTATAGTTTTCAGTTGTAATCCCGTGGATTTTATTCCGGAACATTTATTCCAGCTCTGTATGTGACATCGGGGTTGGGTTATGTTATTTCTTGTGATGGTTTATTTGTTTTAAACTTATTTTTATTTCCGCGTTAAGAATTGGTTCATGTGGGACTTTTCTACCCATGGACAAATATTTTATTTATCTCAGTAAAACGCATGTTTTATTTTAATTGTTTTTATATTAAATGGTTTATAACATGCGGGGTAGAAGGGTGTCACACATCATCAGTTTTAAAGTGGGATTGTTTACTTGGGGAAGGGTAGGGACTCATTGGCCACCAACATTGTCGCAACTAATCGCTACGACAATGTTAAAAAATCAGGTGGTTCCTTGATTTATATAGGTCATGGAGGAAATCATAATGTAAGATATAACACCGTGCCTCGTGATCAGAAATTGGAAGGAGGAAATCTTGCTTTAAAGAATAGCATGAATGTGAAAAGTCCGTGGAGGGTTATATTGAATGTTTGTAAAAAAATATGATGGGATAGACAACAGTTCTAACACCTGCTAGAGGTATCGGTGACATCCTTTTTGAATTTGGTGCTTCATTGATTTGATTCGGGAGACTCGGTAGTCTTCTTAGTGCATTGTTATCATTCGCTTCTTCTTTTTCTTCTTCATTGTCATCCAGCTTTGATGTTTTTATCAACAATAGAGCTTCTACTCAAGTTAATTGTGTAAATTTTGAACAAAGTCTAGCATAAGGATTGCTTGTATATATAGCTTAATGACTGTACATTAAGTAGGGGTGGTTTGCCAGTAATATACATTGCATTTCACTAATGACTGCATTCTTGTTAAACAAAATTTACAAGCAATTATATTTTTGAAAAATTCATTAAATTATATCTGTCTATAAAGTATTTAATCGTATCGGGCATCTAAATTATTAATATTTCATCAAATTAAATTATTTTGATTTTATTAACTAAAATAAAAAAGTGTACCTTTTTTAAAAAAAAATTGTTTCCGTAATTATTTTGTTTAAAATTAAAACTTGCATGTAACTCATTATGTTGGTATAATTAATGTAGAACTTTCTCTTTCCATCTTTAGAATGGTTGCCTCTTTTACATTCAATGACAATTTTACTTTGTTCCGTTGTAAATGGAAATGTAAAAATGTAAAATATCCTTATTGGAATTTCAATGATAATAGAGAAAAATTGACAGTAAGTTACAGCTAGATGACAATGAAGAAAAAAAAGAAGAAGCGAATGATAACAATGCACTAAGAAGACTACCGAGTCTCCCAAATCAAATCCATGAAGCACCAAATTCATAAAGGATGTCACCGACAACTCTATCCAACATAAAATTTGTTATGGTATAACTATGAGTATTGTTATTCTACATTTTGATCCTTAGTCTTGTCAAAATTATGAGAAGAATTTAACGAATAATCATTATTTATTTTTAATTGTTACCTCTTACTTTGTGAAGGTATCCTCAAAGTTTCGTGCCTCAACATTCGTAAATAAGTGAAGAAAAAAACTTTGATCGATGTACAAAGAGTTTAGGTGACTTTGATGTTGACTGGACAAGGTTTATATCATTCACATAGACAACATCCTTTTGGGGAATACAAGCCTTAGATTTGTGTCTCTTGCTTTGAGTAAGCACATCCTTAGGTGAAATACAAGTTCTGCGTTGCTCTAAAATTCTATTCATTGTATACTTGAACACAAGTTTTCCGAATTTCTCTCTTTCTTGAGTCATCTTCTCCACTAAATACAACCCATCATAAACATAGCAGGTGTTGGAACTATTGTCTATCCCATCAGATTTTTTACAAACATTCAATATAACCATCACCGGACTTTTCGTATCCTTGCTATTCTTTAAAACAATATTTCCTCCTTCCAATTTCCGATCACGAGGCACGGTGTTATATCTTACATTAGGATTTCCTCCATGACCTATATAGATCAAGGAACCACTTGATTTTTTAACATTGTCGTAGCGATTTGTTATGACAATGCTAGTGGCCAATGAGTCCTATCCTTCCCCAAGTAATCAATCCCACTTGAGAACTGATGATGTAGACTAATAACATTAAGTTCAGTCCAGTATTGAAACAGATCCCCATCTTAAATTCCCAGAATATGTCCCACACACTTGTGAGTGTTTCTCCCATTGATGCTTCCTTTTCATCAACATTGGTGCTTCAAAGCTTTTGTTTTTGCTTTAAAATGCTCAAGTTGGTCAGCTTTATACTGACAAATGAGTCGTTGCATGAGAAGAAGAATCCAAAGGCTGCATGAAGGAAGAGAAAAGTCTTTCGTTGTAGTTATTGTGGTTTGGAAGTCATGTTTTTCTGTTGAGTTCATGTACGGAAAAGGAGAACAACTGAAAATCTATGCCATACACAGCAAATTTAGGTCTAAGGCTTCTTTGGAAAATTTTCAATTGAAATTCTTTAATATGTTAGAAGGTGTCGACAACAGCTCTACTTCTTCTTAGGGCATGTCTTCCTTCTTCGAAGTTTAGTGATTTCTTATGATCGTGTGAGTGTGTCATCATCAAAACCAAAAAAATGCAACGGACAAGACAGTTACACCGTACATGAACTCAACAGAAAAACATGACTTCCAAACCACAAAACTACAACGAAAGACTTTTCTTTTCCTTCATGCAGCCTTTGGATTCTTCTTCTCATGCAACCTCTCTTTTGTCAGAATAAAGCTGACCAACTTGACCATTTTAAAGAACAAACAAAAGCTTTGAGAGAAACAACAATGTTGATGAAAAGGAAGCATCAATGGGAGAACACACACAAGTGTGTGGGACATATCATGGGAATTGAAGTTGGTGATCATTTTCAATATAGGACTGAACTTAACGTTATATTGGTCTACATCATCAGTTTTCCAGTGGGATTGTTTACTTGGGGAAGGGTAGGGACTCATTGGCCACCAACATTGTCGCAACTAATCGCTACGACAATGCTAAAAAATCAAGTGGTTCCTTGATTTATATAGGTCATGGAGGAAATCATAATGTAAGATATATCACCGTGCCTCGTGATCAGAAATTGGAAGGAGGAAATCTTGCTTTAAAGAATAGCATGGATGCGAAAAGTTGGGTGAGGGTTATATTGAATGTTTGTAAAAAATATGATGGGATAGACAACAGTTCTAATACCTTCTATGTTTATGATGGGTTGTATATAGTGGAGAAGATGACTCAAGAAAATTTGGAAAATTTGTCTTCAAGTATACAATGAATAGAATTTTAGAGCAACCCAGAACTTGTATTTCACCTAAGGATGTGTTTACTCAAAGCAAGAGACACGAATCTAAAGCTTGTATTGCCCAAAAGGATGTTGTCTGTGTGAATGATATAAACCTGGTCCAGCCAACATCAAAGTCACCACAACCCTTTGTACATCGATCAAATTTTGTTCTTCACCTATTTACAAATGTTGAGACCCGAAACTTTGAGGAGACCTTCACAAAGTAAGAGGTAACAATTAAAAATAAATAATCATTATTCGTTAAATGCTTCTTGTGACACCTTTCTACCCCGCATGTTATAAGTCATTTAATATAAAAAGAATTAAAAGGAAAAACATGCATTCTACTGAATAAAATAAAACTATTATACATGGGTAGAAAAGTCCCACATGAACCAGTTTACAATGCGGAAAATAAAACAAGTGTTAACAAATAAAAACATAACCAATAAATAACCCAACCCCGATGTCATAACTCAGAGCTGGTATAACCGTTCCATAAACACATCCTCGGAAATACAACTGAAATAACTAACTAAACATATAAATAAGCCCTAACTATGAGTGGCGGCTCCTCAGAGTCACTCCTCTTCAGGCTGCTCGTCATCCTCTGCAAGGTGTCATTTAGGCCAACAACAAACAAACAACAACATAGGGAGTAAGAATCATGTAAACATAATAGCAAGGAGATAGGTAGTAAAGTAAACAACAAGCATAGCAACATCCCCTTAAACATCAACGTCATCATCATCAATATGCTATGCAGTGCAATGCAGTCCTACTCTGTTAAACCAACAATGCATGTGGATCCAACAACCTCGGGATGGACGAGTTCAGAGTTAAATATCCACATTGAGAATCTACTCAACACCGGAGAATCTACTCCTTGGATAGCCAACGCATCAAACCAACGAATGCCTAATCACGGGGTGCAAGGAGAATCTACCCCAACCGTGGATGGCCAGATCGTCGTACTCTAGGACGACCTCCCCTATGTCGAACATCCCTCAACAACAACTTCGATGCAATGCGTATGCAACACAATAACAATGACAACGCCACCTCCATAACTCCAACGGAATCGTCCGAAGATAACAACGGAATTGACCGCAACAACTTGCCTCGCGGAATCTACCTGAGGACTTTAGCGGAATCAACCGCAGCACCTGGGGCAAAATCTCGGCCACCAATATACACAACACCTTAGACCCAAACCGTGGGGTCAAGGCTTCCTCGGCCAAAAAGCACCAAGGGATAACTTATCAGCTTGCGGTACCTAATGGGCACCTACTTATCAAACTCAACATCTCATCATCTTAATTATCTTTAGAGGACATTAGCCAGGTTGTCTAATCAACTTATCATTATTGGGGGAATGGGGTTTGAAACCCCTTAAAGTTCTATAATTCTGATTCTATCCAGGAGGGGTGAGCACGGTCGTGCTTAAGCACGTGAAGGGCGTGCTGCCCCTTAAGTGAAGCACGGTCGTGCTTCCTATTGAGCACGGTCGTGCTCAACAACACGGTCGTGCTCTTTGTCCTGCACGGACGTGCTAAACAGCAAGGCTATTTCCCAGAATTCAAATGGGACCACGGTCTTGCTCCCAGTTCAGCACGGTCTTGCTCATCGCGCGACAGTGCTATTCTGGGCAGGAACAGAAACATGCATTTTAACCAATTTCTAGGGATAAATCCGTTAATCATCCTAAGTTAATTATTAGCACGTTTAAGGGTTAAAACTTATCATTAACAACAGCATCAACTCAATATCATGATCATGTTAATAACAACGATTAACAAACAACCATCATGCTCATATTCAACAAAAATCAATCATCAACAATATAGCCAAACGACAAACTGGTTCCTTCCCTTCGAGTGGCTCACAACAAAACCAAGCCTTGGAACAAACATAAACACGATTATCAGTCTACGATTCTAATCAAGAAAAGGAAACACAAAAAGGGAAGGACTTTTACCTCAATATATGTCAAACACAGAAGAAACAGAACTTCCCAAGGGTCTCCAATACTCAAGAAACTGAATGAGTTTGTTGGAAAAAGGGGAAGAGGCACTCTCAGCCGCAATAGAGGCTGCTGCAACTGAGAGAGTAGGGTTTCACATTAACCCTCGGTTTCTGTGACAACATATATGGACTTGAGCATGGTCGTGCTCTTCATCAAGCACGGTCGTGCTGGACTTAGCGTCAGCGAGACACGGTCAGCACAGTGAGCACGAGCGTGCTCAATTTTAAAATCAGAAACACGCTTTTGAGTTTAAGCACCGGCGTGCTCATGTACCAGAAAGGGACTTTTAAGCCAAAAATCCCACTAAGCCCTCAACCGAAACAGCTTAACAACATAACAGGCTTAAAGAAAAACACTTACAAAAAATGGGGTGTTACAATTCCACCCCCCTTATAAAAATTTTGTCCTCGAAATTTCTACGTACCTCAAACAAAAAGGTGTGGGTAAGCCTCCGTCATCTTGCTCTCCAGCTCCCAGGTAGCACTTTCCTCAGTTGCCCCACTCCAAACTACCTTGACCAAAGTAATCTCCTTGCCTCTTAGCTGCTTCACCCTTCTATCCTCTACTCGAAGGGGTAACACCTCAAATGTCAAGTTCTCTTTCAACTGTATTGCGTCGGGAACTATCACGTGACTAGGGTCATGAATGTACTTTCTGAGTTGAGACACATGAAAAACATTGTGAAGGTTTGACAAGAACGGGGGTAAGGCTATTTGGTAGGCGACTTCGCCGACTCTCATAAGGATCTGGTAAGGACAAATGAATCTCGAAGTAAGTTTCCATGCCTTCATCACTCTACCAACCCCAGTCGTTGAGACACCCCGATGTCCCATTAAATAAAAACCTAATTTATCTAAAACTTAATCGTAATATTAGCGTTGGACATATATATAAAATCATAAATATTAAAAACTTAAAAGTAAGAACAAAATTTAAACATCACATCACACACATATAGATATGAATACAAATATACTATGCTGATAAACTAAAGAGGGTACTCCATCAGTAGGGTCCCAAAAGATACATACTGATACAAAAATGGTATAAGCAGCGAAAACTAAAACGTCATAAAAGACGCACTGGCCATCGACCCTAAACTCAACGGCTTGAGGTCACTGCTCGTCCTCCAGCATCCCCATCAAGCTCCTCTGTGGCCGGCTCATCCGCAGTGTCTTCTCAAAACGAGCACATAAAAGAAACATACATATAAAAGAAATAGGGGATAAGAAACTATCTATCACCATATAAGGAAAAGGATACGTAACATATAAACAATAAAGGCACATAGACATGCATCACAGATACATAATATATATATAATCATCCTCGAGACACATTATCATCCTCTACCCTTTGCACTCATGCAACTTATGTTGACGTGGCCACCACCAATCCTGTCACACATCCCTTACCCGCTCAGGGATGTTAGTCAGTCGTCCAAGCGACACGTCCCCAAACACCGGTGCACATTCTCATCCGCGGTGAGAATGCTCATGCAAAGCAATGACACTATAGCTGCACAATACACGTCGGTGCACACTCTGGTTCTCTCTCGAGGGTGCTCATGCAAAGCAATGACACTATAGCTGCACAACCTAAATCTAAGTTGGGACGGTTCCGCGAGGACTTCTGACCTCGTGTGTTCCAAACACACGGCTGTGATCAACAACATGCATCTATATGGATCTTACCGGCATATATCGAATCATATCCTAGTGCCTTAACCTCTCATCACTATCTCATAGCATATATCACCTCATCAAACTCGTCATAATAAAATATTAATTAATTAGGTTAGGCACTTCTAAATCATATATCATACACTCCTCAACATGCATCACTCAAAAATATCAGATATCATCACCTAGATGTCACTAAGCATATTATTTCAGGTAAATCATATTATCAATCAGAACAACATGTTATCAACCATAATCAAAATAAATAATAATCACAATAATAATAATAAAATAATACTAACATATTCAAACATATTCTAATAAATATAATAAAATAATACTAACATATTCTATAAATATAATAACTATAATTTAACATGTTAATCCAAACAGCACACAGCAAACAATTCAAACATAATAAAACTAGACAACCTCAGATATCACAAAATTAACCTAACAGCGATAAATCTACAATCTCCATATCATCATCGGTACCACTAAATAGTCCCCAATGTGATATTGATATTGTCTATTATTCACCCACTAGTAGGGTTTAGGTCGCCCTACGCCAATATTGAATAAAATGTTACTTAGCCATTTCCGACGCTAGATGGTTACTTTCCCCCACCTGAGGTGTCGTAGGCTAGCTTTAGAGCAACAAAACGAGCCCACTCCAATCTCCCCAAATCTGCCTCGTGAGGTTCTCCTACCTCCGGGGCTCCAAAAATTCACTTGAACACATATTCATGAAGTACACGTTACGTGTAGCTCAAATCTGAAGACGGAATTGAAAACAGCTAAACAGATTGAGAGATAACTTCAATACTATCACGGACAGCATTTCGGCATAAAAACATAGACTTACCTTAGCCTAACCAAGAAAAGAAAGGTAGGATGATGAAGTAGAAGTCGCGAGGATCACAACGGTATAATCAGTTTTTTAATAGGACGAACGGATTGTTCAGAAACTCCCTTTTCTCTCTCTCACCTCCTCTCCTCTCTCTCTCGCTATCTCTCTCTCTCTAATATCTCTAATTCTTTCTCACTTTCTTTCCTGGTTACGGATGAAAGAAGAAGAAAAAAAAAAGTTAATGGCAACTTAATGCTAAAGAAAGAAAAGACATAATAAAAAAAAATATTAAGATAATAATGATGATAAACATGAAACGTGGCTTTTTAATGTCCATGAAAGAAAAAATATTATAATGATCATGTTCCCTTGTCTAGAAGTGTCGTGAGCATATATATAGATATATAGGTTCATAGGATATAACAAAATCATTTAGTTAATTTAACTAGGTTAAAAGTTGTAACTAGAGTATAATTAATAAAGACTAATAAATAAAGATTGATAAAACTTGAGTAAATTAATCATAATTAATTAGTTATAACAAAGATCTATATCTATGGCTAATTATCTTTTAATTTTTTTAATGATAAACCATCTTAATTAAGGAATTAAATTGAGGTGTTTGCCTATTGAAAATTTTGAGGTGCTTGAGTTTTGTTCTAAACTTCCACATACGTTCAGATTCTTAAATAGTTTTGATTTATCTAACCCTCATTCCCATCTAATTAAGTTATCTAATTTTTATTCACGAAAGATAGGATGTTACAGTCGTTGGGGTAACTCTCAAGAATACATGATCGCCTTTCTGGAATTCGAGCGCCTTCCTCCTTTTATCATGATAGCTCTTTTGCCTACTCTGTGCAACTCTCATCTTTTCCTGAACCAACCTGATCTTCTCTGTTGTTTCCTGTACTATCTCTGGCCCTAGCACCACACTATCACTAAGTTCACTCCAATACAAGGGCGTCCTACATCTCCTCCCATACAGAGCCTTATACGGTGCCATCCCAATGCTAGAATGGAAGTTGTTGTTGTATGTGAACTCTATCAGGGGCAAAAACTTGTCCCAACTTCCAGACTGTTCTAACACACAAGCCCTCAACAAGTCTTCTAAGGACTGGATGGTCCGCTCAGACTGCCCATCAGTCTGTGGGTGGTAAGCTGAACTAAGCCTAAGCTTTGTCCCCAAAGCCTCTTGCAAACTATTCCAAAACCTAGAGGTAAACCTCGGGTCTCTATCTGAAATTATGCTAGAGGGTACACCATGAAGCCTAACTATCTCTCGGATGTACAGCTTGGCTAACTTCTCCAATGGATACTCCATATTCATTGAAATGAAATGGACAGATTTAGTCAGTCTGTCCACAACAACCCATATAGCCTCAAAACCAGCTGGAGTCCTAGGGAGTCCAGACACAAAATCCATGGAGATGCTATCCCATTTCCATTCTAGGATACTCAAAGGTTGCAACTTACCTGAAGGCCTTTGATGCTCTATCTTGGCCTTCTGACAAACTAGGCATACATACACAAACTCAGCTACATCCTTTTTCATCCTATGCCACCAAAACATCCTCTTAAGGTCCTGATACATCTTAGTGGCACCTGGGTGCACACTCAGTCCACTCTTATGTCCTTCTTCAAGGATCAACTTCCTAAGCTCAGGAGTAACAGGTATGCATACTCTATCCTTAAACCTCAAGATGCCATCACTGCCATCCTTAAAACTTAAGTCTCTACCCTGAGCGAGCAACTCTCGCTGGTCTAAGAGAAACTTATCCAACTTCTGACCCTCTCTAATCTGATCCATCAGAGTGTTGGTAACCTTCAAGGTACTAAGCCTAATACTCTTAGGGGTAAACTCACAAGCTAGACTAAGGTCTCTAAATTCCTCAATCAGATCCATCTCCCTAACCATCAAAGCGGGGACATGCAGGGTTTTCCTACTCAAGGCATCAGCCACCACATTGGGCTTTCCTGGGTGATAGGTCAGTTCGAAGTCATAGTCCTTTAAGAACTCCATCCACCTACGCTGCCTCATGTTCAACTCCTTTTGATCAAAGAGGTACTTCAAACTCTTATGATCACTAAAAACCTCAAACCTCGCTCCATACAGGTAATGCCTCCAGATCTTTAAGGCAAATACCACAGCTCCTAACTCTAGGTCATGGGTAGTGTAGTTCTTCTCATGGGTTTTCAATTACCAAGAAGCATAAGCAACTACCTTACCATTCTGCATCAACACACCACCTAACCCTTGCTTAGAGGCATCGTAGTAAACTACGAAGGGTTCATTAGGATCTGTCAAAACTAATACTGGTGCTGATGTCAACCTATCCTTAAGGATTTGGAAACTCTTTTCACACTTAGAGTCCCACACAAACAACTGTTCTTTCTTGGTGAGATGGGTTAAGGGTAAAGCTATCTTAGAGAAACCTTCTATGACCCATCTATAATACCCAGCTAACCCCAAGAAACTCCTAATCTCGGTTACAGATTTTGGCGCTTCCCACTGGAGCACCGTCTCTACCTTAGCTAGGTCCACTGCTATGCCACCCCTAGAGATGACATGTCCTAAAAAGCTTACTTCCTCTAACCAGAACTCACACTTAGACAACTTAGCGTACAACTGTTTTTCCTTAAGGGTCTGCAAGACAACCCTCAGGTGTTCCTCATGTTCCTCCTTGCTCTTGGAGTACACTAAGATGTCATCTATAAACACCACCACAAACTTATCCAAGTAAGGGTGAAAGGTCTTGTTCATGTAGTCCATGAAGACCGCAGGAGCATTGGCCACACCAAAGGACATAACCAAGTACTCATAGTGACCATATCGCGTCCTAAACACTGTCTTCGGGATGTCCTCAGACTTAACCCGAATTTGATGGTACCCTGACCTCAAATCTATCTTTGAAAAGACGCAAGCGCCCATCAACTGGTCCATAAGATCATCAATCCTAGGGAGGGGATACCGATTCTTTATGGTCACCTTGTTGAGCTGCTGATAGTCAACACACAACCTCATACTACCATCCTTCTTCTCACCAACAACATAGGTGCTCCCCACAGAGACACACTCGGCCTAATGAACTGCTTCTTCATCAGGTCCTCCAACTGTTCCTTCAACTTACCTAGCTCTAGAGGAGACATTCTATAGGGTGCTATGGAGATTGTCCCGGTGCCAGGTACTAAGTCTATACTAAACTAAACATCTCTTTCTGCGGGTAAGTTGTAAACATCCCCCGGGAACACTTCAGGAAATTCCCGTACAACAGGCACGCTGGCGACATCAGGAGGGCTGCTCTCTACTTCCAGGGAAGCTAACATCATGTATACCTGGGCTTCGTCTCTCATCGAAGCTTGAACTTGGCTGGCAGAGAGAAGATCCGGATTCTTAGACTCCTTGGAAGTTCTAAAAATTAAGGTTTTATCAAAACAATTTAGGAGGACATGGTTGGAAGATAACCAGTCCATGCCCAGAATAATATCCAGGTCTTTCAAAGGTAAGCATACAAGATCGGCAACAAAAGTTTTATCATTTATGACTATGTGACAGTTCTTGCAAGCATAAGAAGTGGAAACAGGTTTATTTGTGGGTGTAGAAACCAACAAATCAAACTCCAGAAAAGTAACAAGCAATTCAAGACTCTTGACCCTATCATGCGATATAAACGAGTGAGTAGCACCCGCATCATACAATACAGTCAATTGAGTTCCATCAATAAAACATGTACCTTGGATCAAGTCATCAGACTCGGAGGCTTCGGCTCCACTAAGAGTAAAGACTCTTCCAGTGGTCTTTAGTCTGTTGGCCTGACACTTCTGATTCTTGCTGGCGCTAAGAGGCTCGGCCTTGGCTCCTTCACACTCACGACTGATGTGTCCAGGTTTGCCACATCTGAAGCAGATAACTTGTGTTTCCTTGAACTGAGACGAATAATGGTCCGGCGCTCCACACTTACCACACCTCATAGCTCTGGGGGCATCAAAAAATCCACCCTTAAAGCTACTCTACTAAAACTGTGGCTTTCTGCCACCTTGCTTGAAGTCCTTACCCGTCGGGGCATACCGTTGCTTGCCTTTGTCTCTCTGATCAGTCCTCTTGCCATTCTGACTATCAGATCCTCTGGAACTGGCAACTCTGAACTGACTGGCATCCTCATAAATCCAGCACTTGTTGACTAGAATCGGGAAAACTCTGATCTCCTGGTAGTTGATGGCCTGCTTGATCTCAAGTCGGACAAGAATACCTGCCGACAAGAACTCCATCTCTTTCTTGCCCCTAATATCCGCTGGAAAGTACTTCTCCAGAAATCTGTCTGAATACAACCCATGTAACCGCTGTGCCCTCAGCCTGCATCCTCTATCTGCAGTTATCCCACTAATGCTCCGCCTCCTCGGACAGCATTAAGGTAGCAAAGATGAGCTTCTGCTGATCGTTGCACTCCATGGTTCGGAAGATCTTCTCAGTCTCCCTCAACCATAGCAAAGCTCCTTCCGGATCGTACGCTCCCTTGAACGACGAAGGGTTGTTCCTCTGGAACTCATCCAGTCCCTGGAACTCAGTTGGCCCCCCATTGTTGTTAGGGTTGACCTGTCCAATAGCATTGGCTAGGAGTGCCAATGCATCAGCAATCGCCTGATCATTACGTCCTCTACCGGCCATTAGTTCTTGTACATGCCCAAAAACAACTTTTAGTACAGAACTTAAGAGGGTAAAAGCGATAGGCAACTAACTTAAACATCATTATCTATAACAGATATAGATAATCCAAACCAGAGTCACAAAACAGACTCACGATAGACTCATACCATGCCCGGACAGGGCCGAACTGCTTTGATACCACTAAATGTGACACCCTTTTGCCCCGCATGTTATAAGTCATTTAATATAAAAACAATTAAAAGGAAAAACATGCATTCTACTGAATAAAATAAAACAAATGTCCATGGGTAGAAAAGTCCCACATGAACCAGTTTACAACGTGGAAAATAAAACAAGTGTTAACAAATAAAAACATAACCAATAAATAACCCAACCCCGATGTCACAACTCAGAGCTGGTATAACCGTTCCGGAAACACATCCTCGGAAATACAACTGAAATAACTAACTAAACATATAAATAAGCCTTAACTATGAGTGGCGGCTCCTCAGAGTCACTCCTCTCCAGGCTGTTCGTCATCCTCTGCAAGGTGCCAATCAGGCCAACAACAAACAAACAAACAACATAGGGAGTAAGAATCATATAAACATAATAGCAAGGAGATAAGTAGTAAAGTAAACAACAAGCATAGCAACATCCCATTAAACATCAACGTCATCATCATCAATATGCTATGCAGTGCAATGCAGTCCTACTCCGCTAAACCAATAATGCATGTGGATCCAACAACCTCGAGATGGACGACTTTGGAGTTAAATATCCACATTGAGAATCTACTCAACGTCAGAGAATCTACTCCTTGGATAGCCAGCGCATCAAACCAACGAATGCCTCATCAAAGGGCGCAAGGAGAATCAACTCCAACCGTGGATGACCAGATCGCCATACTCTAGGACGACCTCTCCTATGTCGAACATCCCTCAACAACAACTTCGATGCAATGCATATGCAACACAACAACAACGGCAACACCACCTCCACAACGACTTGCCTCGTGGAATCTACCTGAGGACTTTAGCGGAATCAACTGCAGCACCTAGGGCAAACTCTCGACCACCAAGATACACAACACCTTAGACCCAAATCGTGGGGTCAAGGCTTCCTCGGCCAAAAAGCACCAAGGCATAACTCATCAGCTTGCGGTACCCAATGGGCATCGACTTATCAAACTCAGCACGTCACCATCTCATCATCTAAATTATCTTTAGAGGACATTAGCCAGGTTGTCTAATCAACCTATCATTATTGGGGGAATGGGGTTTCAAACCCCATAAAGTTCTCTAATTCTGATTCTGTCCAGGAGGGGTGAGCACGGTCGTGCTTAAACCCCAGCACGGTCGTGCTTAAGCACGTGAAGGGCGTGCTTCCCCTTAAGTGAAGCACGGTCGTGCTTCCTATTGAGCACGGTTGTGCTCCGCAGCACGGTCGTGCTCTTTGTCCTGCACGGCCGTGCTAAACAGCGCGGCCATTTCCCATAATTTAAATGGGAGTACGGTCATGCTCTTTGTTCAGCACGATTATACTCATCGCGCGACAGTGCTGTTCTGGGCAGGAACAGAAACATGCATTTTAACCAATTTCTAGGGATAAATCCGTTAATCATCCTAAGTTAATTATTAGCACGTTTAAGGGTTAAAACTCATCATTTACAACAGCATCAACTCAATATCATCATCATGTTAATAACAACAATTAACAAACAACCCATCATGCTCATATTCAACATAATAGAGCATGTAGCATATCATCATAAATCAACCAAAAAACATACATTATAACATAGCCTTAATTTATACAATCAATAAACCAAATAACGACGGGGTTATGGGAACCCCTTTACGTTACCCTAGCCCTAAGCATATGTAAATACTACCCTTCTCCCCATACCTGGATTGAAGGTAGCTCCAATAATTGCCAAACGACAAACTGGTTCCTCCCCTTCGAGCGGCTCACAATAAAACCAAGCCTTGGAACAAACATAAACACGATTATCAGTCTCCGATTCTAACCAAGAAAAGGAAACACAAAAAGGGAAGGACTTTTACCTCTATATATGTCATACACAGAAGAAACAGAACTTCCCAAGGGTCTCCAATACTAAAGAAACGGAATGAGTTTGTTGGAAAAAGGGGAAGAGGCACTCCCAGCCGCAGTAGAGGCTGCTGCAACTGAAAGAGTAGGGTCTCACGTTAACCCTCGGTTTCTGTGCAAACATATATAGCTCGGACTTGAGCACGGTCGTGCTCTTCATCAAGCACGGTCGTGCTGGACTTAGCGTCAGCGAGACGCGGTCCGCACAGTGAGCACGGGCATGCTCACTGTTGAGCACGGGCGTGCTCAATCTTAAAATCAGAAACACGCTTCTGACTTTAAGCACAGGAGTGCTGGCTAATGAGCACGGGCATGCTCATGTACCAGAAAGGGACTTTGAAACCAAAAATCCCACTAAGCCCTCAACCAAAATAGCTTAACAACATAACAGGCTTAAAGAAAAACACTTACGAAAAACGGGGTGTTACACTTCTCATAATTTTGAAAAGACTAAGTATCAAAATATAGAATAACAATAGTCAAAGTTCTACCATAATAAATTTCACGTTGGATAGAGTTGTCGGTGACATCCTTTTTGAATTTGGTGCTTCATTGATTTGATTCGGGAGACTCGGTAGTCTTCTTAGTGCATTGTTATCATTCACTTCTTCTTTTTCTTCTTCATTGTCATCCAGCTTTGATGTTTGTTCAACAATAGAGCTTCTACTCATGTTAATTGTGTAAATTTTGAACAAAGTCTTGCATAAGGATTGCATGTATATATAGCTAAATGACTGTGCATTAAGTAGGGGTGGTTTGCCAGTAATATACATTGCATTTCACTAATGACTGCATTCTTGTTTAACAAAATTTACAAGCAATTATATTTTTGAAAAATTAATTAAATTATATCTGTCTAGAATGTATTTAATCGTATCGGGCATCTAAATTATTAATTTTTCATCAAATTAAATTATTTTGATTTTATTAACTAAAATAAAATAGTGTACCTTTTTTAAAAAAATTTGTTTCCATAACTATTTGGTTTAAAATTAACACTTGCATGTAACTCATTATGTTGGTATAATTAATGTAGAACTTTCTCTTTCCATCTTTAGAATGGTTGCCTCTTTTACATTCAATGACAATTTTACTTTGTTCCATTGTAAATGGAAATGTAAAAATGTAAAATATCCTTATTGGAATTTCAATGATAATAGAGAAATATTGATAGTAAGTTACAGCTGGATGACAATGAAGAAGAAAAAGAAGAAGCGAATGATTACAATGTACTAAGAAGACTACCGAGTCTCCCAAATCAAATCCATGAAGCACCAAATTCATGAAGAATGTCACCGACAACTCTATCCAACATTAAATTTATTATGGTATAACTTTGAGTGTTGTTATTATTGGAATAATTGTTTTGTATTGAATGTTGAAAGCTTGATTTACAAGAGTGTCATGCCTTTGTTTTATAGGCTGAGTTTGATTATCTAAAACTAACTAACTTATCTTATCAACAACTAACAATTATCTCCAACTAACAACGGAAGAGTTATCTAAGAAAAACAAACCTATCCTTCTATCTAACAAGACTATAATAGAATAACAACTTTCCGTTATCAACTATTCTAATACTCTAATACTCCCCCTCAAGTTGGAGGGTGAGGATTATGAACACCCAACTTGAATGTTAATTCATGAAACTGCTTGCCACCCAAGGACTTGGTGAATATATCAGTTGGTTGTTGTTTAGTTGACACATAGGTAGTTGAAATTGCACCTTCTTGTAAGTTCTCACGAATTAAATGGCAGTCAACTTCTATGTGTTTGGTCCATTCATGGAAAACTGGATTTGCTGCAAGGTGAAGGAAAGAATCACCAAGACTGAAACAGGTTCAGCTTTCCAAGCATCCAAGAAAGGAAGAGATGGACTAAGACCTAGGTGTGATCATTGTGGCAAAGTGGAGCATATTCTCCTTCAGTAATATGATTCCTTGCCTAGGTGAAGACTTTAGATACCTCAAAACACGCATGGCAGCATCCCAATGAGCTTGTTATGGTGCTTGCATAAATTGGCTTAGGATGTGAACTGAATAAGTAATTTCTGGATGTGTGATGGTGAGGTAGATAAGGCGCCCTATGAGTCTTCGATACTGAGAAGGATCAGAATAAGGAGAATCCTTTGCTAATTCCAATTGATGATTCTGTTCCATTGGAATTGGAGACGGCCTACAAGCAAGGATGCCATATTCATGCAATATATCCAAGGTATATTTCCTCTGACTCATGAACAAACCGTGTGCACTTCGTGCCAATTCCAAGCCGAGGAAGTACTTGAGAGATCCAAGATCTTTCATGTGAAAACAACTACTCAAATACTGCTTGAACTTGGTGCAAGCAAGAGAATCATTACCTGCTATTACTAGGTCATCAACATAAACCAACACGGCTAAGAATATGGATTCATGAGAGTAAACAAAGAGGCTGTGATATGCTGGACATTCTCTGAATCCATACTTAATGCGTAAGAGAGCTTGGAGTACCAATTGCATGTGGCTTGACGCAATCCATACAAAGACTTCTTCAAACGACACACCAAGTCCTTTCTGGGAACTTCATATCCTTGTGGGATTGCCATGTAGACTTCTTCTTCCAGCTCTCCATGCAAGAAGGCATTGCTCATGTCCATCTGACGAAGCTCCCAATCTTTAGCAATTGCAACAGAGAGAAGGCATCGAACTATGGTCATCTTTGCAACCGATGCAAAGGTTTCGTTGAAGTCTTCTTCTTCAACTTGGGTGAAACCCTTTGCTACAAGTCGTGCTTTGTGTTTTTCAATCTCACCTGTGGCCTTATGTTTAATTTTGTACACCCACTTGCACCCCATGATTTTCTTGCCTGAAGAAAGTGGCGTCAAATCCTAAGTGTCATTTTCTTTTAATGCTTTAAGCTCCTGAGCCATGGCATTATGCCATTCTGCTTGCTTTGCAGCTTGAGAATATGTTTTGGGTTCTTCATGAGAAGCTAAGGCTGCAAGGTAAACTTGGTGTTTTTGTGAAAAATGATCATAGCTTACAAAATTTGAATAGGATAGACTGTACCTGAAGAGGTGATGGAACTAGATGATGTGCATGTGGGGTTTATAGTAGCAATATGACAATAATAGTCTTTGAGATATGCTGGAGGTTGTCTTGTTCGTGGGACCGCTTCTTCTTCACTAGGGACCACGTGTTGCTCCCCCTCATTATGTATTTCTAAATCCATGTGTGACTCCTCATCATTTTGTGTCTCAGGCTCCATTACTTGATCTTGTGTGTTGACTTGATTTTCATCCTTTTTAGCTTGATCATGATGTGTGTGGCTTTCATCCTCAGTAGGCTGAGAAGAGTCATGGAAGGTAGGGGCCGAGGAGTTCATGTTTTTCCCTTCATGCAAACTGTAAGGGAAGATGTCCTCATAGAAGATCACATCTCGGGAGACCGAAAAATCATGTGTCTGTAGATTATAAACCTTCCATCCTTTTTGGCCTTGAGGGTAACCGACAAAAATACATCTCTCAGCTCTTGTTGCGAACTTATCTCTTTGCTTTGAAGGATTCTTCACATAGTAGAGATAGCCAAAAATTCTTAGATGTGTATAGCTGGGTGGCTTTCCAAACAACATCTCAAAAGGTGTGACTCCATTATTGGCAATGGTAGGAGTTCTGTTAATAAGATGGGTGGCTGCCAACACACATTCTCCCCAAAAACTTAAAGGAAGATTTGCTTGGAAACGTAGAGCCCTTGCTACATTGAGTATGTGTCTATGTTTTCGCTCCACTCGCCCATTTTGTTGAGGTGTTGCCACACAAGAAGTTTCATGCAATATCCCTTCTTGTTAAAGGAATTTCTGAAAGCTAGTGCTAGTGAATTCGGTACCATTATCACTTCGAATTCTTTTGACATTGGCATTGAACTGTCTTTTCACCATGTTGCGAAAATTAATGAGGAAGTCCATAGTCTCGGTTTTATGCTTCATTAAATATATCCATGTTCCTCGTGTAAAATCATCAACAATGGTTAGGAAATAATGTGAACCGTTGTGTGAAGCAGTGTGATACCTCCCCCACAAATAGCAACGTATAAGATGAAAAGGCTCTTCAGCTTTATTGTAACTATGATTAAAAGAAAGTCTACATTGTTTTGATTTGTGACATACGTCACAACACTCTATTTTATCCAAATTAAAACTACATTGAAGTAAATGAGAAATATGCCGAAGAGCTTGAGAGGAGGGGTGTCCCATTCTTGAATGCCAAAGACTGGTTGTGTCCTTATGAACCGCGGCTAGAGATGATCCTTGTGCTTGTCCCTTGAACACATAAACCCCGTCATGCATTTCACCTAATCCAATCGTCCTCTTCGTGGTTTGGTCCTGCATTACACAACAACTTTCATCATAAATCACTGTGCAATCTAAATCACGTGTCAATTTATGTACAGAGATCAAATTGCAACTAAATTCAGGTGCAAATAAAACATTATTTAACTTGACATGTGTGTCAAGATCAACACTGCCCATTCTTTCAACCAGCACAGAATTGCCAGTGGGGACAGTAATGTAAAAGGGTTTTTCAATCTTGCAAACTCCTTTCAACATATACAAAAGTGATGTCATGTGGTGTGATGCACCACTGTCCATGACCCAATGGATCTCCTTATGAGTTTGGTTGTTACCAGCTATGCTCTCATGTGGTGCGACCCTGCGTGTTCCATGTAGTGCATAAACAGCTGCAGATCCATCCGAGGTTGCATTATCAGATTGAACTGCATGTGCACTGGGTTGTTGCTGTTCATCTCCACGAGCTGCATGTGAACCCGGCTGTGTTCCTTGCCTGTTGAAGATGTGTTGCGTTCTGCGAGTATCCCAGTTGGGTGGATGCCCTACAATTTCAAAGCACTTTGATTTTATATGCCCCACTTTGCCACAATGATCACACCTAGGTCTTGGTCCATCTCTTCCTTTCTTGGATGCTTGGAGAGCTGAACTTGTTTTAGTCTTGGTGATTCTTTCCTTCTCTGCAGCAAAACAAGCCTCTTCTCTTAGCACATGATTGAACACACGATGAAGAGGGGGCAACGATTCTGAGTTAAGGATTAAAGCCTTGATATGAGCATATTACTCACTGTCAAGACCTCCAAGAAATAGATGCACACGCTGCTTCTCCTCTCTTTGTGTTATCTGCCTTGATGCTCCGCAGCTACACTCAGGCAAGGGCTGGAGTTCGTCCATTTCATCAAAAAGGGACTTAAACTTTGTGTAAAAATCAGTTATGTTCATATCAGCTTCCTTCTCTAACAAGTAGAGCGTACGCCATAGCTGGTGGATACGAGGTGCGTTGGTTTGTGCAAATCGTTCCTCAAGATCGAGCCAGACATCCCTCGCTGTAGAGGTATGTGAGATGCTCCCATGCAGACTTGGATCAATGGCATTGATGACCCAGGCCATCACCATGGAGTCAGCTTTCTCCTAGTTGATGAAATCGGGCGATCTGGATGTTGGTTTCTGGATGCTTCCGTCTGTGAATCCAAGTTTCATCTTCGAACGCAAGGCAGTCTTGATTGCATGTGCCCATGTCCGATAGTTGGTTCCTTTGAGGATGGAAGCAACAAGAGGCGTCCCGGGGTTATCGGATGAGCTGAGATAGAAGGGTGAATTGGGTGTAAGAGGCATTGTTCTTCTCTGATTCTGATTTGCTGCTTTCAGGATCATCAACCTTCTCTGATGCCATATTGGAATAACTGTTTTGTATTGAATGTTGAAAGCTTGATTTACAAGAGTGTCATACCTTTGTTTTATAGGCTGAGTTTGATTATCTAAAACTAACTAACTTATATTATCAACAACTAACAATTATCTCCAACTAACACTAGAAGAGTTATCTAAGAAACACAAACTTATCCTTCTATCTAACAAGACTATAACATAATAACAACTTTCTGTTATCAACTATTCTAATACTTTAATATTTATTCTACATTTTGATCCTTAGTCTTCTCAAAATTATGAGAAGAATTTAACGAATAATCATAACATTCGTAAATAAGTGAAAAAAAAACTTTGATCAATGTACAAAGAGTTTCGGTGACTTTGATGTTGACTGGACAAGGTTTATATCATTCACACAGACAACATCCTTTTGGGCAATATAAACTTTAGATTTGTGTCTCTTGCTTTGAGTAAACACATCCTTTGGTGCAATACAAGTTTTGGGTTGCTCTAAAATTCTATTCATTGTATACTTGAACACTAGTTTTTCCGAATTTCTCTCTTTCTTGAGTCATCTTCTCCACTAAATACAACCCATCATAAACATAGCAGGTTGATCAATGTATTTTAATGCACTTTTTATAGCATTGCACTTGATGTTTTTGGATATGTATTGTTCCCAATATTTGATTCTTAGCATGTTTTCATATCTTTGGGTCTAAATTGGGCTGTAATGAATTTCTTAGTTAATTTTCGGATTTTAGTACATCCTGACCCATCTCCCTTCTGCAGGCCATAACTTGGGATATACTTGTGCGATTTGAGTGCTCTTAGTGGCGTTGGAAAGCTAAGAAGCAGACCTACAACTTTCATGTTGACCGCTCTACCCAGTTCGGACGTTTTGATGGTCGAAAATGCTAATTACCAAAGCTGTTCAAATTAGAGCGGGAATTGGAATTATTGTTGTCGTATCTCCATGTATCAATCATTAATGGGCCAATTAATTCCCATTGGGCTCTCTAGGTCAGGCGTATTAGTTTACCCTAGGATTATAAGTAAGAGGTTTTGAGACCTTGAAAATCATCTTTTGAGTGACGGCAACATCTCCTAGTTTCTTCTTCAATTTTTATTTTCGTTTATGCCTCCTATGGAAGGCTAAATTCTTAGATTGATTCACTGGTTAAGGATTTTTACAAAGACATTGAGGTTTGGTTTTTAATGTTAATTTCGTTTTAGTAATTCTATATCTTTTCCTTTTAATCCTTCATCTCTTGATCAATGTTTGCAATTCCGTTTTTGTGTTTTGATGCTTAATCACTCAAACTCATTTTTGCATTCCAATCTAATTATAATCTAATTTGAGATTATTCGAAGCATGTTGAACGCTTGTTTTGATTTGTTACGAATAAGGATTGATAGGATCTATGATGCTTAGTGTAGGTTTGATTGAATTCGGTTATAAGATTGATTATGGTTTTGTGACGCTTGTTCCACAATTATAATTAATCAAATTCTGTGATGCTTAATCCAGTAGGAATTCGTATATAATTAATTGACGCTTGATTGGTTAATTTTATGATCAAACAAGAATAGAATCACGAAAAGAGATTAGATCCTCTGAAACCCATGATAGGTCCAAGTGAAATTACCTTAAACCAGTGGATTAGTCGATTTGATATATTGATTCTCATCTCTCTTTTACAATCTATTTTCTTTTCTCATTGAATTCAAAAATCCCCTTTTTTTCCTCGTTACTTTGCATGATTCTTGTATTTGGTTAATTGAATCAGAGATCCTTGCGAGACGACTAAGGTACCTTGTACTACAGTTTTAAATTTTGATTATTTTGACCCGTGTGCGACAGCGGATCAAATTGGCGCCATTGCCGAGGATCTTTGATCTCCATTAGCCAATTCAAGAACGCTACTCACTTTAGTTTATAACTGACATTTTATTTTAGTTTTTCTTTGTTTTTCAGGTTGTGACTTTGGAATTGCACAGTGAGATTGGTCTCCTGACTGAGAAGTGACGGTTTTCATTTCAAAAATCAGTTTTGGTCGACTTCGTCAGATTGCTCCAAAACTTTCACAGAAAATCCGAAAAAAATCAACCAACAAGACCCACTAATTAGGAACTAATTATGTGGTTTGAATCCCAAAATTCCATCATTTAGACTGCTTTTTTAATTTTTTTAATTTTTCTTATTTTTAAAAAAATCCAAAAAAATTTGTGTTTGCTTTATTTGATTTTTAGAGATTTTATGTAGCGTTTTTGAATTTTTTAGATTTTATTTGGTACGGTTTGTCAATTTATTTTTTATTTCAGCAATTAGGACATTGTTGGTATTTTCTGAATTGTTTGACTACCTTATTCTGTTTTCATGATGCATGACTAGATCCAATCCTGAGGCATTGTTTCCTTTTGATCCTGAAATAGATAGGACTTTTCATTCACTTGATAGACTTAATAGGGCTGGTAATAACTTAGATAGTGATAGTGACAGCATATTTTGTCATACTCTATTTGATTCTGAATCTGTTGTTAGTATTGATACCATGGCTGGAAGAACACTAAGAGAACTTGCTGCACCTGATATCACCAATAATGCTCTGTGTATTGATTATCTTGATGTTGATGTTCCCTTTGAACTTAAATCTGGCCTGATTCACTTACTGCCTAAATTTAATGGCCATGCAGGTGAAGATCCTCACAAGCATTTGAAGGAGTTCCACATTGTATGCTCCACCATGAGACTGGTTATACTACCTTTAGCCAAGTTCTGTGACATGCTGGAATGACCTCAACAAGCTATTTCTAGAAAAATTCTTCCCTGCATCTAGAGCTGCTTCAATCACAAAAGAGATATGTGGCATTAGGTAGTTTGATAAGGAATCTTTGCATGAATACTAGGAGAGATTTAAGAAGTTGTGTGCAAGCTGCCCTTACCATCAAATTTCTGAACAATTGCTCATCCAATATTTCTATGAAGGCCTGCTGCCTATGGATCGAAACATTGTGGATGCTGCCAGTGGAGGAGTGTAACACCCTAGTTTTTACCCATATGATTAATTATTTTATTTGGATGTTGATGTTTATTTTGTTATGTGGTTTAGTTTGAGTAATTAAATTACTCTCTTCAAATTATTTTATTGGGTGCGTTAGCACTGACTTATTTCAGTGAATGCACGCTTACTAGACAATAATTTACGTTATTGTCACTATTATTACCAGTACAGAAAAATGTTTTAAATAATATGATTAAGATAAAAGCATTCTCATATTTTCATTCTATTTAATTTTAGATTTGAAAATAAACTGGTTTGACATTAATCGGAGATTAAATGTTGGACCGAGTATTTTCTTAGTTGATCAGTTCAACTATTAATCTTTACTCTAATTTGAATTTCGAAATCATATATTTATCAATCTTTATTTTTAGATTCCAAAAAGTAAAAACATGTTTATTTTAGGCTCGATATTTATGACTCATTTTGTACCCACTAACACAAAAACCTAATCTTCTCTCTCCCCCCTCTCTTGAAAAACCCGATACCCCCCCCCCCCGCATTAGATTCACATTTCCTTCCTTCCTCTTCACTTCTTCTTCCTCCCTCCTACCTCACCTCCTTCCTCCCACTGAACCAGCCACCGCCGGGTCGCCCAGCCCAGCCGCTGCCGCCGTTCGACGACGCGACGGGGGAGCCGCGTGCCGCGTCGCCTGCTCGTGCTGGTCCACCTCCACAGCCGTGCGAATTGCTCCTTCTCCTCCGCGATCGCGCCCTCCATCGCGGTAAGGCTCCGATCGCCGCCTCCCATGGTGGTTTACCACCTTCCCTTGTCAGCTTAAACATTTTCTTCCTCACAAGCTTGTCTTCATCTTCTTGATGTCATGGTTGTTTCAGGAGCTGTTTTGTGTGCTCCGCCATGCCGCCGCCGTCCTCAGCCACCTGCCGCCGCGCCAGTTGGCCTTGCAGTCACCATATCTTCTTTCCTTGTCATCTTGGGTGAGTGCTTCATCATAACCTCTTCTAGATTGAAAATCCCCAAATCTGACTTTGAAACCCTACCCTAACATTTTGATTTCAGCTTTAAACTTTGAAATTAAATGTGTATTCGTGCAATTGAGACTACAAATTGATGTTTTATTAAACTAATTTCATGATTCTAGGATTAGAATGAGTTTTCCAATTTAGGATATGAACCCTAAAACTCCAATTCGATTTTTTATTGAAATTGGTTATGTTTTGTAAAATTAAGTATGCATTTATGATATTGGGACTATTAATTTAAGTTCTGACAAATCAATTTCGCTTTTCTATAAGCAAATCTTATTTTCCCCAAATTTGGTTTAGGAGTCATAAACCCAAATCTGACATTAGTTGAAATTGACTCATCCTTGTGAAATTAACTATGATTTAATGAAATCAGGACTTTTAATTGATGATTTATAAGTTTAATTTCATGATTCTTTAAGCAAAAAACAAGTTTCCCAAACTGTGTGATGAAACCTCTTTTGCCCGAATTGATTTTATTGGAAAATCAAAATACATTTTGTGAAGTTTAAGCTCCAAACATGATTTTCCTTGAAAATGACCTTGTTTGGTAATAAGATTAAGTGTTTAGATCAAATTAGAATGTGTGTTTGATCATGTGTAATTGATTTGTTGATTTCTGGTTGTTGCGCGTTGTTGGATTCCCTCTCTGAGACGTTTGACACGGCTATGCTTGCTTGATGGAGTAGATAGTTACACTCTTGGAGCTAACGTGAGCATTAAGGCGAGGATCCTTTACTGGTCTTCAAAGGTAAGGGGAGCTTGCCTGAGGGATATTCGATGACTATATGCATGTGTGGATGTGCTTAATAGAGTGTTGTGAATATTATTGTGATATTGAGCCAATACTTGAATAACTTGTTTACTTGAACTATTGTGACTATTATTTGAAGTTGAACGTTACTTGTTTTAAAGTGTTATGAATTATATATATGTGATGAACTGTCATTAACTGTGATATTATTATTGTTGTGAATATATTACTGTTGATTGAAGTTTGAGAAGCCGGACTTGAGTCTGTGCTCAATGATTATAAGGATTAAAAGTCTTAATAAACCTTGAATAGATCTTTGAAAGTCTGGGGTTCAGTTATAAACGTTTCTTGTCTAAAGTGCTTGCTTTAAAAGAATGAGATTCTTGTTTTAAAAGAAAAGTTGAAGTGATTTTGAGTCAATAGAACTACCTTTTATGATCTAAAGTCTTGTATGAGAGAAAATCTTTTTCGAATTATGTGTTTTATGAAGGAAAACCATTTGAAAATATTTGACCTTATTTCATCAAGGATTTCAAGGAGCAAACGAATTTCCTAAATGTTTTATAAAAGAGTTTGCAAAGGAAAATGATTTTTTTCTCCTAAATGATTTAGAAACGTTCCGGTTACTTGGATAAGTGACCGAGGTTTTGTTTTGGATTTGATTTTCACTGAGCCAAAGGTAAGTACATGTGAAAGAGAATCTAGTTCGCGAGACGTCGCCTCTAGTATTCAGTTATATACACGTAGATCTTGGATCCGTGTCACGTTGTTGTGGACTTCGTGTCCTAATCACGTTGTGATGAACGTTGTTAAAGGTGAATGTTGTTTTCTATGACCACAAGCCTAAGACTGGTGCATCGGTTCAAGGCGTTGTGACTGAGCACTCGGACTTCGAGTCCCGTGTTGATGTTGGAAAAATCTTAAGAGTTAAAGATTTATGAATAGTCGTTAGCCTTTGAGCTTCGACAACGAAAGAGAATGAACACAAAGAAAATGTTGAGAACAATTGTTTTTACATGCATTTTAGGCAGACGTGCCTCACGTGGATAGGAGTGATGCCTTGATGATCAGGTATTCACAATACGATGGATCACTGCATCCTGGGATGGGACAGTGTGTTATTAAATCCATGAGCATGGAATACTGCATCCTGGGATGGGACAGTATGCTATGAATGTTTAGTCACTTAATGTGATGCCAAAGTGGTGGTGATTTGAGTTTGATCAACTCATAGAATGATGATGGGATCTCATGAGATTAAGTTAGAGCCTGAATATTGAAGTGTCATGCATTAATTTTATAAAACTGATTGTTCGGGTATGAGACCCACTGATATAACGCCTGCTGTCTGATGATTTTATCTTGATTATTGAATAAATGTTAATATGCTGCTGTGGTATGTATCATGTATATGGTTATCGTATGATATATCCAATTGTCGGTATCTCACCCTTACAGATATATCAGGTTTCTTCTGGTTTCGCTATTGTACCTTGGTACGTTAGTACCGATGTTGCAGAGGAGTCTTTCTAAGTCGCTCGAAGACTTGGTTTTAGCTATTTGATAGAGTGACCAGCTTAGGTTTTGAGATGTTATAGATTTCTAGTAGTATTTATTTGTATGGCTCGGAGAGTCTTTATTTTGAATGTGAAGTTTATAGCTCGGAGAGCATTTCTTTTGAATGAAAATCTAAGATTTTCCTTTGGGTCCTGTATAGCTTGTTGATGTAATTATTTCTAAAATAATACTGTCTGGATGTATTTTAGTGTAACTGAAATTCTGGAATGAAAATGTAATTATTTTAGCAGGTGTTCTTTTACCTGGGATGTTCAAATTACAGAGGAGATTTTGTCGAAATTTTTGTAAAAATACTAGTTTTATTCAAGTATATTTCTAAATTAAACAGACTTGCCAGGCTAGAATTGTAAGCCTATGTGCCGATCAAGGCTTAAGTTTGAAGTCGTGACAAACCTTTATACCCAATTTCAGACGCTTGTGTACTTATATAAATTATTTTTCGAAAGCAACCAGCAAACTATTTTTTTAAATTAAATTCCGCATGTGTTACGTAGTAATACCTAGTGGGGGTGTTACAAGGAGCACTTGTGGATAAAACCCCAGTTAATGCAAGAAGCCTGGTTGAGAACATGTCCATCATTTCCCAACAGTTCACCACCAGAAACAACTCAGTGGTACTTACAAAGGGAGTGAATGAGATTTGAGCTACTGATAATAAACACTTGGAGACCAAGCTTGATGAACTTGCTTCCTTGGTGAAACAGTTAGCAGTGAATCAAGTTCAAACAGCTAGAGTTTGTAGCATTTGCACCTCAAAAGAGCATCTGACAGATGCATGCCCTTCATGGCAGGAGAGTAACAATGTTGATGCCCCTCAGGCCTATGCAGCTAATATATTCAATGACAGACTGCGCTACAACCATGATCTGTCCACTAACAGGTATAACCCTGGCTGGAGAGACCATCCAAATCTAAAATGGGGAAATACTTCTGCACTGTCTAGGAAACAAGCTACCCCACAACCAATGCAGCAGAACAACACAGCAGCTACCAAATCTGAGCCTTCATTGGAAGACCTTGTCAAGCAGATGGCAGTTCAGAATCTCCAATTTCAGCAAAGAACAGATTCTACCATTCAGAATTTAGAGGCTAAGATTGGATAGCTAGCAATTTCAATTAATCAGATGCAAGCTCAGGGATCTGACAAACTGCTTGCCCAGCCAGTAGTAAACCCAAATGTCAGTGCAATTACTCTTAGATCCGGCAAAGCTGTAGAGGCCCCAGAAGTTCATGAACCACATGTTGCAACAGAAAACTCAAGTGCTAGAAAAAGTGACAAATCAAATGCCATCACTCGTGTTGATGCTGAGCAACCTATACCACTTCCCTTTCCTCAGAGAGCCGTGAAGACTAAGAAGATGGATGAGGCAGATAGGGACAAGGAAATCTTGGACACATTTAGGAAGGTTGAAGTGAACATTCCCCTCCTTGAGGCAATTAAGCAGATTCCAAGATATGCCAAGTTCCTTAAAGAGTTGTGCACACACAAGAGAAGGCTGAAAGGAAATGAAAAGATCAACATAGGGCGCAATGTTTCAGCACTCATACAGCCCATGATGCGCCAAAAGTGCAAAGATCCAGGAACTTTTACTATTCCATGCACCATAGGCAATAGTAAATTTGAAAATTCCATGTTAGATCTAGGTGCCTCCATTAATGTTATGCCTACATCTGTTTTTAACTCTCTTACTCTTGGACCTTTGCATAATACAGGTGTTGCCATACAGTTAGCAAATAGGAGCAATGCTCACCCTGCTGGACTTGTAGAGGATGTACTTGTTAGAGTTAATGACCTGATTTTTCCTGCAGATTTTTACATTCTGGACATGGAGGGAGAGTTAAATTCTAGCAAGATTCTCATCATACTTGGCAGACCCTTCATCAAGACAGCCAAAACCAAGATTAATGTTCATGCTAGAATACTTTCCATGGAATTTGGGGATAGTGTAGTCAGATTTAATATCTTTGATGCCATGAAACACCCAATGGAGGAGCAATCTATTTTACAAATTGAATTACTTGCTGACTTAGTTGATGACACTTATCCTGATTTACTTACTATAGATTTTCCTTCTTTGTCTGATTTTCATGACACTTATACTTGCAACAATTGCACTGACTCTCAGTTGTGTTCTATTTGTTTCAATGTTGCAGATTGCATGGCTAAACATGATAATATTTCTACAGATATCATACAGACAGAAACTAAAGATTTAAAAGCTAAGTTGCAGGCTGCAGATGTAATTCCTTCCACCAGGATACTTCCATCCATTGAGCAGCCACCTACTCTAGAGCTCAAACCACTCCCAGAGCACTTGAAATATGCTTATTTAGAAAAGAGTGAGAAGCTACCTATGATTATCTCTACAAACCTCCATGCTGAACAAGAGGAAAAACTGTTGCAGATTTTAAGGAAACATAAGAAAGCTATTGGGTGGACCTTGGCTGACATTCCTGGCATTAGCCCCTCCATGTGCATGCATAGGATATTACTTGAGGATGGAGTGAAACCAGTGAGGCATCCACAAAGGTGACTTAATCCCTTAATTCTGGATGTGGTGAAGAAGGATGTGACCAAGCTTTTACAAGCGGGCATCATATATCCTATATATGATAGTCAGTGGGTGAGCCCTATCCAGGTAGTTCCTAAGAAGACTAGCCTCACAGTGGTTAAGAATGAGAATAATAAACTTATCCCCACTAGAGTACAAAACAGTTGAAGAGTGTGCATTGACTATAGGAGACTCAACCAAGCGACTCGGAACGATCACTTCCCTTTACCTTTTATTGATCAGATGCTTGAGCGCTTGGCTGGAAAATCTCACTATTGTTTTCTTGATGGTTTTTCAGGTTACTTCCAGATTCATATAGCACCAGAGGACCAGGAAAAGACCACCTTCACTTGTCCTTTTGGCACTTTTGCCTATCGGAGGATGCCCTTCGGCCTATGCAATGCCCCTAGCACTTTCCAGCGGTGCATGATTAGTATTTTTGCTGATTTTTTAGAAAATTGCATAGAAGTGTTTATGGATGACTTTACTATGTATGGTTTCTCATTTGATGAATGTTTGGACAGTTTGGATAAAGTTTTGCATAGATGTATTGAAACTAACCTTGTTCTTAATTATGAGAAATGTCATTTTATGGTAGAACAGGGCATAGTTTTAGGACATGTGATATCTAAGAAAAGGATGAAAGTGGACCCTGCCAAGATTGATGTGATTTCTAATTTGCCTTATCCATGTTGCATACGTGAGATTCGTTCATTTCTTGGTCATGCAGGTTTTTACAGGCGCTTTATCAAGGATTTTAGCAAGATAGCCCTTCAACTGTCCAACTTGTTGCAAAAGGATATGAACTTTAACTTTGATGATAAATGCAGGGAGGCATTTGACTGCCTAAAGAAGGCCTTGACCTCCACTCCGATTATTCAGCCACCTGATTGGACTCTCCCCTTTAAGATTATGTGTGATGCATCTAATTATGCATTGGGAGCTGTCCTTGCACAGAGTTGGCAGAGCTGCCCATGTTATTTACTATGCTTCTAGGACTTTAGATTCTGCACAGGCTAATTATACCACCACTGAAAAAGAACTTTTAGCCATTGTATTTGCACTTGACAAATTTAGATCATATTTGCTTGGTTCTAAAGTGGTTATTTTTACTGACCATGCAGCTTTAAAGTTCCTATTGAAGAAACCAGAAGCAAAGCCAAGATTTATTCGGTAGATGCTGTTGCTCCAGGAGTTTGACTTGGAGATTAGAGATAAGAGCGGAGCAGAGAACCTAGTAGCAGACCATTTGAGCAGGATAAAGAGGGTTGAGGATCTTCTCCCCATTCATGATGATTTTCTTGATGAGCAGCTTTTACAGCTGCGAGATGTGACACCTTGGTTTGCTGATTTAGTTAATTATTTGGTTGCTAATGTTTTACCTGCACATGCATCTAAGGCACAAATAGATAAACTTAAGAGTGATGCCAAATATTATGTGTGAGATGACCCTTACTTGTGGAAATTTTGTAGTGACCAGGTGATTAGGAGGTGTGTAGCTGACCATGAGATTCAGTCCATTCTTCACTTCTGTCATGCCTCTCAGGTGGGAGGACACTTTGGACCACAACGGACAGCGAGGAAAGTACTGGACTCAGGTTTCTTTTGGCCCACCATCTTCAAGGATGCATTTGAGACCTTCCGCACTTGTGAGCAGTGCCAGAGAGCAGGAATAGCCATCACTCGCAGGAGTGAGATGCCCCAACAACCTATGCTTTTTTGTGAGATATTTGATGTGTAGGGTATCGATTTTATGGGCCCCTTTCCTGTCTCTTTTGGTTTTTCTTACATTTTGCTTGCTGTTGATTATGTCTCTAAGTGGGTGGAGGCCAAAGCCACTCGGACTAATGATTCTCGAGTTGTGGTGGATTTTGTCAGGTCTAATATTTTTTGCAGGTTTGGGATACCTAGAGCCATCATAAGCGACCAAGGCACTCACTTTTGCAACCGCACCATGAAGTCCTTGCTTCGGAAGTATGGGGTTGTGCATAGAGTATCTACACCTTATCATCCCCAAACTAATGGGCAAGCTGAAATCTCAAATAGGGAAATCAAACAGATTCTAGAAAAGATGGTGCAACCAAATAGGAAGGATTGGAGTCACCGGCTAGAGGAAGCTCTTTGGGCTCATAGGACGGCGTACAAAACACCCATAGGGATGTCCCCCTACCGACTTGTGTTTGGTAAGGCATGCCACCTTCCGGTGGAAATAGAGCACCGTGCTTATTGGGAGTGAAGAGTTGTAACTTTGAATTTGACCAAGCTGGCTTGGAGAAAAAGCTTCAATTGCAACAACTTGAGGAGTTTCGGTTAGATGCTTATAAGAACTCCAAGATTTATAAGGAGAAGACTAAACACTTTCATGATAAGATGATATCTAGAAAGGAATTTTCTGTTGGACAAAAAGTGTTATTGTTCAACTCTCGCCTTAAAATCATGGCCGGTAAGCTTCAATCCAAATGGATTGGTCCTTTTGTTGTTACTAACACTTATCCTTATGGTGCAGTGGAAATAAAAAGTGAAGCGACCAATAAGATCTTCAAAGTCAATGGCCATCGTCTCAAAATTTTCCATGAGAGCCCTACACTTGAGGAAGAAGCTATAGAAGAGCTCTCTTTGGAAAAGCCTACCTACCCTCATGCTTCAACTTCCCCACCTTGATGAGGGTGCTTTCTCTCCTTACTCTTATTTTATGCTTGTCTTTCTTTTGTTATATGCTTACATTGAAGACAATGTGTGAATTAAGTGTGGGGGGATCTTTTAGCGTTTTAGTTTTAAACTTTCATTTTTTGTTTAGTTTTATTAAAAAAAATTAAAAAAAAATAAAAGACTTTCTCCTTGAATTGCATGCTTTTTTCATTGAATTTCATAGTTTGCGTAAGTTGTGAGTGATTTCACTATTCTTAGACTATAGGTTTTGTGGCATGATATGGATGACTTTCTTGCATTCTTAGTATGATGAGTTGGATTGGAATACTAAATTGTGCATCATTTGTGATAGAAATTGGTCCTTTGTGAGATTTGAGCCTTAAAATGAATGGAATACACTTTGCCATTCTCTTTCCTTCTTGTGTGATTTCGCTCATGATTGTTAGTTACTCTAGAACTTGATTTGACTCTTTTTGAAACTTCTTGTTCACATGCATGTATTGAAGTGATCTAGGCAATTTTATTCTTCTTTTTTTTAACCACTAGCAAAATAAGCCTACCTTAAAATTATCCCCTTGATAGCCCTTTGAGCCTATTAATCCCATTCTTTGTTTTATAGCTCATTACAAGCCTAAAAGTGAAAAACAATGATATGACCCAACCTTAAGGGATAAAGGAGCTTTGCTTTGAAATTATTTTGGAAATGAATTTTGCATAAGTATGGGGGACTCAAAAGTTGGGATGTGCTAGAATATATAAATGTTGTTGCTTGATTGGAAATTTGGCAAGTGAAAAAAATACCAAAAAAGAAAAAAATAATGAAAAAAAAAGAAAAAAAGAAAAGAAAAGAGAAGTTGGTTGCGGTGCAAAAAGGGAAAAAGGTGAAAATAAAGAACAAAAGTGTAAAAATGGAGAAGTGGATTGGAATTGTATTTTGTTGAAGTGCTTTCTCATTGCTCTCTCATGATTATTTAGCAATTAATTCCCAATGCTCCTCTATCCTCTTAGGTTTACAGCTTAGTTATCCTTTCATTTATCCCACCTTGACCTTGGCCCCATTACAACCTTAACAAAGTCCTTTTGATCTTTATGTGCATGTGTTTCAAGTGTGGATGTTAGAGGCTTGTCAAGCCTATGGTAGTGCTAGCTTTTATGAACTTTGAGTGTAAACACTAGCCTAAACACTTGAGAGATTGAGAGAATTCTATATCTTGTGCAGATTCTATCACTTTTGATTCACTCTTGGTTATTCTATTCCCTTGATTACTTTTAATATTCTAAGATGTTGTTCATGATTGTCATGGTTCCTTGAATCCTTGGATGAGCATTCACTTGCAACTTTGCATTTGTAGAGCTCGATGGATCATCAATTGGGTTTCTGTTTTAGTTAGTTAGACTATGCCTAATTGTATAGCTTTAGATATATACTGTAAAGTCCTTATTTGTTCAGTTAGTTAGTTACATTGGAATCTTGTAGCTGTCAGTTTTCTGTTATAACTGACCGAGGGAGGATAAGGCTTATGGGTTAGTATATATGCTATAGCTAGGTGCATTCAGTTGCACGTTTTTCTATTTTGTACAGAAAATAGAGTGTGTGAGAGTTATTCATATATAGCAAAACAAAGAGAGTGAAAAGAGAGAGGAGAGTGTGAGACTCATCCCTGTAATTCTGTCACTGGTTTCTGCTATTGGAGAAGAATAACATCGACTGCAGTGTGGATGTAGGGGCAGATTTTGTGGCCCTGAACCACGATAATCCCTGAGTGTTCAATCTTCTTTCTATTCTCTGTTTTCTTGCTGTACAAATTATCTTCTTCTTTCATTAATCATCACTATCAAACTGAGCCAAGTTCACAACAATTGGCATCAAGAGCTATTCGATTGGGGCAATTTACGCGATGGGAACCAAGTTTGATGTGGAGAAATTCACGGGGGAGAATGATTTCAGTTTATGGAAGATCAAGATGCAAGCCCTTCTTGTTCATCAAGGGCTTGATGATGCATTGCTAGGAGCCTATAGACTCCCTACTACACTTTCAGAAAAAGAAAAGAAAGATTTACTGAGTAAAGCACACAGTACAATCATTCTTTCTCTTGGAGATGAAGTGCTTCGAGAAGTAGCTGGAGAAACAACAGCAGCAGGTATTTGGCTGAAGTTAGAAAGCTTGTACATGACTAAATCCTTGACTAACAAACTGTACTTGAAGAAAAGATTGCATCAGTTGAAGATGGAAGAAGGTTCTTCCATTAAAGAACATGTTTCTTTGTTCACAAAGGCAGTTCTTGACTTGAAAAGTGTAGATGTCAGGATAGATGAAGAGGATCAGGCTGTTATGCTACTATGTTCTCTTCCCTCATCTTATGAGAACCTAGTAGACACAATGCTATTTGGAAGGGACACTCTCACCTTGGAGGAAGTTAAAGCTACATTGAATTCTTGGGAAATGAAGAAGAGAATTACAGAAAACAAAGGTGAAGGTGGAGTCTCTGAGGTTCTTTTAGCAAGAGGAAGATCAGAGAAAAGAGAATTCAAAGGCAAGAATCAGAAGCATAGATCCAAGTCTAAGGTAAAGAGGACTTGCTACTACTGCCACAAAGAGGGACATTTCAGAAAAGAATTTCCTGAGAGAAAGAGGAAAGGAAAAGACAAGTTCAAAGACTCAGATGATGTTGCTATTGTGGCAGATGGTTATTAAAGTGCTTATGTACTTTCTGTCACTGAAGAAAGCTGCAGTGAAGAGTGGATTCTTGATTCAGGGTGTTCATTCCATATGACCCCTAATCAAGAATGGTTTGCTACCTACCAGAGACTAGATGGTGGGAAGGTTCTAATGGGAAACAATATGGCATGTTGTGTAGCTAGAATTGGAACTATCAAATTGAAGCTAAGTGATGGAACAGTGAAGACTTTCACTGAAGTCAGGCATGTACCTGACTTAAAGAGAAATCTACTTTCTCTTGGAATATTAGATCAAGCAGGCTGCACCTTTAAAGGTGAAGGAGGAACTCTGAAGATTCTCAAAGGATCAATGCAGATCATGAAGGGCATCAGAAAGAATGGCCTTTACAGATTACAAGGTAATACTATATTAAACCCTGCTAGTTTAATTTCTGAATCCAAATTAAACTCTACCAAACTGTGGCATCTTAGGTTGGCACATGTGAGTGAAAGGGGTTTAGAGGAACTGCATAAGCAGGGTTTAATAGGCAATGATGAATTTGAAAAACTTGATTTTTGTGAACACTGCATATATGGTAAACAGAAGAGGCTTAAATTCTCAACAGGAACACATACAACTAAAGGTGTTTTAGACTATGTGCATTCTGATATTTGGGGGCCAGCAAGGGTGTCATCTCTAGGAGGGGCTAGATACTTCATTACTTTTATAGATGACTGGTCTAGAAAAGTATGGATCTACTTGCTGAAAAATAAAAATCAGGCTTTCAAATGCTTTAAACAATGGAAAGCCTTGGTTGAGAATCAAACTGAAAGGAAAGTAAAAACACTGAGAACTGATAATGGTCTTGAATATCTCAGTGATGAATTCTCTGAATTTTGTAGGGACAATGGTATAGCTAGACACAAGACTGTGAGACACACTCCTCAACAAAATTGCCTAGCAGAAAGAATGAATAGGACCATTTTGGAAAGGGTGAGATGTATGCTGTCAAATGCCAATCTCAACAAGTCTTACTGGGGAGAAGCAGTGCAAACTGCATGCTATCTGATAAATAGAAGTCCCTCAGCAGCCATTGGTTTCAAAACATCTGAGCAAATGTGGAATGGTAAAGCTCCAAGTTATGAAAATCTTAGGATCTTTGGGTGCACAGCATATATTCATACCAATGAAGGAAAGCTTGAACCAAGATCAAAGAAGGGGATATTCTTGGGATATCCAGAAGATGTAAAAGGCTACAAAGTCTGGTTGACAGGTCAAGGTGGAGGCAAGGCAGTAGTGAGCAGGGATGTCATCTTTCAAGAGCAAGACATGCTGGGAAAGAATGAAGAAGTAGCACTAGCACCACCTCAACCTGATAAATCTGATCAGAGAGTTCAATTGGAGGTGGAGGAAAATGCTGAAAACCAGTCTCAGGGCATACCTCAGCTGATCACAGAAGACACTCCAATTGGAACTGATTATCTCTCATACAACCTTGTCAAAGACAGAGAAAGGAGACAAATCAGGCCACCTCAGAGGTTTGGTTATGCAGACCTCATTGCATATGCCTTAAGCATGGAGATTGATGACAAAGGCAGTGATCCAATCAGCTACAAGGAAGCATTTTCTGTCTCAGATAAGGATCACTGGAAAGAAGCCATGACTGATGAAATTCAGTCACTGATGAAAAACAAAACATGGGAGCTTGTGGAGAAGCCTACAAACCAAAGAATTGTAGGTTGCAAGTGGATATACAAAAAGAAGGCAGGAATTCCAGGAGTTGAGGGAAGTAGATACAAGGCAAGGCTTATAGCAAAGGGCTTCACTCAAAGAGAGGGAATTGACTATAATGAAATTTTCTCTCCTGTTGTAAAGCACACTAGCATTAGAGTTATCTTAGCTCTAGTTGCTGTCTATAATCTAGAACTTGAACAAATGGATGTTAAGACAGCATTTTTGCATGGACAACTGGAAGAAAATATATACATGAAATAACCTGAAGGGTATGAAGCAAAGGGAAAAGAGCATATGGTTTGTTTGTTAAAAAAGTCCTTGTATGGACTTAAACAATCACCAAGGCAATGGTACAAAAGATTTGACTATTTTGTGGTTTCCAATGGCTATAACAGAAGTGCTTTTGACAGTTGTGTATACTTCAAGAAAACCAAGTCAGGATGCTTCATTTATCTTCTACTCTATGTAGATGATATGCTAATTGCAAGTGCTGACCTAGATGCAATTAGCAGGCTCAAGGAATTACTAAGTTCTGAGTTTGAAATGAAGGACTTAGGGGCTGCACAGAAGATTTTGGGGATGGAAATTGTGAGAAAGAGAATTGAGAATAAGTTACTCTTGTATCAGTCAAGCTACATTGAAAAGGTTCTAAGAAGGTTCAATATGCAGAATGCAAAGTCAGTGTCCACTCCCATTGCTGGACATTTTAAGCTGTCAGCAAGTCAATCCCCAAAATCAAAAGATGAACAAAGATTCATGAGCAGTATTCCATATTCTAATGCGACTGGTAGTTTAATGTATGCCATGGTCTGTACCAGACCAGATCTAGCATACTCAGCTAGCTTGGTTAGTAGATTTATGGCTAATCCAGGAAGGGAGCATTGGATAGCAGTAAAATGGATTTTTAGATACCTACAAGGATCAAAATCACTTGGCCTGAAATACTGCAGATCAGGAGCTGAAAAGAGTGGATTGGAAGGCTATGTAGATGCAGATTATGCTGGGGATCTAGACAAAAGAAGATCATTGACAGGATACATATTCACTCTATATGAAAATGTGATAAGTTGGAAGGCAAACCTTCAACCTATAGTGGCACTATCTACAACAAAATCTGAGTATATTGCTCTTACAGAAGCCATCAAAGAAGCAATATGGTTAAAAGGTTTTGTGAATGAACTTGAAGGTAAAACATCTGCTGTGACTGTCTGGTGTGATAGCCAGAGTGCTATCTCTCTCTCAAAGAACCAAATGTTCCATGAGAGAACTAAACATATTGATATTAGGCTTCACTTTATTCGAGACATCATAGCTCAAGGCATGACTGAAGAAAAGAAGGTGGCAAGTGAAGATAATCCTGCTGATATGTTGACTAAAGTAGTTCCAACTGCCAAATTTGTTCATTGCCTAAATTTGGTAAAAGTGGGGAGCTGCAACAACTAAATCTCAAACTAAGATTGGAGGCATTTCTAACTAAGCTGAAGAATTAAAGATCCAAGTTGGAGATTTGTAGAGCTCGATGGATCATCAATTGGGTTTCTGTTTTAGTTAGTTAGACTATGCCTAATTGTATAGCTTTAGATATATACTGTAAAGTCCTTATTTGTTTAGTTAGTTAGTTACATTGGAATCTTGTAGCTGTCAGTTTTCTGTTATAACTGACTGAGGGAGGATAAGACTTATGGGTTAGTATATATGCTATAGCTAGGTGCATTCAGTTGCACGTTTTTCTATTTTGTACAGAAAATAGAGTGTGTGAGAGTTATTCATATATAGCAAAACAAAGAGAGTGAAAAGAGAGAGGAGAGTGTGAGACTCATCCCTGTAATTCTGTCACTGGTTTCTGCTATTGGAGAAGAATAACATCGACTGCAGTGTGGATGTAGGGGCAGATTTTATGGCCTTGAACCACGATAATCCCTGAGTGTTCAATCTTCTTTCTATTCTCTGTTTTCTTGCTGTACAAATTATTTTCTTATTTCATTAATCATCACTGTCAAACTGAGCCAAGTTCACAACAGCATTCTTAGTATTCATTGGAAATGCATCTTTGCTTTTATTCATTTTATTTTGCTCATATTTCTTTGGATGGTTTTATGTCTTGACCATGAGTTTTGCTCGGAGTGCAAAAGCTTAAATGTGGGGGAATTTGATCAATGTATTTTAATACACTTTTTATAGCATTGAACTTGATGTTTTTGGATGTGTATTGTTCCCAATATTTGATTCTTAGCATGTTTTCATATCTTTGGGTCTAAATTGGGCTTTAATGAATTTCTTAGTCAATTTTCGGATTTAGTGCATCCTGACCCATCTCCCTTCTGCAGGCCATAACTTGGGCTATACTTGTCCTATTTGAGTGCTCTTGGTGGCGTTAGAAAGCTAAGAAGCAGAACTACAACTTTCATGTTGACCGCTCTTCCAAGTTCGGACGTTTTGATGGTCGAAAATTCTAATTATCGAAGCTGTCCAAATTAGTGCGGGAATTGGAATTATTGTTGTCATATCTCCATGTAATCAATCATTAATGGGCCAATTAATTCCCATTGGGCTCTCTAGGTCAGACGTATTAGTTTACCCTAGGATTATAAGTAAGAGGTTTTGAGACCTTGAAAATCATCTTTTGAGTGACGGCAACATCTCCTAGTTTCTTCTTCAATTTTTATTTTCGTTTATGCCTCCTATGGAAGGCTAAATTCTTAGATTGATTCACTGGTTAAGGATTTTTACAATGACCTTGAGGTTTGGTTTTTAATGTTAATTTCGTTTTAGTAATTCTATATCTTTTCCTTTTAATCCTTCATCTATTGATCAATGTTTGCAATTCCGTTTTTGTGTTTTGATGCTTAATCACTCAAACTCATTTTTGCATTCCAATCTAATTATAATCTGATTTGAGATTATTCGAAGCATGTTGAACGCTTGTTTTGATTTGTTATGAATAAGGATTGATAGGATCTATGATGCTTAGTGTAGGTTTGATTGAATTCAGTTATAAGATTGATTATGGTTTTGTGTCGCTTGTTCCACAATTATAATTAATCAAATTATGTGATGCCTAATCCAGTAGGAATTCATATAGAATTAATTGACGCTTGATTGGTTAATTTTATGATCAAACAAGAATAGAATCACGAAAAGAGATTAGATCCTCTGAAACCCGTGATAGGTCCAAGTGAAATTACCTTAAACTAGTGGATTAGTCGATTTGATATATTGATTATCATCTCTCTTTTAAAATCTATTTTCTTCTCTCATTGAATTCAAAAATCCCCTTTTTTTTCTCATTACTTTGCATGATTCTTGTATTTGGTTAATTGAATTAGACATCCTTGCGAGACGACTAAGGTTATCACCTTGTACTACAGTTTTAAATTTTGATTATTTTGACCCGTGTGCGACAGCGGATCACAGGTGTTAAAACTATTGTCTATCCCATCAGATTTTTTACAAACATTCAATATAACCATCACCGGACTTTTCGCATCCATTCTATTATTTAAAACAATATTTCCTCCTTCCAATTTCTGATCACGAGGCACGGTGTTATATCTTACATTAGGATTTTCTCCATGACCTATATAAAACAAGGAACCACTTGATTTTTTAACATTGTCGTAGCGATTTGTTACGACAATGCTGGTGGCCAATGAGTCATATCCACTAATCAATCCCACTTGAGAACTGATGATGTAGACCAATAACATTAAGTTCAGTCCAGTATTGAAACTGATCACCATCTTAAATTCCCAGGATATGTCCCACACACTTGTGAGTGTTCTCCCATTGATGCTTCCTTTTCATCAACATTGATGCTTCTCTCAAAGCTTTTGTTTTTGCTTTAAAATGGTCAAGTTGGTCAGCTTTATACTGACAAAAGAGTCGTTGCATGAGAAGAAGAATCCAAAGGCTGCATGAAGGAAGAGAAAAGCCTTTTGTTGTAGTTATTGTGGTTTGGAAGTCATATTTTTCTGTTGAGTTCATGTACGGTGTACCTGTCCTACTGAGTTCATGTACGGTGTACCTGTCATGTCCATTGCATTTTGTTGGTGTTGATGATGACCTACTCACTACGATCATAAGAAATTACTAAATTTCGAAGAAGAAAGACACGCCGCAGAGAAGAACGAAAAATATAATATGTTAGGACTTCAAATGTCTAAAACACATTCAAATATTATTTGGGTAGAATCAAGTTCAATTAATTGACTTTGGACTTCTAGTAACTCTTCCAATTTCTCAAAGATCTACACCATACACATAGCAAATTTAGGTCTAAGGCTTCTTTGGAAATTTTTCAATTGAAATTCTTTAATATGTTAGAGTCGTCACTATGATTATTTGTCGTTGAGCCAACTCAGATCCCCACTGGATCGTTTTGGGTAGGGTTGGGGGTTGGGTTTTTTTAACTCCAAAAAATATGAGTTGATATCAACTGCTCACTTATACTAAACACATGCTCCTTCAGATAACAAGGCGTCGACAACGACTCTACTTCTTCTAAAGGCATGTCTTCCTTCCTCGAAGTTTAGTGATTTCTTATGATCGTGTGAGTGTGTCATCATCAAAACCAAAAAAAATGCAACGAACAAGACAGTTACACCGTACATGAACTCAGCAGAAAAACATGACTTCGAAACCACAAAACTACAACGAAAGACTTTTCTTTTCCTTCATGCAGGCTTTGGATTCTTCTTCTCATGCAACCTCTCTTTTGTCCGTATAAAGCTGACCAACTTGACCATTTTAAAGCAAAAACAAAAGCTTTGAGAGAAGCAACAATGTTGATGAAAAGGAAGCATCAATGGGAGAACACTCACAAGTGTGTGGGACATATCATGGGAATTGAAGTTGGTGATCATTTTCAATACAGGACTGAACTTAATGTTATATATTGGTCTACATCATCAGTTTTCAAGTGGGATTATTGACTTTTGGACGGGTAGAGGCTCATTGGCCACCAACATTGTCGTAACTAATCGCTACAACAATGTTAAAAAATCAAGTGGTTCCTTGATTTATATAGGTCATGGAGGAAATCATAATGTAAGATATAACACCGTGCCTTGTGATCAGAAATTGGAAGGAGGATATCTTGCTTTAAAGAATAGCATGGATACGAAATGTCCGGTGAGGGTTATATTGAATGTTTGTAAAAAATATGATGGGATAGACAACAGTTCTAACACCTGCTATGTTTATGATGGGTTGTATTTAATGGAGAAGATGACTCAAGAAAATTTGGAAAATTTGTCTTCAAGTATACAATGAATAGAATTTTAGAGAAACCCAGAACTTGTATTTCACCTAAGGATGTGTTTACTCAAAGCAAGAGACACGAATCTAAAGCTTGTATTGCCCAAAAGGATGTTGTCTGGTGAATGATATAAACCTGGTCTAGCCAACATCAAAGTCACCACAACTCTTTGTACATCGATCAAAGTTTGTTCTTCACCTATTTACGAATGTTGTGACACGAAACTTTGAGGAAACCTTCACAAAGTAAGAGGTAACAATTAAAAATAAAAAATCATTGTTCGTTAAAAGCTTCTCATAATTTTGAAAAGACTAAGGATCAAAATATAGAATAACAATAGTCAAAGTTATACCATAATAAATTTCACGTTGGATAGAGTTGTCGGTGACATCCTTTTTGAATTTGGTGCTTCATTGATTTGATTCGGGAGACTCGGTAGTCTTCTTAGTGCATTGTTATCATTCGCTTCTTCTTTTTCTTCTTCATTGTCATCCAGCGTTGATGTTTGTTCAACAATAGAGCTTCTACTCACGTTAATTGTGTAAATTTTGAACAAAGTCTAGCATAAGGATTGCCTGTATACATAGCTTAATGACTGTACATTAAGTAGGAGTGGTTTGCCAGTAATATACATTGCATTTCACTAATGACTGCATTCTTGTTTAACAAAATTTACAAGCAATAATATTTTTGAAAATTTTATTAAATTATATCTGTCTAGAAAGTATTTAATCGTATCGGCCATCTAAATTATTAATATTTCATCAAATTAAATTATTTTGATTTTATTAACTAAAATAAAAAAATGTACCTTTTTAAAAAAAATTGTTTCCATAATTATTTTGTTTAAAATTAACACTTGCTCGTAACTCATTCTGTTGATATAATTAACGTAGAACTTTCTCTTTCCATCTTTAGAATGGTTGCCCCTTTTACATTCAATGAAAATTTTACTTTGTTCCATTGTAAATGGAAATGTAAAAATATAAAATATCCTTATTGGAATTTCAATGATAATAGAGAAAAATTGACAGTAAGTTACAGCTGGATGACAATGAAGAAGAAAAAGAAGAAGCGAATGATTACATTGCACTAAGAAGACTACCGAGTCTCCCAAATCAAATCCATGAAGCACCAAATTCATAGGAGGATGTCACCGACAACTCTATCCAACATAAAATTTATTATGGTATAACTTTGAGTATTGTTATTCTACATTTTGATCCTTAGTCTTGTCAAAATTATGAGAAGAATTGAATGAATAATCATTATTTATTTTTAATTGTTACCTCTTACTTTGTGAAGGTTTCCTCAAAGTTTCGTGCTTCAACATTCGTAAATAAGTGAAGAAAAACTTTGTTCGATATACAAAGAGTTTTGGTGACTTTGATGTTGACTGGACAAGGTTTATATCATTCACACCCACAATATCCTTTTGGGCAATACAAGCTTTAGATTTGTGTCTCTTGCTTTGAGTAAACACATCCTTAGGTGAAATACAAGTTCTGGGTTGCTCTAAAATTCTATTCATTGTATACTTGAACACAAGTTTTCCGAATTTCTCTCTTTCTTTATTCATCTTCTCCACTAAATACAACCCATCATAAACATAGCGGGTGTTGGAACTATTGTCTATCCCATCTGATTTTTTACAAACATTCAATATAATCATCACCGGACTTTTCGCATCAACACTATTCTTTAAAACAATATTTCCACCTATATAAATCAAGGAACCACTTGATTTTTAAACATTGTAGTAGCGATTTGTTACGACAATGCTAGTGGTCAATGAGTCCTATCCTTCCGCAAGTAATCAATCCTACTTGAGAACTGATGATGTAGACCAATAACATTAAGTTCAGTCCAGTATTGAAACTGATCACCATCTTAAATTCCCAGGATATGTCCCGCACACTTGTGAGTGTTCTCCCAGTGATGCTTCCTTTTCATCAACACTGGTGTGCTTCTCTCAAAGCTTTTGTAACACCCCGATTTTTCGCTTTCTAAGATCGGTATAAATATAAATAAACATTTATATTTTTATCTGAAACTTAGAATATTATTTTGGGAAAACCAAAGTCATATTCCTATCATACTTATTTGTGTAAGTATACGGTTAAATTTTTGGTTGAAAATTCAGACGGAACCCGGTCTGCGTTTTCACTGACAATAAGATTTTACTGATCAGAAAACCTAATTTTGACCCGAGAATGAAATGAATAAATTTTATATCTCATTTCCAACGATATAGGTTATTTTGAAAATTTTCAAAATAATTAGGTTTTATATTTGATTCAGGCATAAAAACCCTTAATCGGGTAATCGGCGGAGTTGAAAACGGATGTGCAAAGACAAAACCCGACATCGGATGCTGAGATATGGTGCCACCTAGGGTAGTGAGTCATAGGGGTGAGTCACCAAGGTCATGATTACATTTAAACATTTCTTCAAGTTAGTGTAAAGACTATTTTACCCTTGAACTTTCATTGAAATGACAAGTTTGCCCCACAATTTGTGGACACAAACCAGTCACCTCTCCTTCAACCTCAACCACATAATTTTCATGATTACTTTAGGCATGAAATTACCAAAATGTCCTTAAGTCGTAACTTAATTACAAATTGCCCTAATTTGAGATTACACTTTTGTCCTTAAAATTTTATGACTTGGACCCTTTTACCCTCATTTCCCAGGGCCCAAACCCATTTCCTTAGGCCTTCATACTCATTTGTGCATCACTTCATCTTCTTCCTCTCATTTTCTCTCGAAATTCTCTAAGTTCCATAACCAAAATTTGTGAAGGAACTACTTGATTCCTTGCTCATTTTTCAATTCCAAGAGGTATACCATGCTTCTCCCACTCAATCATCATCATGTTCTTCATTTATTTTTGTGATTTGGAGCCTTGATCATCATTTGAAATTCCTAGATCTAGAACTTTGAAAATTCATGGAAAATCATAGAAAAATCCAATGAGCATGAAACCAATTTCTATGATCTTATTATCCTCTCTATATTCAAGATCCAAGAGTGTGCATTAAACTAAAATTTCGTGCCTATTTATCTTAAGGAGGCCGAACCCTAGTTTTGTTGTGGTGGGGGGGGGGGGGGGGTGGAGGAACTTTGTTCAAACCTTTTTGTTAAGTCTTGCTTAGCTCGTATATGTATAGAATCCTTGATGTTGAATCAAAATAAAACCTCTAACCCAAATTTTTACTCATGGCCGATGTAACACCCCGACTTTTCGCTGTTTTCTAATATCGGAAATTTATATAAAGACGTTTATATATTTATCTGAGACTTATAAAATTATTTTAATTAATCTGAAACCAGAGTTACACTCTACTTGACCGTAGAGAGTTACGATAAAAATTTAGGTTGAAAAATCAGGCGAAACCCGGTCTGCGAATTTCACTGACAGTATATTTATACTGCTCAAAAGACCTAATTTTAACTCGTGAACGAAACATTTAAGATTTTTATTTAATTTCCTACGATTTTGGTTATTTTGAAATATTTCACTAAAAAGTGAAATATTATATTTTATCCGGGCGTCGTATTTAATCGGGTAAACGGTTAGAGCAGAATACGGGATTTTCGGGAGCCGCTATTGGATAATTCCAATGAGTCATATGAGATGACTCACCCATGTGAATACATTTATGGTGCACATGGCTTCATTATTACAATTTCTAAGGAAATTGCATTCAGGTCCTTAGACTTTTTCTATTTTGCAATTTGGTCCGTCAAAGTATTTGCACTTTGGTCCTTATGAAACTAGATTTCCTTGCTCTTTGGTCCCTATTTTCGCAGCTCACACTCCTATAAATACCCTCCATCACACTTCATTTCATTCCTATTGCCTTTTGTTCATAAAACACTTATAAGTTTCCTAGGTATAGTTTTATGCCTTAAGCTTTAATGGACCAAGATTGAATGAATGGATCCAATTTTCATCAAGCCCATTTGCACAAGGCCCAAGCCTTTCCTTGGCTGCCATAAGTGCAAGATGTCTCCACTTCCTTCTCCATTCTTCCACAATCTTCTTCATCTTCTCCAACTTCATCTTCTTCCTCTAAGAACACACTTTGGTGTTCATGATAGCAGAAATTCCACCGAAATTCTGACCCTTTTATGTTCTGAAACTCGAAAAACTCTCAACATGAAAGTTGTTCCTATTTCTCTCTTCTTTCCAACGAGCCAAAGATCATCAAAAACGGATGAGTATATTGAGAGTTATGACCAAAATACAGAAACTGCCCAGAATCCTTAGATCCATGCGAGACAGCAGAAAGAAGGCCCTTTTCACCCCTGTTATGATCCGAACCAAATGAAACCTTCAACACTAAAGTTGTTCCTTTTCTTCTTATCTTTCCAATAAGCCAAATATTGTAATTTTTGGATAAGTAGATCATGATATATACTCACAAAACCAACACACCCTCAAACTGTCCAGATTTTATATAAGTGTTGGTTGTAACACCCTTCTCGGGCGCTACATTGTCTGTGACATTTCTATTTTTCTAAGACCGAGTAAAGCGGAAAATAATTATCTTGTCAAAAATACGGGTTTATTTTTTTTTTCTTTTCTCTTTAACAAATAATGCCATACATACCCTTTAACATATAACATTAACTTATGCATCCATATTATACAACCCAAGTTCCAAGTACCATCAGTCATACATGTTCAGAAAGAAGGCGGAAATACCAACGCCAGTAAATAACAACAGACTGAAAATATGTTTATAATAATAATATCTTTAGAGACATAACTCCACAAAATAAAACATAGACACGAGACTGGCCAGACACAAAAATACTGACAAAAGTCCATTATACTAAAGCCCTCGAGACTGTGTCCATGTCTCCCAGCACTCTCAAACTCCAGCAGGGTGCGATGCAGAAACAGTGTTGTCGTCATCTTTGTTCAACGCAAGATAGAAAACAACAAACCAGAAAATACAGAAATGAGGTGAGATTTCAATTCATCTTACACTTAACGCAGACATGCAATGGTACGACACACAGGTACGTACAAAAATCAACAAACAGTTATGTCATCCATCACAACAGAAATAATAATATTTCACAACAACATAATCACAGGGCACCGTTTTCCCTAGATAGAAGACATCTAATACTCGAGGAATGACCTCTGATTTCCTATACCATGGTTTTAACAAACAGTCGGAGAGAGTGGTTCGGAGGATTGTTCCGGAGTACGCCAGCCTTGGGCAATAAAATGCGTCAACAGTCATCATGGTGCACATAGGCTTTTTCGGGAACATCCTACACTACCAGAAAATACATAGTGTCTAGTAGAGTATGTCGGTGTATTGCAAGATCACCATACCACAGAAGAGCAACCAACTGGGCCTATATGAGTATTTCATACCCCGACACCCCCAAGCATCAATAGATCGTCACTATGAAATTCGCACCCGCATTAAAGTGTTAGCTCGATCTCCTAGGCACAACGGCCTTACAGAACATAGTTTCACTATGTGTTTAGGCAAACTTTGCCGGAAATGCGTTCTTCTCGTCCATCCAACGGATGACATCGTGATTCCTTCGGAATTCTTTCAACGTACCGTAACAGATGCTAGATGTCCTTAAGTCCGAATCACCGGTACTTAATCATCAAGCTAAAGTTCTCAAGTAACCTTTCATCTTTGTGCAATGTTTTCTTTAAAATATTTGTTTACAATCCTAGCACATTATGAGATTGGAACATAGGTCCAATTTATTTATTTCTCTGTACTTTTCTAGTTGAGCCTTTTTCTTTGGCTTTCAATAAAACAAATCATTCTGAGTCCATTAAATCTTATGGAATATGGATAATGAATTATCCATACTTTATGACATAAGGTCGTGTTTCACCCCACATCATAATTTATTACGTTCGTATTTTCACTAAGTCATTCTTGACTTAGGTTTTTACACTTTACAGTAAAACGTCGTCTTTGAAGACAAAAATCCTTTTGGCTTAAAACCAAAACCTTTAGATAAAATCAAATCCATTTTCAAGAATAATTCCCCTCAAAGATACTTAGGTATCAATTTCTCCAAAACATTTTCTTAAAATCCTTAAAAACGTTTAACGACGGTTTCGCCGCTTTTTACTGAAATTAGGCCAAAAATTATACTTTTTGAAGATATGGTTCTTCACCTCAAATGTCTTATTCTCCTAGGTTCTATTACTTTCATGAAGATGTTGAAATGCTAATTTTCCATCAAAATTTTTCCTTTATACACAATTCCTTAGAATTTGACCGAACATCGTTTATTTTGTAAATCGCGTAAATTCTTTTTCAACGATTTTACACTCTAATAATCCAAAACTCATTTTGGAGTTTTAGAACAGTTTTGTAAGCATGAAAAACAGTTTCTAACTGTCCAATTGCTTTAATTTTCGAAAATTTCATTTTAGTCCCTAAACTTTCATGAATTACAAAATAGTCCTTTTTCACTTAAAACCTTATAACTTTTTAGTTATAACTCCAAATCAAACCAAACCAACTTCTTTAGAAATATTTTTCAGTTGCCCTCAAATTTCCAGAAATTTCGCTTCTGCCTCAAATCATTTTCAGTAATTGCAAAAAGGTCCTTTTTCACCAAAAAGCTTATAACTTTTTATGTATTAATCCATTTAACACCAAACCAATTTCTATGGTTTTGTCTCATCAAGGACTACAATCTTAACATACAAGCACATGAATTTCGGTGCAGCCATTGAAATTCTCAGAATTTGCAATTTAGTCCCTAAGGACTCATAAATCCATAACTTTCAATATACACATCCAAATCAATCCAAACCAATTTCTACATTCTTATATATTCATCTACTTATCATAAAAATTATTCAAACAATTTAACACATCATGGAACCCCTCAACCCAGTCATGGCCGAATGGCCTTAATTATTCATGTTAAGCATATTTGTTTTAACAAAACAATCAACAATGATCAAGGTCTTGATTAAAGATCAACAACACCAAAACCACATATATCATAACCAACATATATCAAACCAAATCCTCCAAGAGGATCACACACATATGCAAATAAATATACAAAATCATACTTAAGAATTACAAAACCATATAAACACTAATAAACCATCACATATCTACCCTAAGGTAGGATGATAGTAATCTCCCCCATACCTTTGTTGACCACTTGATACTCAAGCAAGAAGAGGATGATGTTCACCTAAAGCTCAAGGTTTGAACCAACAAAACCTAGCCATGAATCATCAACAAGGAAACAAGTTAAAAATGAAGAAATCCACCAAACCCATTTAATGAGTAAGGTTTGGCCTTGTTATGAAAAGTAGGCTAGAGGTCACGAAATTTTAAAAGCTCTTGGATAATGAAAGTAGAAGTCATGTGAAGATCATAGAAATTGGAATCACATTAAAAGGATTTTTCTATGATTTTCTAGAGATTTTTGAAGTTCTAGATCTAAGAATTTGAAATTTGTAAAAACTTGAGATATGAAGAAAAGTTGTGAAAGGAAAGGAAGATATGATCATGGATTAGAAGAATATACCTTTGGAATTTGAAGAAATGATCACAATCTACTACTTCCTTTGAAAATCAAGTGTATGGAACTTAGGAGTTTTTGTGTGAATGTTGAAGAACATGAACAAATGAGCAAAATGAATGGCCAAGTGTGGTTTTGAAGGGCTTGGCCGTGAGTTTCAAGGGAAAATAAGGTCCAAAGAGTAAATTGTTGTCATGGCAAACTTGTAGTTAAAATGAAGGATTAGGGTAATTTAGGGTTTTCACTTAAAAATTCATCATTACATGCATTTAATGCATGGTGACTCACTCTATGGCTCAATCCCTTATGACTCACCAATGAGTCATTGTTCTTATCCGTCCGGGGTCGGGTTTTGTCTCTGCACCTCCGTTCTTGATTCCGTCAATCCCCGATCGTCGAGTATTTACCCGAATAACGTATAATAACCTATTTATTTTGAAAATTTTCAAAATAACCACTATGGTTGGAACTAAAATATAAACCTTAACTGTTTCGTTCACGGGTCAAAATTAAGTTTTCTGACCAGTAAAATCTTACTGTCAGTGAAAACGCAGGCCGGGTTTCGTCTGAGTTTTGAACCCAAATTTTTACCGTAAGCTTCTACCATAAGGTAGAGTATAATTATGATTTTATTTTATTAAAAATCATTTTCTAGATCTCATATAGAAATTACGAACAATTAAAATCCTACCGACAATTGAAAAACAGTAAAAATAGCAAAACAGTAAAAATCGTAAAAACAGTAAAAACAGGGTGTTACAATACTACCCCTCTAAAAAGAATTTCGTCCGCGAAATTAAAGTTACCTTAAAACAAATGCGGATATTGCTCCTTCATTTTATTCTCCAACTCCCATGTAGCATCTCCTGTCATTGCATTCCAGATCACTTTAACCAATGAAATTGTCTTCCCTCTTAGTTGTTTCACTCTTTGATCCTCGATCCTCACAGGTAATGCCTCATAGGTTAAGTTATCTTTCAATTGTACTGTATCCGGTACTATGACATGACTAGGATCAGGAATATACTTTCGCAATTGAGACACATGAAAAACACTATGAAGATTTGAAAGAAAAGGTGGTAAGGCAATTTGGTAGGCTACAGGACCTACTCGACGAAGAATTTGGTAGGGTCCAATGAATTTAGGAGTAAGTTTCCTGGATTTAATTACCCTGCCAACCCCAGTCATAGGCGTGACTCTCAAAAACACATGATCGCCTTCCTCAAATTCAAGAGGTCGTCGTCTCTTGTCCGCATAACTTTTCTGTCGACTCTGAGTTGTCCGCATTTTCTCCTGAATCATTTTCACCTTTTCTGTTGTCTGTTGCACGATGTCTGGTCCCAACACTAAACTTTCTCCATCTTGGTACCAACACAAAGGTGTTCTACATCGTCGACCATATAAAGCTTCATAGGGTGCCATTCCTATGCTCGAGTGGAAACTGTTGTTGTAGGTGAATTCTATCAATGGTAAAAATTCATCCCAACTTCCAGTATGCTCTAACACACAAGCTCTCAGCAAGTCTTCAAGTGATTGGATTGTCCTCTCAGATTGTCCGTCTGTCTGTGGATGATACGCAGAACTCAATCTAAGTTTTGTTCCTAGTGATTCTTGTAGACTTTGCCAGAATCTTGACGTAAACCTCGGATCTCGATCCGAAATAATACTCGAAGGTACACCATGTAATCTGACAATCTCCCCGATGTATAACTGAGTCAATTTCTCCATTGAATACTTTATGTTGATAGGTAAAAAGTGAGCCGACTTGGTTAGTCGATCAACTATTACCCATATCGCATCATGTCCCTTTCGTGTCCTTGGAAAACTTGTCACAAAATCCATTGCAATACCATCCCATTTCCATTCTGGAATGTTCAAAGGTTGTAGCATTCCCGATGGTTTTTGATGTTCCGCCTTAGCTTTTTGACAAACTAGACAGGAAGCGACATATTCTATCACGTCTCTCTTCATCCCATACCACCAATACAATCGCTTGAGATCTTGATACATCTTTGTTGCTCCTGGATGTAAACTTAATTTACTCTTGTGAGCTTCCTCCAGAATCAACTTTATAAGCTCAGTATCGTCCGGTATACAAATCCTTTCTCCGAATCTTAGGATTCCATCGGTTCCCTCTTTGAATTTTGATATTGCTCCTTGGCGCACCAATTCTCTTTCTTCTTGTAAGTACTGATCACTTTCTTGTTTCTCTCTTATCCGTTCCATCAATTCATTGGAAACAATAATCATACCTAAGCAAAGCTTTCCTGGTGACATTTCAATCGTCAACTGCATATCTCGGAATTGCTCTAACAACTCTTGCTCTTTGACCATCATTGCAGACGCATGCATTGATTTTCTACTCAAGGCATCCGCTACCACATTTGCTTTTCCAGGATGATACTGTAGTTGGAAATCATAATCCTTTAGAAATTCCAACCAACGTCGTTGTCGCATGTTGAGCTCCTTTTGATCGAACAAGTACTTCAAACTTTTGTGATCACTGAAAACATTGAACGTTGCTCCATACAAATAATGCCTCCAGATTTTCAGTGCAAAAACTACGGCCGCTAGCTCCAAGTCATGCGTTGGGTAGTTCCTCTCATGAATCTTCAATTGTCTTGAAGCATAAGCTACCACTTTCCGGTTTTGCATTAGCACACAACCTAACCCTTGATGCGAAGCATCACAATATACCTCGAAAGGTTCCTTAGGATCAGGTAACACTAACACAGGTGAAGTAGTCAACCTTTTCTTCAATTCTTGGAAACTTTCCTCGCACGATTCAGTCCACGCAAAAGCTTGATCTTTCCGCGTTAGTTGGGTAAGAGGTCCTACTGTTTTGGAGAATCCCTCGATGAATCTCCTATAGTATCCAGCTAAACCCACGAAACTACGAATTTCTGTTACCGTCTTTGGTCTCTCCCATTTTAGAACAGCTTCAACTTTTGACGGATCCACTGCGATACCTTTATTCGAGATAACGTGTCCTAAAAATTGAACTTCGTCTAACCAAAATTCGCACTTTTCGGGTTTCGCGTATAACTGTTTCTCTTTTAAGATTTGGAGAACCATACTGAGATGTTCAGCATGCTTCTCTGGATTAGGAGAATAGATTAGAATGTCGTCTATAAAGACAACGACAAACTGATCTAAATAAGGACGAAAAATCCTGTTCATATAATCCATGAATATAGCAGGTGCATTCGTCACTCCGAATGGCATCACAAGGTACTCATAATGCCCATAGCGTGTTCGAAACGCTGTCTTCGGAATATCTTCTGCCTTCACACGAATCTGATGATAACCAGATCGTAAATCTATCTTTGAGAAAACTGCTGCTCCACGTAACTGATCCATCAAATCGTCTATCCTCGGAAGTGGATATTTGTTCTTGATCGTCACTTTGTTTAACTGACGAAAATCTACACATAAATGAGAAGTTCCATCCTTCTTCTTCACAAGCAAAACTGGAGCTCCCCAGGGTGATACACTAGGTCTTATGAATTCTTTCCTCATCAGCTCCACTATTTGCTCCTTCAAGTCCTCTAGCTCCGATGGCGACATACGGTATGGTGCCATGGATATCGGTCCAGTGCCCGGTACCAGATCAATCGCAAACTCAATGTCTCGAACAGGCGGTAGTCCAGGTACATCTTCAGGAAAAACTTCTAGAAACTCATTGACGACAGGTATGGACTTTAAGTCAATCTCACTCTTGACGTCTAAGGAAAACAGTAACATGTATCCTTGAGCTCCCTCTCTCAAAGAAGCTTTTACTCGGTTAGCAGACAAAAATCCAGAAATCTCATCCTTAGGAAAAATTAAGGATTTATTGGCACAGTCTAACAGGATATGGTTAGAACATAACCAATCCATTCCTAGTATCACATCTATTTGCGAAAGAGTCAAACAGATTAAATTAACCAAAAATTTCCTATCTTCTACAAAGATAACACAATTCAAACAAGCTGTAGTAGTCAAAACAGGTTCAGCAGTAGGAGTAGATATAGTCAAGTCAAAAGGTAAAGAAGACACAGATAATCCTAACGATTTAGCACAGTCATATGCAATGAACGAATGCGTTGCACCCGAATCAAACAGTACAGTTAAAGATTTACCTCCTATGACACACTGTCCCTGAATCAGATCATCATTGTGAGAGGCCTCAGTACCACTCATTGTATAAACTCTTCCTCCAGCTCTAGGCCTTGCAGCTCGCACATTGTTCACAGAAGGTTCCGTGTTAGATCGTCCACAATTCCTAGCGAGATGTCCAGGCTGTCCACACTTAAAGCAAATGATTCCCGTAATCTTGCAGTCTTTGGTAGCGTGACCCATGCCACACTTCATGCATTTCTGTGGAACATTCCTAGATGAACCAGCACCTCCACTGCTTCCACCAAAAGATCGTTGCTGGAACTGCTGTTGACCTTGTGGCTTATTGTATGGTTTCCTCTGGAATCGATTGTTATTCTTGTAGTTTCCCCTATTGAACCTAGACGGTCCATAACCCTGTTGATTAGCATCACGACTCGCCTTCAACTCCTCTATCTGTCTACACTTATCCATCAGCCTCGGAAATACAGATATTTCCATTGGAACTACTACCTCCTTCAGTTCATATCGCAATCCTCCTTCGAATCTGCGACACTTCCACCCCTCATGTGGATTGTCAGTCAGATAGGCAGAAAACTTCGACAGACTTTCAAATCTGGCACTTGCCGGAAAATACTTCTCCAGAAACTTCCTACGAAAAGCTTCCCAGTTCACCGCTTGTTGATCATGCTCAAGCACTTGGCGAGCTCCTCTCCACCAATTTTCAGCATCGCCCACCAGCATGTAGGCAGCATAAGTAACCTTGTCGTTATCAGTACACCTCATAGCAGCAAAAATCTTCTCCAACGATTGAATCCACAGCTCAGCTTTCTCAGGCTTAAACTCTCCCTTGAATTCCGTCGGATTTCTACGCAGAAATTCATCCAGTCCTCTACTTTCAGCTCCCCTTTCCTCGCGTCGAATAAACGCGGCAGTCATTTGTGACATTGCTCTCACAGCTGCATTCATAGCTGTAGTTCCTCCGCCACGAGCCATTATAATCCTGCAAGACCAAAATCAATTAGTCATGCAGATTACAATAAACTCACCCCAAACAATATCATTTCTTCCAGAAATAATACCAAAAGCCCACAGAGAACACACAGCACAAACAAAGATAGACCTAAACCACAAACCCTAACAGACTCGGCCAGCTCTGATACCAAATAATGTAACACCCTTCTCGGGCGCTACATTGTCTGTGACATTTCTATTTTTCTAAGACCGAGTAAAGCGGAAAATAATTATCTTGTCAAAAATACGGGTTTATTTTTTTTTTTCTTTTCTCTTTAACAAATAATGCCATACATACCCTTTAACATATAACATTAACTTATGCATCCATATTATACAACCCAAGTTCCAAGTACCATCAGTCATACATGTTCAGAAAGAAGGCGGAAATACCAACGCCAGTAAATAACAACAGACTGAAAATATGTTTATAATAATAATATCTTTAGAGACATAACTCCACAAAATAAAACATAGACACGAGACTGGCCAGACACAAAAATACTGACAAAAGTCCATTATACTAAAGCCCTCGAGACTGTGTCCATGTCTCCCAGCACTCTCAAACTCCAGCAGGGTGCGATGCAGAAACAGTGTTGTCGTCATCTTTGTTCAACGCAAGATAGAAAACAACAAACCAGAAAATACAGAAATGAGGTGAGATTTCAATTCATCTTACACTTAACGCAGACATGCAATGGTACGACACACAGGTACGTACAAAAATCAACAAACAGTTATGTCATCCATCACAACAGAAATAATAATATTTCACAACAACATAATCACAGGGCACCGTTTTCCCTAGATAGAAGACATCTAATACTCGAGGAATGACCTCTGATTTCCTATACCATGGTTTTAACAAACAGTCGGAGAGAGTGGTTCGGAGGATTGTTCCGGAGTACGCCAGCCTTGGGCAATAAAATGCGTCAACAGTCATCATGGTGCACATAGGCTTTTTCGGGAACATCCTACACTACCAGAAAATACATAGTGTCTAGTAGAGTATGTCGGTGTATTGCAAGATCACCATACCACAGAAGAGCAACCAACTGGGCCTATATGAGTATTTCATACCCCGACACCCCCAAGCATCAATAGATCGTCACTATGAAATTCGCACCCGCATTAAAGTGTTAGCTCGATCTCCTAGGCACAACGGCCTTACAGAACATAGTTTCACTATGTGTTTAGGCAAACTTTGCCGGAAATGCGTTCTTCTCGTCCATCCAACGGATGACATCGTGATTCCTTCGGAATTCTTTCAACGTACCGTAACAGATGCTAGATGTCCTTAAGTCCGAATCACCGGTACTTAATCATCAAGCTAAAGTTCTCAAGTAACCTTTCATCTTTGTGCAATGTTTTCTTTAAAATATTTGTTTACAATCCTAGCACATTATGAGATTGGAACATAGGTCCAATTTATTTATTTCTCTGTACTTTTCTAGTTGAGCCTTTTTCTTTGGCTTTCAATAAAACAAATCATTCTGAGTCCATTAAATCTTATGGAATATGGATAATGAATTATCCATACTTTATGACATAAGGTCGTGTTTCACCCCACATCATAATTTATTACGTTCGTATTTTCACTAAGTCATTCTTGACTTAGGTTTTTACACTTTACAGTAAAACGTCGTCTTTGAAGACAAAAATCCTTTTGGCTTAAAACCAAAACCTTTAGATAAAATCAAATCCATTTTCAAGAATAATTCCCCTCAAAGATACTTAGGTATCAATTTCTCCAAAACATTTTCTTAAAATCCTTAAAAACGTTTAACGACGGTTTCGCCGCTTTTTACTGAAATTAGGCCAAAAATTATACTTTTTGAAGATATGGTTCTTCACCTCAAATGTCTTATTCTCCTAGGTTCTATTACTTTCATGAAGATGTTGAAATGCTAATTTTCCATCAAAATTTTCCTTTATACACAATTCCTTAGAATTTGACCGAACATCGTTTATTTTGTAAATCGCGTAAATTCTTTTTCAACGATTTTACACTCTAATAATCCAAAACTCATTTTGGAGTTTTAGAACAGTTTTGTAAGCATGAAAAACAGTTTCTAACTGTCCAATTGCTTTAATTTTCGAAAATTTCATTTTAGTCCCTAAACTTTCATGAATTACAAAATAGTCCTTTTTCACTTAAAACCTTATAACTTTTTAGTTATAACTCCAAATCAAACCAAACCAACTTCTTTAGAAATATTTTTCAGTTGCCCTCAAATTTCCAGAAATTTCGCTTCTGCCTCAAATCATTTTCAGTAATTGCAAAAAGGTCCTTTTTCACCAAAAAGCTTATAACTTTTTATGTATTAATCCATTTAACACCAAACCAATTTCTATGGTTTTGTCTCATCAAGGACTACAATCTTAACATACAAGCACATGAATTTCGGTGCAGCCATTGAAATTCTCAGAATTTGCAATTTAGTCCCTAAGGACTCATAAATCCATAACTTTCAATATACACATCCAAATCAATCCAAACCAATTTCTACATTCTTATATATTCATCTACTTATCATAAAAATTATTCAAACAATTTAACACATCATGGAACCCCTCAACCCAGTCATGGCCGAATGGCCTTAATTATTCATGTTAAGCATATTTGTTTTAACAAAACAATCAACAATGATCAAGGTCTTGATTAAAGATCAACAACACCAAAACCACATATATCATAACCAACATATATCAAACCAAATCCTCCAAGAGGATCACACACATATGCAAATAAATATACAAAATCATACTTAAGAATTACAAAACCATATAAACACTAATAAACCATCACATATCTACCCTAAGGTAGGATGATAGTAATCTCCCCCATACCTTTGTTGACCACTTGATACTCAAGCAAGAAGAGGATGATGTTCACCTAAAGCTCAAGGTTTGAACCAACAAAACCTAGCCATGAATCATCAACAAGGAAACAAGTTAAAAATGAAAGAAATCCACCAAACCCATTTAATGAGTAAGGTTTGGCCTTGTTATGAAAAGTAGGCTAGAGGTCACGAAATTTTAAAAGCTCTTGGATAATGAAAGTAGAAGTCATGTGAAGATCATAGAAATTGGAATCACATTAAAAGGATTTTTCTATGATTTTCTAGAGATTTTTGAAGTTCTAGATCTAAGAATTTGAAATTTGTAAAAACTTGAGATATGAAGAAAAGTTGTGAAAGGAAAGGAAGATATGATCATGGATTAGAAGAATATACCTTTGGAATTTGAAGAAATGATCACAATCTACTACTTCCTTTGAAAATCAAGTGTATGGAACTTAGGAGTTTTTGTGTGAATGTTGAAGAACATGAACAAATGAGCAAAATGAATGGCCAAGTGTGGTTTTGAAGGGCTTGGCCGTGAGTTTCAAGGGAAAATAAGGTCCAAAGAGTAAATTGTTGTCATGGCAAACTTGTAGTTAAAATGAAGGATTAGGGTAATTTAGGGTTTTCACTTAAAAATTCATCATTACATGCATTTAATGCATGGTGACTCACTCTATGGCTCAATCCCTTATGACTCACCAATGAGTCATTGTTCTTATCCGTCCGGGGTCGGGTTTTGTCTCTGCACCTCCGTTCTTGATTCCGTCAATCCCCGATCGTCGAGTATTTACCCGAATAACGTATAATAACCTATTTATTTTGAAAATTTTCAAAATAACCACTATGGTTGGAACTAAAATATAAACCTTAACTGTTTCGTTCACGGGTCAAAATTAAGTTTTCTGACCAGTAAAATCTTACTGTCAGTGAAAACGCAGGCCGGGTTTCGTCTGAGTTTTGAACCCAAATTTTTACCGTAAGCTTCTACCATAAGGTAGAGTATAATTATGATTTTATTTTATTAAAAATCATTTTCTAGATCTCATATAGAAATTACGAACAATTAAAATCCTACCGACAATTGAAAAACAGTAAAAATAGCAAAACAGTAAAAATCGTAAAAACAGTAAAAACAGGGTGTTACATTGGTTGATCATTTTTTTCATTTCTTCAATCTTCAAGAGGTAAAAGCTCAACTCCTTGATCATCTAAGCTTTCATATTCAATTGTTTCTCATGTTTATGCCATGAATCATATTTTCCCATTTCTAGATCTAGAACTTTGAAAATCCATAACAAATTCTAGAAAAAATCCTATGATGTTGAAAACCACTTCCTAAGTTCTTATAATCATGTATACTTGTTGAATCCTAGTTTGTTCATTAAACTAAAAACCCTAGCCTCATGAACATGTCTTGGCCGAATCTACCATTTAGAGGGTTAAGATGGTTTTGATTCTTAACTTTGTTGTTTAGCCCTAATCCATTTCCTTAAGTATATTAGAATCATTAATCCATGACTTAAGCAAGTTTAGTGATTTTGAGCCACAAAACCCTAAGGAGGCCGTGACCTATTAAAGAGGATTAGGTGTTTGTTTTGCTTGTTTTTGATTGGTTGTTTGGATGTGTTGTTGAAGGTTAGTGTTTCGTGACACGTACATGTGTCACCGATTATTCGGAGCCGTGTCAACTTTCTTAATCGGAGGTCAAGTTCTTCAAGAGGTAAGGGGAGCTTACCTGAGGGATTTTTCCCAATAACTATTAGCTTTAGTGTGGTCTGTATACTTGATATGTGGCTGTGGTGCTTTGATTTTGCTGTTTACGTTGTGTTGTTTATCTGTGTTAGATGATTTATCTGCTTTTAATTTATTTAATTATCTGCAGTTGTTTATTATATTGCTATGATGCATGATCTGCCTGGTGATATAATTCTGATGATGTTGTTGAGTGTTGTTTGTGAAGCCTGACAGTGGTTAGTGCACAACCGATTTAATCAGATAAAAGCTTTAATAAGCTATATACATTATATTCAATGTTTTATGGGAAATGTTGGATATAATAGTAGTGGAAAATATTATTTGGGAAAAATAATGAGTATTGAGAAATACTATTATTTTAATAATTTATTGATAAAACATCAACTATGAGTCACAATGAGGACGTAACCGTGAAAATATTTTAGTACTGCTAATTTTTACGTGAGAAATTCCGTAATATTATAAAAAGGTATTTTATGAAATTAATCTTCAAAAATAACTTAAGTATGATTTTAGAAAATTGTTTAAGTGGAAAAAGCTAAAAGATGTAATTTGACGGCAAATTGGAAAGTGTCGACGACAAGTATTTTTAAAGCGGCAGTACGTTTTTAGATAAACTTGTGCCTCACATGATTCTCTTTTTAGAACATAAACGTTATAGAAAAGAATTTCAAGTAATCGATGATTTTATAAAGGAGTTTTTTATAAAGGAGTTTTTCTAACCGTGTTATTTTCCGTCAACTTGGATAAGTTGCGGAGACTTTGTTTTGGATTTGTTTTTCACAGAACGAAAAATGAAGTTTACGTTGAAACGTGAGCCTAGTATCAGAGACGTCGCGATACTAGTGTTCTTTAATTTAAGCACGAAGATCTTTGATCCGTGTTACGTTGAGTATCCATGTTATGAGATTACGTTGTTATGGACTTGGTGTCCTTTTCACGTTGTATATCCACATGGTGGGTTACGTTGTAAAAGGTAAATGTTGTTTTCTACGACCACAAACCCCAAGGCTGATTGTAAGGTCTAAGGTTTTGTGATTGAGCACTCGGACTTCATGTCCTGTGTTGACGTTAAAAGATCTAAACACGTTGTTAAGTTAATACGTTGAAAATCATGAGTAGTCGTAAGCCATTTTGAGCTTCGGCAAATAAAGACTGAACACAAAGAAAAATGATGAGAACAAACGTTTTACATGCATTCATTGGCAGACGTGCCCACGTTGTGAAGTGTGGTACCTTAATGAGTAAGGTATTCCATGCCACGTTGTTTTGTGTGAATGCCTTGGGTGTGAGGTATTTCATGCTACGTTGATTCATTGTGCCTTGATGGACAATGAAAAACCATATACGTTGATCACTGTGCCTTGTGTTGGACAGTGTACTATGGTAAACACGTTGTGCCTAATATACCTGGCAATACCATATACGTTGATCACTGTGCCTTATGTGGACAGTGTGCTATGGTAAACACGTTGTGCCTAATATACCTGGCTACGTTGTGCCTAATATACCTGGCAATCGAGCCTGATCAGCTCATTTACACGTTGTTGGGGATCTCCGGAGATTTAGCGAAATGTAGAGACTAGATATTGAAGTGTTCATGCATAGTTTTCAAACGTTGATGTTTGGGGTATGAAACCCATTGATAAAGTACTTGTTTAGTTTTGAGAATGTATGCTGCTATAATTGTATGTGTGTGTATATGCTGTTTTGTGAGTCGCGCTTTTAGTTATTGTGTTAAATCCATATATTGGCATCTCACCCTTACAAATATACAACAGGTTTACTCTAGTCTACCATACTCCTTTAGTATACTAGTACGAAGCGGAGGGATTCACTAAGTCACTCGAGGACTTAACTCCTAGATGCTTGGAGAAGTATCTGTTAGTGGGAATGACCATAAGGGTATTCTCAATAACTGTCTGTTAGTTAAGACCAGCTTAGGTTCCTTTTATGTGATGTCATGTGTTGAAATAAACGAAGTTGATAAAGATCTAAGTGTGAAACTTACGAGGTAGTATAGTTGTATGACTTCTGTATATGCTTATATATCTAAGTATGGTTATGATTATGTCGTTGTTAGGGAGTTAAAAGGAAAAATTTTAACACCATATCTTGAAGAGATTCACGTTGAGAAATTAATATTTTCCGAAAGCAACCAGCAAAAAAAATCTTATTTTTCCGCAAACGGGTAACCATGTGATGACCCGGGAGTAGGGTGTCACAGCCGAAATTGAGTCCTTGAAGGATTGGAGTATTTTAATTCAATCCTTGTATCTTAATCATTGTTTTAAGGTTCTAAGTGATCAAGGACCACTAATCCAAGAGCTTATGATTTTTATAAATTTTTAGCCATAAAAGCACTCCATGGCCGAAAATCTTAACTTTGTGGTTAAGATGGTTTTGATTCAATTTTTGTTAAGTAAGCTTTGTTTATGTCTTAATCTTGCTTAAGGATCCTCAATCCAAAAGCTTGTCAAATTTAATCATGTCTAGTCAACTTAAAAACCTTAGGGCCGAACCTATCATATAGGAGCATAGTGTTTTTAATTGTTGGTTTGTTAATTTGTTGTTGTGATTTGTTGAAGGATAAATTGTTGTGTGAATCGTGTACGTGTTTTGTGGAAACCGGGACACTTGACGGAACTTTGGTTGGCAAGAAAAATCTTCATGAGGTAAGGGGAGTACCTGAGGGATTTTTCCGATATCTATATGTAAATTGTTTGTGGTCTGTATATATTATTTGGTGTATGTATTGTTTTACGTAATTAGATTTCTCTGCTTTAAAATTTTCTGCTTTTAATTATTTAATTATCTGCATTTAATTGTGAATATATGTTGTTGTATGCCATTAATTGCTATTTGCCATATTATTGGTATGAAATGATTTTTGATGTTGATTGTAGATTGGAAAGCCTGACAGTGGTCAGTGCTCAATTAATTATGAGGTTAAAAGCATTAATAAGCTTTCCATGAAATAATGAGTTTAATTAGTGGAAAATAGTAATATATTGGCAAAATTACACTTTTGGTCCCTTAAGTTATTTGTTTTGTTAAAATTAGTCCCTTAAATTAACTAGACCCGTAAGTTAGGTTTAGGTTTCAAATTGGTCCCTTAAGTTTTTTTGTGACAAACTAGACCCTTAAGTTATCTTCGGGTGACAAATTGGTCCCTTAATTTGTCAAATGGACCAATAAATTAGACCCTTAATTTATTATTTTTAATAACTTAAGGGACCAATTTGTCTCCCGAACAATAACTTAAGGGTCTAGTTTGTCACAAAAAAACTTAAAGGACCAATTTGAAACCTGAACCTAACTTAAAGGTCTAGTTTGTCACCAAAAAAACTTAAGGGACCAATTTGAACAAAACAAATAACTTAAGGGACCAAAAGTGTAATTTTGCCTAATATATTATTACTTAATGTTTTGTTTGGTGAAAAATAGATAATAGTGAAAAATAATATTATTTTAATGATTTAACGGCGAAAGAGCATTTTAAGAGTCATAGTGAGGACGTAACCGTGAAAATATTTTTGTACTGCTAGTTTATACTTAAGAAATTTCTAAATATTAGACAATGTTATTTTAAGAAAATAAGTTTCAAAATAATTTTATTATGGTGTTGAAAAAATTATTTTACTAGAAAAGTCATGTTTGGATTTAAATCGTTTTTAAAAACGTCAAACGTCGGACAATTCCGATAATAATTACAGTAGGATTATTAAAAAGGGTAATATTAGTTAAAACAGATAATTTGTCTCAAAGCAATAGTTTTCAGGTTCAAAATATTGATTTTTGAAAGAAAATGAATTTTAAGTTATTTTGGTGATTTTATAAAACAAATTTCCAACGTAAAAGGATTTTTGGTAAAGTAGATTTATACAACGGGTTATTTCCGACAACTTGGATAGGTTGAGGAAACTTTGTTTTTGGATTTATGTTTCATTGGAATGGTTGTTTAAGTTAAATGTTTAAACCTTGGTTTGGTCGTGAGCCTTTGAGCCTCGACAAGGAAAGAATGAACACAAAGAAAATTACGAGAACAAAACGTTTTACATGCATTTTTGGGCTGACATGCCTTTGCATAGGACTTGGATACTTGATGGCAAGTATTCATGCAGTTTGCATCACTGTGCCTTGATGGATATATGAACAAGAAACCATATACTAGGAATAGTACTCACTATGCCTCGTTTTGGACAGTGATATGGTAAATTTGAACTCTGCCTTATTGGCATTGAGTCTGCCTTATTCGGCAATTAGAGCTTGATCAGCTCATTTATTGGTTGGTTGGAGCTCCGGTGATTAGGTATCAAAGTTAGTTGATGAGTATTGAAGTGTCGTGGTTTTTAAAATGGTTACGACTGTCGGGTATGAAACCCTTTAGTAAATATATTGTTTATCTTTTAATATACATGTTAAATGTTATTTGTGTGTCGTGCATATGGTTATCGTTTTAAAATCCATATATTGGAACTTACCCTTGCATATACATGTTCTCCTGCTTTGCTGTTATACCTTGGTACATGAATGCAGATGTTGCAGAAGAGTTCCTTAAGTCATTTGGAGACTTAAGTTTGGATTGCAGAAAGTGATGTGTGATCATAGAGATGATCACGAGGTCCTATCAGTGAGTGTCTTGTAGAGCGACCAGCTTAGGATTTTCTTTGGGTGATATGGTTTGGGAAAGTTGTGTAGGTGTTTTAAAAATCTTTATATGATTTGAAATTCTTTCGTGAGTAATATGGTTGTCATTTGCGCACGTTCAGTTCTAAGTATTCGGAAGAAATTCTTTTACACCCAGATTTTTCGACATCAAATTAGATCAATTTCTGAAAGCAACCAACAAAATTCTTTTAATTTAATTCTGCATATGGTACACAGTAATGCCCAGGGGGGTGTTACAGATTGGTATCAGAGCTAGTCGAGTCTTTCAGGAACCTTGGGGAATAGGTCTGTTAGGTTTTTGTTGTGTGATCTCTGGTTGGAACTTGCTTGAATTGTTTCTTTGTCGAAACAATGTGTGATGGTATACAAGTTGGTGTGTTCCGACAGGTTTTGAGGTAGTCGAGACCTTGTAAGAATCTATGAACAGTAGACGGTACATTGACCAAATTACTTCTTAGAAGTAATGTGTTTTAGACACATAAGTGTACATTTCAGTTTCTGGTTGCGGACTGACTGAGTTATCTTGTAGGTCAGTTATGGAACCAGGAATTGGACAAGGACTTGGATGTGATCGTGATGGTGGTCGTGATTATGTCAGCAACAAGGATGTGATTGAATAGATGAACCAGGCCGTTCAGGATATGACTAGTGTTGCAGCTATCATAGTTGCCCAGAATGAGCTGGACCAGGTTCGGGCTGAGCTGGCAGTCGAGGCGAAAAATCTAGCAAACTTCAGAAATCAGAATCCCCAATGATTTTATGGAGATAATAATTATGAGAATGCTGACTTGTGGATACAAGAACTGGAAAGGATTTTCGCGCTAAATGTGACACCCTTCTACCCCGCATGTTAAAAGCCAATTAATTTAAAAACAATTAAAGGAAAACATGCAATTATTGAATAAAATAAACAATTGTCCATGGGTAGAAAAGTCCCACATGAACCGTTTACAACGCGGAAATAAAATAAGTTTTAAATAACGAAAACATAACAAACCAATAAAATAACTCAACCCCGATGTCACATACAGAGCTGGTATAACCGTTCCGGAATAAAATCCACGGAATTACAACTGAACTAACAACTACGAAAACATAAACTAGCCCTACGATGAGTGGCGGCTCCTCAGAGTCACTCCTCTCCGGGCTGCTCGTCATCCTCTGCAATGTGCCAATCAGGCCAAACACAAACAACAAACATATATAGGGAGTAAGAATCGTATAAACATATTAGCATGGGAATAGGCAGTAAAGTAAACAGTAAGCATAGCAGCATCACATCAAATATCAACATCATCGTTATGCTATGCAGTGCAATGCAGTGCAATGCAGTCCTACTCCGCTAAACCATCAATGCATGTGGATCCACTAAACTCGGGATGAACGACTTCGGAGTTACATATCCACATTGAGAATCTAGTCAACGCCGGAGAATCTACTCCTTGGATAGCCAACGCATCAAACCAACGAATGCCTCGTCACGGGGGCGCTAGGAGAATCTACTCCAACCGTGGATGGCCGGATCGCCGTACTCTAGGACGATCTCCCCTATGTCGAACATCCCTAAACAACAACTCCGATGCAATGCGTATGCAACACAACAACAACGGCAACACCACCTCCATAACTCCAACGGGATCGACCGAAGGTAACAGCGGGATCAACCGCACCAACTTGCCTCGCGGAATCTACCTGAGGACTTAAGCGGAATCAACCGCAGTACCCGGGGCAAACTCTCGGCCACCAAGGTACGTAACAACAACACCTTAGACCCAAACCGTGGGGTCAAGGCCTCCTTGGCCAAAAAGCACCAAGGCACAACTCATCAGCTTGCGGCACCCCAAAGGGTATCGACTTAACATCTCACCATCTCATCATCTTTATTTATCTTTATTAACATTTACCAAGTTGTCTAATCAGTTATCATCATGGGGAAGTGGGGTTTAAAACCCCTTAAGTCCTTTAATTGTATTCTGTCTCAGTGGGTTGAGCACGGTCGTGCTCGTAACCCAGCACGGTCGTGCTTAAGCACGTGAGGGGCGTGCTCCCCTGTAAGTGAAGCACGGTCGTGCTTCTTAATGAGCACGGTCGTGCTCAGCAGCACGATCGTGCTCTTGTCCTGTACGGCCGTGCTCAACAGCGCGGCCATCTCCCCAGAATTCAACTGGGAGCACGGTCGTGCTCCCTGTTCAGCACGGTCGTGCTCAACGCGCGAGACAGTGCTGTTCTGGGCAGGAACAGAAGCTGAGTTGTTATCCAAACTATAGGTTTTCACACCTATTAATCCTAAGTCCATTAACAGTGCGTTTTAAGGATTAAAACCATACATCAACAACTTCCAAATCATATCAACCAATCAGCATGTTAACATCCATTATCATTATCATATCAAACCCATAGGGCAATCATCATATTATTCATCGATGCATCACATATTCACATATATAACAGAAATTATCAGATTATCATACATCACATTCAGACACTAACACGTACGAAACATGCATCAACCGGGGTTACGGGGACCCCTTTACTTTACCCTAAACCCAAACCTACGTAAATACTACCCTTCTCCCCATACCTGGATTGAAGGTAGCTCTTTCGGTGTCCTAAGCAACGAACCGGCTCTTCCCTTTCACAGCGACTTACACCGAACGAACCTTGGATCAACAGACAACCAAGGGTTAGTTCCCTATTTACAACAACGGAAAAGGAAACCAAGAGAGGGGAAAGGAACTTTACCTAAACCACTACCAACGAAGCACTAGCAGTCTCCCAAGGCCTCTAAACTGCCCAAGACTGAAGAAAACGGAAAAAGGATTCTCCCTTGTCGCACTGCAGCTGCTGAGTTATCAAAAGTAGGGTTAAGAACGTTAAACCCTCGATTCTGCTCATGTATATAACTTCCGGACCTGAGCACGGTCGTGCTTACCCTTGAGCACGGTCGTGCTCCACTTAGCGTCACTGGACGCGGTCCACGCATTGAGCACGGGCGTGCTCCCTGTTGAGCACGGTCGTGCTCAGCTTAAAATCAGAAACACGCTCCTGACTTTAAGCACGGGCTTGCTGACTGATGAGCACGGGTGTGCTCATGTACCAGAAAGGGACTCTTAGCCAAAAAAAATCCCACTAAGCCCTTAAACAATAAATCCAACTTAATGCAACCAGGTTAAATAAAATATTCTGAAAAACAGGGTGTTACAATTCCACCCCCCTTATAAAAATTTCGTCCTCGAAATTTACACGTACCTCAAGGGAAAAGATGCGGGTACGCTTCCATCATCTTGCTCTCCAGCTCCCAGGTAGCACTTTCCTCAGTCGCCCCACTCCAAACCACTTTAACCAAAGGAATTTCCTTGCCTCTTAGCTGCTTCACCCTCCTATCCTCGACTCGAAGGGGTAACACCTCAAACGTCAGGTTCTCTTTCAACTGTATAGCGTCGGGTACTATCACGTGACTAGGGTCATGAACATACTTCCTGAGTTGTGACACATGAAAAACATTGTGGAGATTTGACAAAAACGGGGGTAAGGCTATCTGGTAGGCGACTTCGCCGACTCTTTTGAGGATTTGGTAAGGACCAATGAACCTCGGAGTAAGTTTCCTCGCCTTCGTCACTCTACCAACCCCAGTCGTAGGGCTAACTCTCAAGAATACATGATCGCCTTCCTGGAATTCGAGCGCCCTCCTCCTTTTATCATGGTAGCTCTTCTGCCTACTCTGTGCAACTCTCATCTTTTCCTGAACCAATCTAATCTTTTCTGTTGTTTCCTGGACTATCTCTGGCCCTAGCACCACACTATCACTAGGTTCACTCCAACACAAGGGTTTCCTACATCTCCTCCCATAAAGAGCCTCATAAGGTGCCATCCCAATGCTGGAATGGAAACTGTTGTTGTAGGTGAACTCTAATAGGGGCAAAAACTTGTCCCAACTTCCTGACTGTTCTAACACACAAGCCCTCAACAAGTCCTCTAAGGACTGGATGGTCCGCTCAGACTGCCCATCAGTCTGTGGGTGGTAAGCTGAACTAAGCCTAAGCTTTGTTCCTAAAGCCTCTTGCAAACTATTCCAAAACCTAGAGGTAAACCTCGGGTCTCTATCCGAAACTATGCTAGAGGGTACACCATGAAGCCTAACTATCTCCTTGATGTACAGCTTTGCCAACTTCTCCAATGGATACTCCATGTTCATCGGAATGAAATGGGCAGACTTAGTCAGTCTATCCACAACAACCCATATAGCCTCAAAACCAGCTGGAGTCCTAGGGAGTCCAGACACAAAATCCATGGAGATACTATCCCATTTCCACTCTGGGATACTCAAAGGTTGCAACTTACCCGAAGGCCTCTGATGCTCTATCTTAGCCTTTTGACAAACTAGGCACGCATACACGAACTCAGCTACATCCTTTTTCATCCTAGGCCACCAAAACATCCTCTTAAGGTCCTGATACATCTTAGTGGCACCTGGGTGCACACTCAATCCACTCCTATGACCTTCTTCTAAGATCAACTTCCTAAGCTCAGGAACATCAGGCACACAAACCCTATCCTTAAACCTCAAGACACCATCACTGCCATCCTTAAAACTTAGGTCTCTACCCTGAGCGAGCAACTCTCGCTGGTCTAAGAGATACTTATCTAACTTCTGACCCTCTCTAATCTGATCCATCAAACTCTTGGTAACCTTCAAGGTACCAAGTCTAATACTCTTAGGGGTAAACTCACAAGCTAGACTAAGGTCTCTAAACTCCTCAATCAGGTCCATCTCCCTAACCATCAAAGCGGAGATATGCAGGGTTTTCCTACTCAAGGCATCGGCCACCACATTGGCCTTTCCTGGGTGATAGGTCAGCTCGAAGTCATAATCCTTTAAGAACTCCATCCACCTACGTTGCCTCATATTCAACTCCTTTTGATCAAAGAGATACTTCAAACTCTTATGATCGCTAAAAACCTCAAACCTCGCTCCATACAGGTAATGCCTCCAGATCTTCAAGGCAAATACCACAGCTCCTAACTCTAGGTCATGGGTAGGGTAGTTCTTCTCATGGGTTTTCAACTGCCTAGAAGCGTAAGCGACTACCTTACCACTCTGCATCAGCACACCACCTACCCCTTGCTTAGAAGCATCGCAGTAAACTACGAAGGGTGCACTAGGATCTGGCAAAACTAACACTGGTGCTGATGTCAACCTATTCTTAAGGGTTTGGAAACTCTCTTCACACTTAGAGTCCCACACAAACAACTGTCCCTTCTTGGTGAGACGGGTTAAGGGTAAAGCTATCTTAGAGAAACCTTCTATAAACCGCCTATAGTACCCGGCTAACCCCAAGAAACTCCTAATCTCGGTTACAGACTTTGGCGCTTCCCACTGGAGCACCGTCTCTACCTTAGCTGGGTCCACTGCTATGCCACCCTTAGAGATGACATGTCCTAAGAAGCTCACTTCCTCTAACCAGAACTCACACTTAGACAACTTAGCATACAACTGCTTCTCCTTAAGGGTCTGCAAGACAACCCTCAGGTGTTCCTCATGTTCCTCCTTACTCTTGGAGTACACTAAGATGTCATCTATGAACACTACCACAAACTTATCCAAGTAAGGGTGAAAGGTCTTGTTCATGTAGTCCATGAAGACCGCAGGAGCGTTGGTCACACCGAAAGGCATAACCAAATACTCATAGTGACCATATCGCGTTCTAAACGCTGTCTTCGGGATGTCCTCAGACTTAACCCGAATCTGATGGTACCCTGATCTCAAATCTATCTTTGAAAAGACGTAAGCGCCCATCAACTGGTCCATAAGATCATCAATCCTAGGGAGGGGATACCGATTCTTTATGGTCACCTTGTTGAGCTGCCGAAAGTCGACACACAACCTCATACTACCATCCTTCTTCTTCACCAACAACACAGGTGCTCCCCACGGAGACACACTCGGCCTAATGAACTGCTTCTCCATCAGGTCCTCCAACTGTTCTTTCAACTTAGCTAGCTCTAAAGGAGACATTCTATAGGGTGCTATGGAAATTGGCCCGGTGCCAGGCACTAAGTCTATGGTAAACTCAACATCTCTTTCTGGGGGTAAGTTATAAACATCCCCCGGAAACACTTCAGGAAACTCTCGCACAACAGGCAAGCTGGCGACATCAGGAGGGCTGCTCTCTACATCCAGGGAAGCTAACATCATGTATACTTGGGCTTCGTCTTTCATCGAAGCTCGTACTTGGCTGGCAGAGAGAAGGTCTGGATTCTTAGACTCCTTTGGAGTTCCAAAAATCAGGGTTTTATCGAAACAATTCAGAAGGACATGGTTGGAAGATAACCAGTCCATACCCAGAATAATGTCCAGGTCTTTCAAAGGTAAGCATACAAGATCAGCAAGGAAAGTTTTATCATTTATAACAATATGACAGTTCTTGCATGCATATGAAGTAGAAACATGTTTATTTGTAGGTGTAGAAACCAACAAATCAAACTCAAGGAAGGTAACAGGCAATTTTAGACTCTTGACCCTATCATGCGATATAAACGAGTGAGTAGCACCCGAATCATACAATACAGTTAATCGAGTTCCATCAATTAGACACGTACCTTGGATCAAGTCATCAGACTCGGAGGCTTCGGCTCCACTAAGAGTAAAGACTCTTCCAGTGGTCTTCAGTCTGTTGGCCTGGGACTTCTGATTCTTGCTAGCGCTGGGAGGCTCGGCCTTAGCTCCATCACACTCGCGGCTGATGTGGCCTGGCTTGCCACACTTGAAACAGATGACCTGTGTTTCCTTGCACTGGGACGAATAGTGGTCCTGTGCTCCACACTTTCCACACCTCATAGCTCTAGGGGCATCAGAGAACCCACCCCTGAAGCTACTCTGCTGAAACTGGGGCTTCCTGCCACTCTGCTTGAAGTCCTTGCCCGAAGGGGCATACCGCTGCTTGCCCTTATCCCTCTGATCAACCCTCTTGCCACTCTGATTGTCCGATCCTCTGAAACTAGCAGCTCTGAACTGGCTGGCATCCTCATAGATCCTGCACTTGTTGACCAGAATAGGGAAGACTCTGATCTCCTGATAACTGATGGCCTGTTTGATCTCAGGCCGAAGTCCCGCTTCGAACTTCACACACTTGGAGCGATCGTCCGTCTCATGCTGGTAAGGAGTGTAGTACCTAGCCAGCTCCTCGAACTTAGCCGCATAGTCACCGACTAACAGCGACCCCTGCCTCAAAGACAAGAATTCCATCTCCTTCTTGTCTCTGATATCCGCTGGAAAATACTTCTCCAGAAACCTCTGCCTGAACACAGCCCAAGTCACCGCTGTGCCCTCTGCCTGCATCCTCTGCCTGCAGTTATCCCACCAGTGCTCCGCCTCTTCAGTCAACATGAAGGTGGCGAAGATGAGCTTCTGCTGATCATTGCAGTCCATCGCACGGAAGATCTTCTCTGTCTCCCTCAGCCACAACAATGCTCCCTCTGGGTCATACGCTTTCTTGAACGACGGAGGGTTGTTCCTCTGGAACTTATCCAGTCCCTGGAACTCAGCTGGCCCACCGTTGTTAGGGTTGACCTGTCCGATAGCATTGGCCAGGAGTGCCAATGCGTCAGCAATCGCCTGATCGTTGCGTCCTCTACCAGCCATTAGTTCCTGTACATGCCCAAAACAGCCTTTAATACAGAAACTTAGCGAGTAAAAGCTACAGGAAACTAACTTAAAACATCATTATCTATACCAAGTATAGACAATTCACACAAGAGTCACACAACAGACTCACAACAGACTCATACCACGTCCGAACAAGGTCGAACTGCTCTGATACCACTAAATGTGCCACCCTTCTACCCCGCATGTTAAAAGCCAATTAATTTAAAAACAATTAAAGGAAAACATGCAATTATTGAATAAAATAAACAATTGTCCATGGGTAGAAAAGTCCCACATGAACCGTTTACAACGCGGAAATAAAATAAGTTTTAAATAACGAAAACATAACAAACCAATAAAATAACTCAACCCCGATGTCATATACAGAGCTGGTATAACCGTTCCGGAATAAAATCCACGGAATTACAACTGAACTAACAACTACGAAAACATAAACTAGCCCTACGATGAGTGGCGGCTCCTCAGAGTCACTCCTCTCCGGGCTGCTCGTCATCCTCTGCAATGTGCCAATCAGGCCAAACACAAACAACAAACATATATAGGGAGTAAGAATCGTATAAACATATTAGCATGGGAATAGGCAGTAAAGTAAACAGTAAGCATAGCAGCATCACATCAAATATCAACATCATCGTTATGCTATGCAGTGCAATGCAGTCCTACTCCGCTAAACCATCAATGCATGTGGATCTACTAAACTCGGGATGAACGACTTCGGAGTTACATATCCACATTGAGAATCTACTCAACACCGGAGAATCTACTCCTTGGATAGCCAACGCATCAAACCAACGAATGCCTCATCACGGGGGCGCTAGCAGAATCTACTCCAACCGTGGATGGCCGGATCGCCGTACTCTAGGACGATCTCCCCTATGTCGAACATCCCTAAACAACAACTCCGATGCAATGCGTATGCAACACAACAACAACGGCAACACCACCTCCATAACTCCAATGGGATCGACCGAAGGTAACAGCGGGATCAACCGTACTAACTTGCCTCGCGGAATCTACCTGAGGACTTAAGCAGAATCAACCGCAGTACCCGGGGCAAACTCTCGGCCACCAAGGTACGTAACAACAACACCTTAGACCCAAACCGTGGGGTCAAGGCCTCCTTGGCCAAAAAGCACCAAGGCACAACTCATCAGCTTGCGGCACCCCAAAGGGTATCGACTTAACATCTCACCATCTCATCATCTTTATTTATCTTTATTAACATTTACCAAGTTGTCTAATCAGTTATCATCATGGGGAAGTGGGGTTTAAAAACCCCTTAAGTCCTTTAATTGTATTCTGTCTCAGTGGGTTGAGCACGGTCGTGCTAGTAACCCAGCACGGTCGTGCTTAAGCACGTGAGGGGCGTGCTCCCCTGTAAGTGAAGCACGGTCGTGCTTCTTAATGAGCACGGTCGTGCTCAGCAGCACGATCGTGCTCTTGTCCTGTACGGCCGTGCTCAACAGCACGGCCATCTCCCCAGAATTCAACTGGGAGCACGGTCGTGCTCCCTGTTCAGCACGGTCGTGCTCAACGCGCGACAGTGCTGTTCTGGGCAGGAACAGAAGCTGAGTTGTTATCCAAACTATAGGTTTTCACACCTATTAATCCTAAGTCCATTAACAGTGCGTTTTAAGGATTAAAACCATACATCAACAACTTCCAAATCATATCAACCAATCAGCATGTTAACATCCAATATCATTATCATATCAAACCCATAGGGCAATCATCATATTATTCATCGATGCATCACATATTCACATATATAACAGAAATTATCAGATTATCATACATCACATTCAGACACTAACACGTACGAAACATGCATCAATCGGGGTTACGGGGACCCCTTTACTTTACCCTAAACCCAAACCTACGTAAATACTACCCTTCTCCCCATACCTGGATTGAAGGTAGCTCTTTCGGTGTCCTAAGCAACGAACCGGCTCTTCCCCTTCACAGCGACTTACACCGAACGAACCTTGGATCAACAGACAACCAAGGGTTAGTTCCCTATTTACAACAACGGAAAAGGAAACCAAGAGAGGGGAAAGGAACTTTACCTAAACCACTACCAACGAAGCACTAGCAGTCTCCCAAGGCCTCTAAACTGCCCAAGACTGAAGAAAACGGAAAAAGGATTCTCCCTTGTCGCACTGCAGCTGCTGAGTTATCAAAAGTAGGGTTAAGAACGTTAAACCCTCGATTCTGCTCACGTATATAACTTCCGGACCTGAGCACGGTCGTGCTTACCCTTGAGCACGGTCGTGCTCCAATTAGCGTCACTGGACGCGGTCCACGCATTGAGCACGGGCGTGCTCCCTGTTGAGCACGGTCGTGCTCAGCTTAAAATCAGAAACACGCTCCTGACTTTAAGCACGGGCTTGCTGACTGATGAGCACGGGTGTGCTCATGTACCAGAAAGGGACTCTTAGCCAAAAAAAATCCCACTAAGCCCTTAAACAATAAATCCAACTTAATGCAACCAGCTTAAATAAAATATTCTGAAAAACAGGGTGTTACACTTATCAACAGCCTTGAAGAATCAAAAGTTCCGTATGCTCTTTCACTGCTCTTCGGAGATGCAGGATGCTGGTGGGCGGATATTAGACAGATACTAATCACGGTCAACCAGGAATATACTTGGAGCGTTTTTCGCACTGTTTTCTTGGATAAGTATTTTCCTCAGAGCGCCAGAGTTGAGAAGGGACATCAATTCTTATGATTACAACAGAACGAACTATCTGTGGATGAATATACTGCAAAGTTTGAATTTCTAGTCAAGTATTTCCGTTTCTTCCAAACTCAATCTGATGAAGGTTGGGAATGTAAGAGATTCGAAGGAGGCCTACGATACGGAATCAAAGAGTCTGTGCTACCGCTTAGAATTCGCAACTTTCAAGCTTTAGTGGTAGAGTGCCGGAAAGTGGAGCAGAAAGGGAAAGGTAGAGACTATTCGGGTACTACAAGCAGACCATCTCGATTCCAATTCCACAAGCAGAATAAGAAGGAGAACCAAAATCAGAGGAAACCTTATTTCCGAACCCCAGGAAATGATCAAAATCAGCAACCTTATCATGTCACTGCATCAGGAAGTGGAGGCCAAAAGAACCAAATCCAAGGCCAAGTCAAAAGATGTTACAATTGTGGAGACCCAAAACATGTGGCTAAAACTTGTCCAGTAAGAGGAGTTAAATGTTTCAATTGTAATCGAGTGGGATATTTATCGAAGAATTGCAATGCACCAAAGCGTAGACCAGTTGTCAACAACACAAGAACCAATGACAAAAGGAAGAGTCTACATCAGGAGTAGTGTTGAAAACTTCACATCCTGAAGGTCTTATGGAAGACAGTTACAGAGCTCTTCAGAATCTTTAGCAATCTAATCATGAACCAAAGATGTAGTTATGCGTAGGAATATTATAGGTAAGATGCATGTTTTAAGGATTAGTACATGTTAAGTTTGTAATAGGATCTAAGTAGAATCATATGTAGGTAACCTTGAGTATTTGACTCCCTAAAGTCTTTTATGTTGTTAGTCTTTTCAGTTGACGTCAGGGATGTATAATATCTATAATTTTATGTGAATAAAGGTTCTTGAATGAAATTTATTCCAGACCTTTTTCTTTTGATTGATGTAATCAGTCTAGATTTTTTTGGGTTAGATCATTCCTTTCCCAACGATCGTGATTTGTTTCCAAACTTCAATTGTTGATCCAATTATTATGGAATTTTATTGTGAACTATCCTATTATTGTTCGGGATAGACACTTTCTTGATAAAAGAAGTTTCTAGATGAGACTTAGTCTAGTCACTTTTACTTTTGGTGAAAGTGAACCTAGTCTGAATTCTTGTCGGACTATTGTTATTTTTAAATTATCGTTTTGTAAATTCCTTGTTCAAAGAATAAATTCTCTTAAGGTTGGGAAACTATTCGTTTTGTGAGTTCCTAATCCACTAGGAATTCTTGTGAAAGAAGGAACTTTCTTAGAGTCATGGTTGTAAATATGTATTAGCTATGCATTTTTATACTCACGAACCTATTAAAGAATCTTTTTATATACTGGATATTCCTATATTCGTTTAGATCTTCTTCTATATACTTTCTTGTGAGAGTCAGACCTTGGGATTAAGACAATCCTGTCTAGCTATGACTCAAGAAATTTCGAGGACGAAATTTTTTTAAGTGGGGTAGTATTGTAACACCCCGATTTTTCGCTTTCTAAGATCGGTATAAATATAAATAAACGTTTATATTTTTATCTGAAACTTAAAAAATTATTTTGGGAAAACCAAAGTCATCTTCATATAATATTTATTTTTATAAGTATACGGTTAAATTTTCGGTAGAAAATTTAGAAGGAACTCGGTCTGTGTTTTCACTTACAGTAAGATTTTACTGATCAGAAAACCTAATTTTGACCCGAGAACGAAATGAATAAATTTTATATCTCATTTCCAACGATATAGGTTATTTTGAAAATTTTCAAAATAATTAGGTTTTATACTTGATTCGGAAGTAAAAACCCTAAATCGGGTAATCGGCGGAGTCGAAAACGGACGTGCAGAGACAAAACCCGACAACGGATGTTGAGATATGGTGCCACCTAGGGTAGTGAGTCATAGGATCACTAATCCAAGAGCTTATGACTTTTAGAAATTTTTAGCCATAAAAGCACCCCATGGCCGAAAATCTTAACTTTGTGGTTAAGATGGTTTTGATTCAATTTTTGTTAAGTAAGCTTTGTTTATGTCTTAATCATGCTTAAGGATCCTTAATCCAAAAGCTAGTCAAATTTTATCATGTCTAGTCAACTTAAAAACCTTAGGGCCGAACCTATCGTATAGGAGCATAGGTGTTTTTAATTGTTTGTTTGTTAATTTGTTGGTGTGATTTGTTGAAGGATAAATTGTTGTGTGAATCGTGTACGTGTTTTGTGGAAACCAGGACACTTGACGGAACTTTGGTTGGCAAGAAAAATCTTCAAGAGGACTCACCTGAGGGATTTTTCTGATAGCTATATGTAAATTGTTTGTGGTCTGTATATATTATTTGGTGTATGTATTGTTTTACGTAATTAGATTTCTCTGCTTTAAAATTTTCTGCTTTTAATTATTTAATTATCTGCATTTAATTGTGAATATATGTTGTTGTATGCCATTAATTGCTATTTGCCATATTATTGGTATAAAATGATTTTTGATGTTGATTGTAGATTGGAAAGCCTGACAGTGGTCAGTGCTCAATTAATTACGAGGTTAAAAGCATTAATAAGCTTTTCATGAAATAATGAGTTTAATTAGTGGAAAATAGTAATATATTATTACTTAATGTTTTGTTTGGTGAAAAATAGGTAATAGTGAAAAATAATATTATGTTAATGATTTAACGGCGAAAGAGGGTTTTAAGAGTCTTAGTGAGGACGTAACCGTTAAAATATTTTTGTACTGCTAGTTTATATGTAAGAAATTTCTAAATATTAGAAAATGTTATTTTAAGAAAGTAAGTTTCAAAAATAATTTTATTATGTTGTTGGAAAAATTATTTTACTAGAAAAGTCATGTTTGGATTTCAAATGTTTTTAAAAACGTCATACGTCGGACAATTCCGACAATTATTACAGTAGGATTATTAAAAATGGTAATATTAGTTAAAACAGAGAATTTGTCTCAAAGCAATAGTTTCAGGTTCAAAATATCGATTTTTGAAAGAAAATGAATTTTAAGTGATTTTGGTGATTTTATAAAACGAATTTCCTACGTAAAAGATTTTCGGTAAAGTGGATTTATACAACGGGTTATTTCCGACAACTTGGATAAGTTGAGGAAACTTTGTTTTTGGATTTATGTTTCACAGAGCGAAAATGTTGTTTAAAGTTGAAAAAGAACTTAGCTACCGAGATGTCGGTGTCTAGTGTTCCACGATATGGGCCCGGGGTCCGAAAGGTGAAGTTATGGACTAGATGTCCTATAAAAATCTATATTGATTTTTGTGCACCAAAATCTACGAATCTAAATCTGGTGTACGGATCTAGATTTCGTGATTTGCACATTTTTGACTTGGAGTCTGTTTAATCGGTTTGGACTTCGAGTCCTTTTTATTGGAATGGTTATTTAACTTAAATGTTTAAACCTTGGTTTGGTCGTGAGCCTTTGAGCCTCGACAAGGAAAGAATGAACACAAAGAAAATTACGAGAACAAAATGTTTTACATGCATTTTTGGGCAGACATGTCTTTGCATAGGACTTGGATACTTGACGGCTATATGAACAAGAAACCGTATACTATGAATAGTACTCACTGTGCCTCGTTTTGGACAGTGATATGGTAAATTTGAACTCTGCCTTATTGGCATTGAGTCTGCCTTATTCGGCAATTAGAGCCTGATCAGCTCATTTATTGGTTGGTTGGAGCTCCGGAGATTAGGTATCAAAGTTAGTTGATGAGTATTGAAGTGCCATGGTTTTTAAAATGGTTACGACTGTCGGGTATGAAACCCTTTGATAAATATATTGTTTATCTTTGAATATACATGTTAAATGTTATTTGTGTGTCGTGCATATGGTTATCGTTTTAAAATCCATATATTGAAACACACCCTTGCATATACATGTTCTCCTGCTTTGCTGTTGTACCTTGGTACACGAATGCAGATGTTGCAGAAGAGTTCCTTAAGTCATTTGGAGACTTAAGTTTGGATTGCAGAAAGAGATGTGTGATCATAGAGATGATCACGAGGTCCTATCAGTGAATGTCTTGTAGAGTGACCAGCTTAGGATTTTCTTTGGGTGATATGTTTTGGGAAAGTTGTATAGGTGTTTTAAAATTTTTTATATGATTTGAAATTCTGTCGTGAATAATATGATTGTCATTATTGTGTTGTGCACGTTCAGTTCTAAGTATTCCAAAGAAATTGTTTTACTCCCAGATTTTTCGACATCAAATTAGATCAATTTTCGAAAGTAACCAGCAAAATTATTTTTATTTAATTCCGCACGTGGTACATAGTAATGCCCAAGGGGGGTGTTACAGATTGGTATCAGAGCTGGTCGAGTCTTTTGGGAACCTTGGGGAATAGGTCTGTTAGGTTTTTGTTGTGTGATCTCTGGTTGGACCTTGCTTGAATTGTTTCTTTGTCGAAACAATGTGTGATGGTATACAAGTTGTGTGTTCCGACAGGTTTTGAGATAGTCGAGACCTTGTAAGAATCTATGAATAGTAGATGGTACATTGACCGAATTACTTCTTAGAAGTAATATGTTTTAGACACATAAGTGTACATTTCAGTTTCTGGTTGCAGACTGACTGAGTTATCTTGTAGGTCAGTTATGGAACCAGGAATTGGACAAGTACTTGGATGTGATCGTGATGGTGGTCGTGATTATGTCAGCAACAAGGATGTGATTGAACAGATGAACCAGGCCGTTCAGGCTATGACTAGTGTTGCTGCTATCGTAGTTGCCCAGAATGAGCTGGACCAGGTTCGGGCTGAGCTGGTAGTTGAGGCGAAAAATCTAGCAAACTTCAGAAGTCAGAATTCCCAACGATTTTATGGAGATAATAATTATGAGAATGCTGACTTGTGGATACAAGAACTGGATAGGATTTTCGAGCTTATCAACAGCCCTGAAGAATCAAAAGTTCCGTATGCTCTTTCACTGCTCTTCAGAGATGCAGGATGCTGGTGGGCGGATATTAGACAGATACTAATCACGGTCAACCAGGAATATACTTGGAGTGTTTTTCGCATTGTTTTCTTGGATAAGTATTTTCCTCAAAGCGCCAGAGTTGAGAAGGGACATGAATTCTTACGATTACAACAGAACGAACTATCTGTGGATGAATATAGTGCAAAGTTTGAATTTCTAGTCAAGTATTTTCGTTTCTTCCAAACTCAATCTGATGAAGGTTGGGAATGTAAGAGATTAGAAGGAGGCCTACGATACAGAATCAAAGAGTCTGTGCTACCTCTTAGAATTCGCAACTTTCAAGCATTAGTGGAAGAGTGCCGGAAAGTGGAGCAGAAAAGGAAAGGTAGAGACTATTCGGGTACTATCAGCGGACCATCTCGATTCCAATTCCGAAAGCAGAATAAGAAGGAGAACCAAAATCAGAGGAAACCTTATTTCCGAACCCTAGGAAATGATCAAAATCAGCAACCTTATCATGTCACTGCATCAGGAAGTGGAGGCCAAAAGAACCAAATCCAAGGCCAAGTCAAAAGATGTTACAATTGTGGAGACCCAAAACATGTGGCTAAAACTTGTCCAGTAAGAGGAGTTAAATGTTTCAATTATAATTGAGTGGGTCATTTATTGAATAATTGCAATGCACCAAAGCGTAGACCAGTTGTCAACAACACAAGAACCAATGACAAAGGGAAGAGTCTACATCAGGGGTAGTTTTGAAAACTTCACAACCTGAAGGTCTTATGGGAGACAGTTACAGAGCTCTTCAGAATCTTTAGCAATCTAATCATGAACTAAAGATGTAGTTATGCGTAAGAATATTATAGGTAAGATGCATGTTTTAAGGATTAGTACATGTTAAGTTTGTAATAGGATCTAAGTAGAATCATATGTAGGTAACCTTGAGTATTTGACTCTCTAAAGTCTTTTATGTTGTTAGTCTTTTCAGTTGAGACACGAAACTTTGAGGAAAACCTTCACAAAGTAAGAGGTAACAATTAAAAATAAATAATCATTATTCGTTAAATGCTTCTCATAATTTTGAAAAGACTAAGTATCAAAATATAGAATAACAAAAGTCAAAGTTATACCATAATAAATTTCACGTTGGATAGAGTTGTCGGTGACATCCTTTTTGAATTTGGTGCTTCATTGATTTGATTCGGGAGACTCGATAGTCTTCTTAGTGCATTGTTATCATTCGCTTCTTCTTTTTCTTCTTCATTGTCATCTAGCTTTGATGTTTGTTCAACAATAGAGCTTCTGCTCATGTTAATTGTGTAAATTTTGAACAAAGTCTAGCATAAGGATTGCTTGTATATATAGCTTAATGACTGTACATTAAGTAGGGGTGGTTTGCCAGTAATATACATTGCATTTCACTAATGACTGCATTCTTGTTTAACAAAATTTACAAGCAATTATATTTTTGAAAATTTATTAAATTATATATGTCGAGAAAGTATTTAATCGTATCGGGCATCTAAATTATTAATATTTCATCAAATTAAATTATTTTGATTTTATTAACTAAAATAAAAAAGTGTACCATTTTTTAAAAAATTTGTTTCCATAATTATTTTGTTTAAAATTAAAGTTTGCATGTAACTCATTATGTTGGTATAATTAATTAGAACTTTCTCTTTCCATCTTTAGAATGGTTGCCTCTTTTACATTCAATGACAATTTTACTTTGTTGCATTGTAAAGGGAAATGTAAAAATGTAAAATATCCTTATTAGAATTTCAATGATAATAGAGAAAAATTGACAGTAAGTTACAGCTGGATGACAATGAAGAAAAAAAAGAAGAAGCGAATGATAACAATGCACTAAGACTACCGAGACTCCCAAATCAAATCCATGAAGCACCAAATTCATAAAGGATGTCACCGACAACTCTATCCAACATAAAATTTATTATGGTATAACTGTGAGTATTGTTGTTCTACATTTTGATCCTTATAGTCTTTTCAAAATTATGAGATGAATTTAATGAATAATCATTATTTATTTTTAATTGTTACCTCTTATTTTGTGAGGTTTTCCTCAAAGTTTTGTGGTTCACAATTCGTAAATAAGTGAAGGAAAATCTTTGATCGATGTACAAAGAGTTTTGGTGACTTTGAAGTTCACTAGACAAGGTTTATATCAATCACACAGACAACATCCTTTTGGGGAATACAAGCTTTAGAACTATTGTCTATCCCATCAGATTTTTTATAAATATTCAATATAACCATCACCGGACTTTTCGCATCCATGCTATTCTTTAAAACAATATTTCCTCCTTCCAATTTCCAATCACGAGGCACGATGTTATATCTTACATTAGGATTTCCTCCATGACCTATATAAATCAAGGAACCACTTGATTTTTTAACATTGTCGTAGCTATTTGTTACGACAATGCTGGTGGCCAATGAGTCCTATCCTTCCCCAAGTAATCAATCCCACTTGAGAACTGATGATGTAGACCAACAACATTAAGTTCAGTCCAGTATTGAAACTGATCACCATCTTAAATTCCCAGGATATGTCCCACACACTTGTGAGTGTTCTCCCATTGATGCTTCCTTTTCTTCAACATTGGTGCTTCTCTCAAAGCTTTTGTTTTTGCTTTAAAATGGTCAAGTTGGTCAGCTTTATACTGACAAAAGAGTCTTTGCATGAGAAGAAAAATCCAAAAGCTGCATGAAGGAAGAGAAAAGTCTTTCGTTGTAGTTATTGTGGTTTGGAAGTCGTGTTTTTCTGTTGAGTTCTTGTACGGTGTACCTGTCCTACTGAGTTCATGTACGGTGTACCTGTCATGTCCATTGCATTTTGTTGGTGTTGATGATGACCTACTCACTACGATCATAAGAAATTACTAAATTTCGAAGAAGGAAGACACGCCACTAAGAAGAACAAAAAATATAATGTGTTAGGACCTCAAATGTCTAAAACACATTCAAATATTATTTGGGTAGAATAAAGTTCAATTAATTGACTATGGACTTCTAGTAACTCTTCCAATTTCTCAAAGATCTGCACCATACACATAGCAAATTTAGGTCTAACGCTTCTTTGGAAATTTTTCAATTGAAATTCTTTAATATGTTAGAGTCGTCACTGTGATTGTTTGTCGTTGAGCCAACTCAAACCCCCACACGATCGTTTTGGGTAGGGTTGGGGGTTGGGTTTTTTTAACTCCAAAAAATATGAGTTGATATCAACTCCTCACTTATACTAAACACATGCAACTTCAGATAACAAGGTGTCGACAATGACTCTACTTCTTCTAAGGGCATGTCTTCCTTCTTCGAAGTTTAGTGATTTCTTATGATCGTGTGAGTGTGTCATCATCAAAACCAAAAAAATGCAACGGACAAGACAGTTACACTGTACATGAACTCAACAGAAAAACATGACTTCCAAACCACAAAACTAAAACGAAAGACTTTTCTTTTCCTTCATGCAGCCTTTGGATTCTTCTTCTCATGCAACCTCTCTTTTGTTAGTATAAAGCTAACCAACTTGACCATTTTAAAGCAAAAACAAAAGCTTTGAGAGAAGCAACAATGTTGTTGAAAAGGAAGCATCATTGGGAGAACACTCACAAGTGTGTGGGACATATCATTGGAATTGAAGTTGGTGATCATTTTCAATACAGGACTGAACTTAATGTTATATATTGGTCTACATCATCAGTTTTCAAGTGGGATTGTTTACTTGGGGAAGGATAGGACTCATTGGCCACCAGCATTGTCGTAACAAATCGCTACGACAATGTTAAAAAATCAAGTGGTTCCTTGATTTATATAGGTCATGGAGGAAATCATAATGTAAGATATAACACCGTGTCTCGTGATCAGAAATTGGAAGGAGGAAATCTTGCTTTAAAGAATAGCATGGATGCGAAAAGTCCGGTGAGGGTTATATTGACTGTTTATAAAAAATTTGATGGGATAGACAACAGTTCTAACACCTGCTAGGTTTATGATGGGTTGTATTTAGCCGAGAAGATGACTCAGGAAAGAGAGAAATTCGGAAAACTTGTGTTCAAGTATACAATGAATAGAATTTTAGAGCAACCCAGAACTTTTATGTCACCTAAGGATGTGTTTACTCAAAGCAAGAGACATGAATCTAAAGCTTGTATTGCCCAAAATGATGTTGTCTGTAACATCCCAAATTTCCTAGGTTGCAAAATAGTATTACCCAATAAATAGAAGGAGCCTATCTTTAAGGGAGAAGTGTTTTAAGGATAGTTAATAATAAATGTTTTAGATTTGTTAAGAAAGAAATGTTTAGAATTAAGATAGGGGTGTATTTAGTAGTTGAAGAGGTGTAGATAGTAAGCTGGGTTTTAACTTTTACTAAAGAAAAAAAAATAAAAAAAGAAAGAAGAGAAGGGGATAAAAGAAGGGGGAACGTGAGAAATGGGGGATGGATGAAATCAGAATAGTAGAGAAAGAAAAAGAAAGGAAAAGAGAAAGAAAGAGAAGGGAGAGGAAGAAAAAGAAGAATGGAGAAGAGAGATCAAGGGATATAGCCATGAGAAGGAGATGAGGGTTGGAGATCCTAGATCAAGTTTGCAGAACCAAGAGAAAGAAATGGAAGAGAAGAAAAATGAGAGAAAACTAGGGTTCAACCAAAAAGGGAGATCCACACAGACAACCTTCAATCCACTACATAGTCATGTGAGTTCTTGTTGTTTGTAACATTAGGTGACCATAAATCCCAACTATTTGCTAAGTGCTTTATTACTTACATGCTTATTTTGGTGTTGGATGATGTGTGGAATCACTGATTTTGATTGCATGCAAGGTTAGGGGTTGATTTGGGTGACATTGATAAAGGGGGAGGAATTACTCTCCAAACCCGTATTGACACCCTGTCAGTATTTCATCAATAACTTCCTCCACAAATATTGTTTCGAAGTGATATTTGTACCATTGGAAAATAGACTCCTTTTCCTTTGAAATAGGCTTTGGAATGGTTCAATTTCATTAAGTATCGATGGATAAAAATGACATGCAATTTTCTGTTTGTACTTGAAACTCTGAACTGATACTGTTTTAGTATTTAAATTTTAGTAAATTGTACAAATATTGGATTGAGTTGATTCTTGTGCCATTAGAAAAGAGAATTTGTTTTCTACAATTTAGGCTTTGGAATGGTCCAATTTTATTAAGTAATGAAGGAGAAAAATGACATGCAATTTTCTGTTCATGTTGGATACTCTGTGCTGATACTGTTGTGATGTTTAAATTGTAGCAAATTGTGCTAATGTTGGATTGAGTTGATTCTTGTGCCATTAGAAAATAGAATTGTTTGGCTAGAATTTAAGCTTTGGAAGATCTAATTTTTATAAAGTTTTAGTGGAAAAAACCCAGTTCCAAGTTGCTGCAAATTCTGATTTGATAACTGTAAGTATAATGGCACTTGATTTGTGTAGAATGAATTCCTATGTGTTCCAATTTTGTCCAAACATGAATAATACTTACAATTGTAATTAATATGATGTTCTTTGTGACTGTATGTTCTGTTTTTATTGGTTGTTGGATGTTAAGTTTGGTTTGTACATGTTATAAAACAATGGTGTGACATTTGATTTGTGTTATATCTTTATTATTGGTACTTTTGTGGATGTTTAATGAAAACTATCATTTTGGTATAGTTACTGAATGCTTGATAAATTACCTTCCATTAGAGAAGATGTATAAGAAAATGAATCGTAGCATGGCATTAAAAACTTAAAATGGTCTATGTTTAGTGAAACTTAAGGTTTCAAAACTATTCTAGCCATTATTTAAGGCCACAATATTCTTGTGGGTGAGATGTTTTTGTAAGTCCTTCATTTTTTTGGAGGCTAGGATATGGTACTAGCAATTAAGGGACGCCTAATTGTTGTCATAGAGCTCTGACTGCCATATCAACTAGTTTAAACTACGCGTGCCTTATTTCCGCTCACACTTGAGGTACCTAGTAAAGGTTTTTATATTTAAAATGCCTATGCTTAGATTCATTTTCATCAAATAACTCAATTCAAGTAAGGACCCGATAAGAATAGCTGTTGATGAAAGGGTGATCAGTTATAAGAGGGCTATGAAAGACTATACCACCATGTGAGGTTATTTATGATATGTGTGTATATAAGTAAATATATGTATTTTAATGAGGATGATCAAACAGAATATGTTGATTTCTCATATGCTTTGGTTGTAGCAGGAACTCACTCACTAGGCTCCTCTTTGTTTCAGATAACAGGTACATATTGGAAACTGATAAGCAAGCTCCGGAGATTGCTTGACAGTCACCCAATAGTGTCCCAGGTTAACATAGTGTTTCACAGCCGGGTCAAAGTTGGAGTCTTACTATGAGTCGATGTTTATTTGAGATATAATTGTAAATTAGGGGTGAAATGCTTATTTGTATTAAATTGACCCAATACTATGTTCAATTTCTACAAGAATCTCTTGTAAAAAAAAAAAATATGTTTCACTTAGTTTCCAAAATTTTCTATGTTCAACTATTATTCAGTATGCTATAGTCAGGTTTATATATATATTTACTTAGTAGTATCATGTGGAAAGCATGGATATTACATTATGGTATCAGAGCAGTTTGATCCCATCGGACTGTGAGTTAAGTCTAGAGTGATCCGGCTTAGGGTGTCAGTCTAAGTGTTATGTTATGTTGTTAGTCTTCTAAATTCCTGTTACGAATTAATGGGGTAGGCCACCTCAGGTATTTGTTTGAGGAATGATGAAGGATGACAACTCACATAAGTATTTTCAAAAGAACGATTTTCAAACAAGATTTGCTCTAAGCCAAATGTTTTGGTCGGATTTTGATTCTTCAAGAATAATTATGTTTGTAAAGGCAAATGATATACTATTACTTCCTTAGACAAATATTCCAAAGGGACTAGTAGAGGCAATTGAATTTGTTGAGATGTGTATGGTATGATTCTAATTTAATGTACAGCTAGTTTAATGCTTTTGATTACTATGTACCAACTGGTCAATGTGTTTGAAATTGCTTAGTACGTTTGGTGCTCAAAATCATGCATTGTCTTGATTATTTTGTGTGATTATGTTCATATGGTGATTAATAAGAGGAAAGTTACCTTGCCTATTGGAATAATTAAGTTTGAGATGCTTGAAATGAGTGTAATAAGTATGCATGTTGATTATGTGAAGTATTGAATGTGTACTTGAGGAAACTTGTGGGAAAAAAAAAAAATTGGACTCAGTTAATGATTTCTTTAATTTATTACTTGTTGGTTGTGATTTAAGTATGATCTGATGTGTTTTAGTGCTGGATAATTGTTTGGTTTATTAGACTTATGAATATAGTGTTGAAATAGAAGAAGATGAGGTGTTGTCCTCAAGACCTGTATAGACATAGGTCCAGTATTTTGCTCATGACTCTTTCCATAGAGCTCTTTTTTTTAAATGATTCTTGTTTTATTGAGATCTAGACTCATTGTCGTTCAGTTTTGTGCTCAAATTTCATGGAATTTGACTTGGTATTGATAATTTGAAAGGTGTCACAAGTTGGAAGATAGTTTGTTGTCCTGTTTTGACCTTCATGTCTTCTTTCAACCAAAAACTTAAGTACAAAATCGATTTCAAAAAAAATCTGGGCATAGTTCTCAAAAAGAAAATTTCGGGGCTTCAATTTGGACATCTGATTTGCATGATTTGGTTGAGTTATGAGTTATGACCCACTAAATTAATTTCCAAAGTTACACTTTTATATATATATATATATATATATAGTCAAAAACATGTTTTCAGCCTAATCTTTGCCTTATTTTAGTTATAACCTTTTGTACAAGTTATATTCTAGAAAACTGGGCATATATTTGAAAACTAGACTCGATTTGCTTTAACTAGAACATAAATTTGATTGGATTTCACTGAGTATTGACATTTTAAAATATGTTCTTTAGTTGAGGGACAATAACTGTCCTGTTTACGAACATCAGTGTCTTCATTTGTTGAACTATACTAATTGAAGGACTATTTCATAAAATGAAAATTTTATTCATAAACTAGACAACCTACTACTTCCAAATATTGGTCATTTACTCAAATCTAACTTTGTTTGGTATTTTATTAAGAGCACCAAAGTAAATGTATGTATGCTATAGATGTTATGGGTGTTGAAAGATTCTGCACATGTTGTATGTTTATGTATGGAGGAAATTTTTTTTTTCAAGTTGACTGTTATTGTTATTACACATATATGTATTTCTTAGTGAAGATGATATAAAAATATATTACTTATTATATTGTATCCTGTGAGTTTATATTATTGGTAATGACGTTCTTGCATGTGCATATGTATGTGTAGTCATTTTTACCGCATATACCTATTATTAGTATTCTTTTATGTATGGATACTTTAAAAGTGCTATACCATGTACTTGTAATTTCATCCATAGACGTTACTTTCTAAAACCTTGAGTTTCTTTTAGGATGAGACTACAATAAACTGTTTCCTAAAAGTTTGTAGAGTGTGTTATGGTCACTTGGAATCATGGTGAACCCTCTTGAGTACCAACATGATGTTGTTATGGAATATTTAAGTTTTGATATTATGTGCTTTTTGTAATCCTAACTTGTTATATTTTAGGACTGCTTGAGAAAATGTTTTGTTTTATAAACAAAAGAACTTTTGCGAACTCACAAATTCTTTTGTAGCCTATTTTGAAACATCATTGCTTTAACGAGTATAAATCTCAACTTTCCTTTCAAAACTGAATAACTTCTGGTAAAGATTTTCTTATAACAAAGTTTTAGAGAATATTTTCAAGACAAAGTTAGATTCACTGAAAAATGTATTTGAAGATTTTAAAGCGATACTTTTGCTATATCTCGGGTATTATAGGATACTCGGGGTTAGACTTGTGCTTAGAACATGTCAATAATTTTATATGCTATCACAGCATTATGTATGTCATTTCTTGATCGTGTTCAATATGGGTGATTGATAAGAATCATTGGCATGAATCAATTATTAGATTGAGCACATGAACATGTATTAATCAGTTACTTCCCTATGTGTTACATCTTTATGTACATGATCATATATGTGCTTGGTGTTTTTTTTTTTTTAAAAAAAAAATGATGATATCTAAGATGGTTGGTATAATAAGTACCACTACTATTTGAATAAGATTGTATGCTATAGTTGTATTATTATTATTGTCATAAAGTTTCTGTCCGCTTGCTATTGATTGGGATATATGTCATGCATGATAATTGGACCCTAGCGAACCTAATATCAGTGATAACTAAAGAGTTAAGGATCATGACTTGTCATCGAAACCTCTTAGGCCTGTGTTGATCAGAGTTAGCAGCAGAAGTAGGATGGTGATCTTGCATTATAAGCAGGATGATTAAGCGTTAAGGAGTAGAGCAATTTTGAGGGCAAAATTATTTAAAAGGAGGGGAGTAATGTAACATCCCAAATTTCCTAGCTTGCAAAATTGTATTACCCAATAAATAGAAGGAGCCTATCTTTAAGGGAGAAGTGTTTTAAGGATAGTTAATAATAAATGTTTTAGATTTGTTAAGAAAGAAATGTTTAGAATTAAGATAGGGGTGTATTTAGTAGTTGAAGAGGTGTAGATAGTAAGCTGGGTTTTAACTTTTACTAAAGAAAAAAAAAAAAAAAGAAAGAAGAGAAGGGGATAAAAGAAGGGGGAACGTGAGAAATGGGGGATGGATGAAATCAGAATAGTAGAGAAAGAAAAAGAAAGGAAAAGAGAAAGAAAGAGAAGGGAGAGGAAGAAGAAAGAAGAATGGAGAAGAGAGATCAAGGGATATAGCCATGAGAAGGAGATGAGGGTTGGAGATCCTAGATCAAGTTTGCAGAACCAAGAGAAAGAAATGGAAGAGAAGAAAAATGAGAGAAAACTAGGGTTCAACCAAAAAGGGAGATCCACACAGACAACCTTCAATCCACTACATAGTCATGTGAGTTCTTGTTGTTTGTAACATTGGGTGACCATAAATCCCAACTATTTGCTAAGTGCTTTATTACTTACATGCTTATTTTGGTGTTGGATGATGTGTGGAATCACTGATTTTGATTGCATGCAAGGTTAGGGGTTGATTTGGGTGACATTGATAAAGGGGGAGGAATTACTCTCCAAACCCGTATTGACACCCTGTCAGTATTTCGTCAATAACTTCCTCCACAAATATTGTTTCGAAGTGATATTTGTACCATTGGAAAATAGACTCATTTTCCTTCGAAATAGGCTTTGGAATGGTTCAATTTCATTAAGTATCGATGGATAAAAATGACATGCAATTTTCTGTTTGTACTTGAAACTCTGAACTGATACTGTTTTAGTATTTAAATTTTAGTAAATTGTACAAATATTGGATTGAGTTGATTCTTGTGCCATTAGAAAATAGAATTTGTTTTCTACAATTTAGGCTTTGGAATGGTCCAATTTTATTAAGTAATGAAGGAGAAAAATGACGTGCAATTTTCTGTTCATGTTGGATACTCTGTGCTGATACTGTTGTGATGTTTAAATTGTAGCAAATTGTGCTAATGTTGGATTGAGTTGATTCTTGTGCCATTAGAAAATAGAATTGTTTGGCTACAATTTAAGCTTTGGAAGATCTAATTTTTATAAAGTTTTAGTGGAAAAAACCCAGTTCCAAGTTGCTGCAAATTCTGATTTGATAACTGTAAGTATAATGGCACTTGATTTGTGTAGAATGAATTCCTATGTGTTCCAATTTTGTCCAAACATGAATAATACTTACAATTGTAATTAATATGATGTTCTTTGTGACTGTATGTTCTGTTTTTATTGGTTGTTGGATGTTAAGTTTGGTTTGTACATGTTATAAAACAATGGTGTGACATTTGATTTGTGTTATATCTTTATTATTGGTACTTTTGTGGATGTTTAATGAAACTATCATTTTGGTATAGTTACTGAATGCTTGATAAATTACCTTCCATTAGAGAAGATGTATAAGAAAATGAATCGTAGCATGGCATTAAAAACTTAAAATGGTCTATGTTTAGTGAAACTTAAGGTTTCAAAACTATTCTAGCCATTATTTAAGGCCACAATATTCTTGTGGGTGAGATGTTTTTTGTAAGTCCTTCATTTTTTTGGAGGCTAGGATATGGTACTAGCAATTAAGGGACGCCTAATTGTTGTCATAGAGCTCTGACTGCCATATCAACTAGTTTAAACTACGCGTGCCTTATTTCCGTTCACACTTGAGGTACCTAGTAAAGGTTTTTATATTTAAAATGCCTATGCTTAGATTCATTTTCATCAAATAACTCAATTCAAGTAAGGACCCGATAAGAAGAGCTGTTGATGAAAGGGTGATCAGTTATAAGAGGGCTATGAAAGACTATACCACCATGTGAGGTTATTTATGATATGTCTGTATATAAGTAAATATATGTATTTTAATGAGGATGATCAAACAGAATATGTTGATTTCTCATATGCTTTGGTTGTAGCAGGAACTCATTGAGATTTATTTCTCACTAGGCTCCTCTTTGTTTCAGATAACAGGTACATATTGGAAACTGATAAGCAAGCCGGAGATTGCTTGACAGTCACCCAATAGTGTCCCAGGTTAACATAGTGTTTCACAGTCGGGTCAAAGTTGGAGTCTTACTATGAGTCGATGTTTATTTGAGATATAATTGTAAATTAGGGGTGAAATGCTTATTTGTATTAAATTGGCCCAATACTATGTTCAATTTCTACAAGAATCTCTTGTAAAAAAAAAAAAAAATGTTTCACTTAGTTTTCAAAATTTTCTATGTTCAACTATTATTCAGTATGCTATAGTCAGGTTTATATATATATTTACTTAGTAGTATCATGTGTAAAGCATGGATATTACATTGTCTGTGTGAATGATATAAACCTGGTCCAACCAACATCAAAGTCACCACAACACTTTGTACATCGATCAAAGTTTGTTCTTCACCTATTTACGAATGTTGAGACACCAAACTTTAAGGAAACCTTCACAAAGTAAGAGGTAACAATTAAAAATAAATAACCATTATTCATTAAATGCTTCTCATAATTTTGAAAAGACTAAGGATCAGATAATAGAATAACAATAGTCAAAGTTATACCATAATAAATTTCACGTTGGATAGAGTTGTCGGTGACATCCTTTTTGAATTTGGTGCTTCATTGATTTGATTCGGGAGACTCGGTAGTCTTCTTAGTGCATTGTAATCATTCGCTTCTTCTTTTTCTTCTTCATTATCATCCAGCTTTGATGTTTGTTCAACAATAGAGCTTCTACTCATGTTAATTGTGTAAATTTTGAACAAAGTCTAGCATAAGGATTGCTTGTATATATAGCTTAATGATTGTACATTAAGTAGGGGTGGTTTGCCAGTAATATACATTGCATTTCACTAATGACTGCATTCTTGTTTAACAAAATTTACAAGCAATTATATTTTTGAAAAATTTATTAAACTATATATGTCTAGAAAGTATTTAATCGTATCGGTCATCTAAATTATTAATATTTCAACAAATTAAATTATTTTGATTTTATTAACTAAAATAAAAAAGTGTACCTTTTTTTAAAAAATTTGTTTCCATAATTATTTTGTTTAAAATTAAAATTTGCATGTAACTCATTATGTTGGTATAATTAATTAGAACTTTCTCTTTCCATCTTTAGAATGGTTGCCTCTTTTAAATTCAATGACAATTTTACTTTGTTCCGTTGTAAAGGGAAATCTAAAAATGTAAAATATCCTTATTAGAATTTCAATGATAATAGAGAAAAATTGACTGTAAGTTACAGCTGGATGACAATGAAGAAAAAAAGAAGAAGCGAATGATAACAATGCACTAAGAAGACTACCGAGTCTCCCAAATCAAATCCATGAAGCACCAAATTCATAAAGGATGTCACCGACAACTCTATCCAACATAAAAATTTTTATGGTATAACTTTGAGTATTGTTGTTCTACATTTTGATCCTTAGTCTTTTCAAAATTATGAGATGAATTTAATGAATAATCATTATTTATTTTTAATTGTTACCTCTTATTTTGTGAGGTTTTCCTCAAAGTTTTGTGGTTCACAATTCGTAAATAAGTGAAGGAAAATCTTTGATCGATGTACAAAGAGTTTTGGTGACTTTGAAGTTCACTAGACAAGGTTTATATCAATCACACAGACAACATCCTTTTGGGGAATACAAGCTTTAGAACTATTGTCTATCCCATCAGATTTTTTATAAATATTCAATATAACCATCACCGGACTTTTCGCATCCATGCTATTCTTTAAAACAATATTTCCTCCTTCCAATTTCCGATCACGAGGCACGATGTTATATCTTACATTAGGATTTCCTCCATGACCTATATAAATCAAGGAACCACTTGATTTTTTAACATTGTCGTAGCGATTTGTTACGACAATGCTGGTGGCCAATGAGTCCTATCCTTCCCCAAGTAATCAATCCCACTTGAGAACTGATGATGTAGACCAACAACGTTAAGTTCAGTCCAGTATTGAAACTGATCACCATCTTAAATTCCCAGGATATGTCCCACACACTTGTGAGTGTTCTCCCATTGATGCTTCCTTTTCTTCAACATTGGTGCTTCTCTCAAAGTTTTTGTTTTTGCTTTAAAATGGTCAAGTTGGTCAGCTTTATACTGACAAAAGAGTCTTTGCATGAGAAGAAAAATCCAAAAGCTGCATGAAGGAAGAGAAAAGTCTTTCGTTGTAGTTATTGTGGTTTGGAAGTCGTGTTTTTCTGTTGAGTTCTTGTACGGTGTACCTGTCCTATTGAGTTCATGTACGGTGTACCTGTCATGTCCATTGCATTTTGTTGGTGTTGATGATGACCTACTCACTACGATCATAAGAAATTACTAAATTTCAAAGAAGGAAGACACGCCACTAAGAAGAACAAAAAATATAATGTGTTAGGACCTCAAATGTCTAAAACACATTCAAATATTATTTGGGTAGAATAAAGTTCAATTAATTGACTATGGACTTCTAGTAACTCTTCCAATTTCTCAAAGATCTGCACCATACACATAGCAAATTTAGGTCTAAGGCTTCTTTGGAAATTTTTCAATTGAAATTCTTTAATATGTTAGAGTCGTCACTGTGATTGTTTGTCGTTGAGCCAACTCAAACCCCCACACGATCGTTTTGGGTAGGGTTGGGGGTTGGGTTTTTTTTAACTCCAAAAAATATGAGTTGATATCAACTGCTCACTTATACTAAACACATGCAACTTCAGATAACAAGGTGTCGACAATGACTCTACTTCTTCTAAGGGCATGTCTTCCTTCTTCGAAGTTTAGTGATTTCTTATGATCGTGTGAGTGTGTCATCATCAAAACCAAAAAAATGCAACGGACAAGACAGTTACACTGTACATGAACTCAGCAGAAAAACATGACTTCCAAACCACAAAACTAAAATGAAAGACTTTTCTTTTCCTTCATGCAGCCTTTGGATTGTTCTTCTCTTGCAACCTCTCTTTTGTTAGTATAAAGCTAACCAACTTGACCATTTTAAAGCAAAAACAAAAGCTTTGAGAGAAGCAACAATGTTGTTGAAAAGGAAGCATCATTGGGAGAACACTCACAAGTGTGTGGGACATATTATTGGAATTGAAGTTGGTGATCATTTTCAATACAGGACTGAACTTAATGTTATATATTGGTCTATATCATCAGTTTTCAAGTGGGATTGTTTACTTGGGGAAGGATAGGACTCATTGGCCACCAGCATTGTCGTAACAAATCGCTACGACAATGTTAAAAAATCAAGTGGTTCCTTGATTTATATAGGTCATGGAGGAAATCATAATGTAAGATATAACACCGTGTCTCGTGATCAGAAATTGGAAGGAGGAAATCTTGCTTTAAAGAATAGTATGGATGCGAAAATTCCGGTGAGGGTTATATTAATTGTTTGTAAAAAATTTGATGGGATAGACAACAGTTCTAACACCTGCTATGTTTATGATGGGTTGTATTTAGTGGAGAAGATGACTCAAGAAAGAGAGAAATTCGGAAAACTTGTGTTCAAGTATACAATGAATAGAATTTTAGAACAACCCAAAACTTGTATTTCACCTAAGGATGTGTTTACTCAAAGCAAGAGACATGAATCTAAAGCTTCTATTGCCCAAAAGCATGTTGTCTGTGTGAATGATATAAACCTGGTCCAACCAACATCAAAGTCACCACAACACTTTGTACATCGATCAAAGTTTGTTCTTCACTTATTTACGAATGTTGAGACACCAAACTTTAAGGAAACCTTCACAAAGTAAGAGGTAACAATTAAAAATAAATAACCATTATTCATTAAATGCTTCTCATAATTTTGAAAAGACTAAGGATCAAATAGTAGAATAACAATAGTCAAAGTTATACCATAATAAATTTCATGTTGCATAGCGTTGTCGGTGACATCCTTTTTGAATTTGGTGCTTCATTGATTTGATTCGGGAGACTCGGTAGTCTTCTTAGCGCATTGTTATCATTCGCTTCTTTTTTTTCTTCATTGTCATCCAGCTTTGATGTTTGTTCAACAATGGAGCTTCTACTCATGTTAATTGTGTAAATTTTGAACAAAGTCTAGCATAAGGATTGCTTGTATATATAGCTTAATGACTGTACATTAAGTAGGGGTGATTTGCCAGTAATATACATTGCATTTCACTAATGACTGCATTCTTGTTTAACAAAATTTACTAGCAATTATATTTTTGAAAAATTTATTAAATTATATATGTCTAGAAAGTATTTAATCGTATCGGGCATATAAATTATTAATATTTCATCAAATTAAGTTATTTTAATTTTATTAACTAAAATAAAAAAGTGTACCATTTTTAAAAAATTTGTTTCCATAATTATTTTGTTTAAAATTAAAATTTGAAGGTAACTCATTCTGTTGGTATAATTAATTAGAACTTTCTCTTTCCATCTTTAGAATGGTTGCCTCTTTTACATTCAATGACAATTATACTTTGTTCCGTTGTAAAGGGAAATGTAAAAATGTAAAATATCCTTATTGGAATTTCAATGATAATAGAGAAAATTTGAGAGTAAGTTAAAGCTGGATGACAATGAAGAAAAAAAGAAGAAGCGAATGAAAACAATGCACTAAAAAGACTACCGAGTCTCCCAAATCAAATCCATGAAGCACCAAATTCATAAAGGATGTCACCGACAACTCTATCCAACATAAAATTTATTATGGTATAACTTTGAGTATTGTTATTCTACATTTTGATCCTTAGTCTTTTCAAAATTATGAGAAGAATTTAACGAATAATCATTATTTATTTTTAATTGTTACCTCTTATTTTGTGAAGGTTTCCTCAAAGTTTCGTGGTTCACAATACGTAAATAAGTGAAGAAAAAACTTCGATCGATGTACAAAGAGTTTTGGTGACTTTGATGTTGACTGGACAAGGTTTATATCAATCACACAGACAACATCCTTTTGGGGAATACAAGCTTTAGAACTATTGTCTATCCCATCAGATTTTTTATAAATATTCAATATAACCATCACCGGACTTTTCGCATCCATGCTATTCTTTAAAACAATATTTCCTCCTTCCAATTTCCGATCACGAGGCATGGTGTTATATCTTACATTAGGATTTCCTCCATGACCTATATAAATCAAGGAACCACTTGATTTTTTAACATTGTCGTAGCGATTTGTTACGACAATGCTGGTGGCCAATGAGTCCTATCCTTCCCTAAGTAATCAATCCCACTTGAGAACTGATGATGTAGGCCAATAACATTAAGTTCAGTCCAGTATTGAAACTGATCACCATCTTAAATTCCCAGGATATGTCCCACACACTTGTGAGTGTTTTCACATTGATGCTTCCTTTTCATCAACATTGGTGCTTCTCTCAAAGTTACACCGTACATGAACTCAACAGAAAAACATGACTTCCAAATCACAAAACTACAACGAAAGACTTTTCTTTTCCTTCATGCAGCCTTTGGATTCTTCTTCTCATGCAACCTCTCTTTTGTCAGTATAAAGCTGACCAACTTGACCATTTTAAAGCAAAAACAAAAGCTTTGAGGGAAGCAACAATGATGATGAAAAGGAAGCATCGTTGGGAGAACACTCACAAGTGTGTGGGACATATCATGGGAATTGAAGCTGGTGATCATTTTCAATACAGGACTGAACTTAATGTTATATATTGGTCAACATAATCAGTTCTCAAGTAGGATTGATTACTTGGGTGCACCAGTATTGTCGTAACAAATCGCTACGACAATATTAAAAAATCAAGTGGTTCCTTGATTTATATGGGCCATGGAGGAAATCCTAATGTAAGATATAACATCGTGCCTCGTGATCGGAAATCGGAAGGTGGAAATATTGTTTTAAAGAATAGCATGGATGCGAAAAGTCCGGTGATGGTTATATTGAAAGTTTGTAAAAAATCTGATGGGATAGACAATAGTTCTAACACCTGCTATGTTTATGATGGGTTGTATTTAGTGGAGAAGATGACTCAAGAAAGAGAGAAATTCGGAAAACTTGTGTTCAAGTATACAATGATTAGAATTTTAGAGCAACCGAGAACTTGTATTTCACCTAAGGATGTGTTTACTCAATGCAAGAGACATGAGTCTAAAGCTTGTATTGTCCAAAAGGATGTTGTCTGTGTGAATGATATAAACCTGGTCCAACTAACAACAAAGTCACCACAACACTTTGTACATCGATCAAAGTTTGTTCTTCACCTATTTACAAATGTTGAGACAGGAAAATTTGAGGAAACCTTCACAAAGTAAGAGGTAACAATTAAAAATAAATAATCATTATTCGTTAATGGTTCTCATAATTTTGAAAAGACTAAGGATCAAAATATAGAATAACAATAGTCAAAGTTAAACCATAATAAATTTCACATTGGATAGAGTTGTCGGTGACATCCTTTTTGAATTTGGTGCTTCATTGATTTGATTCGGGAGACTCGGTAGTCTTCTTAGTGCATTGTTATCATTCGCTTCTTCTTTTTCATCTTCATTGTCATCCAGCATTGATGTTTGTTCAACAATAGAGCTTCTACTCATGTTAATTGTGTAAATTTTCAACAAAGTCTAGCATAAGGATTGCTTGTATATATTGCTTAATGACTATACATTAAGTAGGGGTGGTTTACCAGTAATATACATTGCATTTCACTAATGACTGCATCCTTGTTTAACAAAATTTACAAGCTATTATATTTATGAAAAATTTATTAAATTATATATGTCTAGAAAGCATTTAATCGTATTATTAATATTTCATCAAATTAAAAAATTTTGATTTTATTAACTGAAATAAAAAAGTGTACCTTTTTTAGAAAAAATTGTTTCCATAATTATTTTGTTTAAAATTAACACTTGCATGTAACTCATTTTTTTGGTTTAAGTAATTAGAACTTTCTCTTTCCATATTTAGAATGGTTGCCTCTTTTACATTCAATGACAATTTTACTTTGTTCCATTCTAAATGGAAATGTAAAAATGTAAAATATCCTTATTGGAATTTCAATGATAATAGAAAAAAATTGACAGCAAGTTACAGCTGGATGACAATGAAGCAAAAAAAGAAGAAGCGAATGATAACAATGCACTAAGAAGACTACCGAGTCTCCCAAATCAAATCCATGAAGCACCAAATTCATAAAGGATGTCACCGACAACTCTATCCAACATAAAATTTATAATGGTACAACTTTGAGTATTGTTATTCTACATTTTGATCCTCAGTCTTTTCAAAATTATGAGAAGAATTTAACGAATAATCATTATTTATTTTTAATTGTTACCTCTTATTTTGTGAAGGTTTCCTCAAAGTTTCGTGCTTCACAATTCGTAAATAAGTGAAGAAAAAACTTTTATCGATGTACAAAGAGTTTTGGTGACTTTGATGTTGACTGGACAAGGTTTATATCATTCACACAACCAACATCCTTTTGGGCAATACAAGCTTTAGATTTGTGTCTCTTGGTTTGAGTAAACACATCCTTAGGTGAAATACAAGTTCTGGGTTGCTCTAAATTTCTATTCATTGAATACTTGAACACAAGTTTTCCGAATTTCTCTCTTTCTTGAGTCATCTTCTCCACTAAATACAACTCGTCGTAAACATAGCAGGTGTTAGAACTATTGTCTATCCCATAAGATTTTTTACAAACATTCAATATAACCATCACCGGACTTTTCGCATCCATGCTATTCTTTAAAACAATATTTCTACCTTGTGATTTACGATCACGAGGCACGGTGTTATATCTTACATTAGGATTTCCTCCATGGCCTATATAAATCAAGGAACCACTTGATTTTTTAACATTGTCGTAGCGATTTGTTACGACAATGCTAGTGGCCAATGAGTCATATCCTTCCCCAAGTAATCAATCCTACTTGAGAACTGATGATGTAGACCAACAACATTAAGTTTAGTCCAGTATTGAAACTGATCACCATCTTAAATTCCCAGGATATGTCCCACACCCTCGTGAGTGTTCTCCCATTGATGCTTCTTTTCATCAACATTGGGGTGCTTCTCTCAAAGCTTTTGTTTTTGCTTTAAAATGGTCAAGTTGGTCAGCTTTATACTGACAAAAGAGTCGTTGCGTGAGAAGAAGATTCCAAAAGCCGCATGAAGGAAGAGAAAAGTCGTTCGTTGTAGTTATTGTGGTTTGGAAGTCATGATTTTCTGTTGAGTTCATGTACGGTGTACCTGTCCAACTGAGTTCATGTATGGTGTACATGTCATGTCCATTGAATTTTGTTGGTGTTGATGATGACCTACTCACTACGATCATAAGAAATTACTAAATTTCAAAGAAGGAAGACACGCCACTTAGAAGAACGAAAAATATAATGTGTTAGGACCTCAAATGTCTAAAACACATTCAAATATTATTTGGGTAGAATCAACTTCAATTAATTGACTTTAGACTTCTTGTAACTCTTCCAATTTCTCAAAGATCTTCACCATACACATAGCAAATTTAGGTCTAAGGCTTCTTTCGAAATTTTTCAATTGAAATTCTTTAATATGTTAGAGTCGTCACTGTGATTATTTGTCGTTGAGCCAACTCAGACCCCCACTGGATCGCTTTGGGTAGGGTTGGGGGTTGGGTATTTTTAACTCCAAAAAATATGAGTTGATATCAACTGCTCAACTTATACTAAACACATGCTCCTTCAGATAACAAGGCGTCGACAACGACTCTACTTCTTCTAAAGGCATGTCTTCCTTCTTCGAAGTTTAGTGATTTCTTATAATCGTGTGAGTGTGTCATCAATTAAAACCAAAAAAATGCAACGGACAAGACAATTACACCGTACATGAACTCAGCAAGAAAACATGACTTCCAAACCACAAAACTACAACGAAAGACTTTTATTTTCCTTCATGCAGCCTTTGGATTCTTCTTCTCATGCAACCTCTCTTTTGTCAGTATAAAGCTGACCAACTTGACCATTTTAAAGCAAAAACAAAAGCTTTAAGAGAAGCAACGATGTTGATGAAATGGAAGCATCATTGGGAGAACACTCACAAGTGTGTGGGACATATCATGGGAATTGAAGTTAGTGATCATTTTCAATACAGGACTGAACTTAATATTATATATTGGTCTACATCATCAGTTTTCAAGTGGGATTGTTTACTTGGGGACGGGTAGGGACTCATTAGCCACCAACATTGTCGTAACTAATCGCTACGACAATGTTAAAAAATCAAGTGGTTCCTTGATTTATATAGGTCATGGAGGAAATCATAATGTAAGATATAACATCGTGCCTCGTGACCAGAAATTGGAAGGAGGAAATCTTGCTTTAAAGAATAGCATGGATGCAAAAAGTCCGGTGAGGGTTATATTGAATGGTTGTAAAAAATATGATGGGATAGACAATAGTTCTAACACCTACTATGTTTATGATGGGTTGTATTTAGCCGAGAAGATGACTCAAGAAAATTTGGAAAATTTGTCTTTAAGTATACAATGCATAGAATTTTAGAGCAACCCAGAACTTGTATTACACCTAAGGATGTGTTTACTCAAAGCAAGAGACTCGAATCTAAAGCTTGTATAGCCCAAAAGGATGTTGTCTGTGTGAATGATATAAACCTGGTCCAATCAACATCAAAGTCACCACAACTCTTTGTACAGCGATCAAAGTTTGTTCTTCACCTATTTACAAATGTTGAGATAGGAAAATTTGAGGAAACCTTCACAAAGTAAGAGGTAACAATTAAAAATAAATAATCATTATTCGTTAAATGCTTCTCATAATTTTGAAAAGACTAAGGATCAAAATATAGAATAACAATAGTCAAAGTTAAACCATAATAAATTTCACATTGGATAGAGTTGTCGGTGACATCCTTTTTGAATTTGGTGCTTCATTGATTTGATTCGGGAGACTCGATAGTCTTCTTAGTGCATTGTTATCATTCGCTTCTTCTTTTTCTTCTTCATTGTCATCCAGCTTTGATGTTTGTTCAACAATGGAGCTTCTACTCATGTTAATTGTGTAAATTTTGAACAAAGTCAAGCATAAGAATTGCTTTTATATATAGCTTAATGACTGTATATTAAGTAGGGGTGGTTTGCCAGTAATATACATTGCATTTCACTATTGACTACATTCTTGTTTAATAAAATTTACAAGCAACTATATTTTGGAAAAAATTATTAAATTATATCTGTCTAGAAAGTATTTAATCGTATCGGGCATCTAAATTATTAATATTTCATCAAATTAAATTATTTTATTTTATTAACTAAAATAAAAAAGTGTATCTTTTTTTAAAAAATTTGTTTCCATAATTATTTTGTTTAAAATTAAAACATGCATGTAACTCATTATGTTGGTACAATTAATATGGAACTTTCTCTTTCCATCTTTAGAATGGTTGCCTCTTTTACATTCAATGACAATTTTCTTTGTTCCATTGTAAATGGAAATGTAAAAATGTAAAATATCGTTATTGGAATTTCAATGATAATAGAAAAAAATTTACAGTAAGTTACAGCTGGATGATAATGAACAAGAAAAATAAGAAGCGAATGATAACAATGCACTAAGAAGACTATCGAGTCTCCCGAATTAAATCCATGAATCACCAAAATCATAAAGGATGTCACCGACAACTCTATCCAACATAAAATTTATTATGGTATAACTTTGACTATTGTTATTCTACATTTTGATCCTTAGTCTTGTCAAAATTATGAGAAGAATTTAACGAATAATCATTATTTATTTTTAATTGTTACCTCTTACATTGTGAAGGTTTCCTCAGAGTTTCGTGCCTCAACATTCGTAAATAAGTGAAGAAAAAACTTTGATCGATGTATAAAGAGTTTTGGTGACTTTGATGTTAACTGGACAAGGTTTATATCATTCACACATACAACATCCTTTTGGGAAATACAAGCTTTAGATTTGTGTCTCTTGCTTTGAGTAAACACATCCTTAGGTGAAATACAGGTTCTGGGTTGCTCTAAAATTCTATTCATTGTATACTTGAACACAAGTTTTCCGAATTTCCCTCTTTCATGAGTCATCTTCTCCACTAAATACAACCCATCATAAACATAGCAGGTGTTAGAACTGTTGTCTAACCCATCAGATTTTTTACAAACATTCAATATAACCATCATCGGACTTTTCGTATCCATGCTATTCTTTAAAACAAGATTTCCTCCTTCCAATTTCCGAACACGAGGCACGGTTTATATCTTACATTAGGATTTCCTCCATGACCTATTTAAATCAAGGAACCACATATTTTTTAACATTGTCGTAGCGATTTGTCATCCAGCTTTGATGTTTATTTAATTATATTTATTTAATTATTATTTAAATAATTATTATTTATTTAAATACTATTATTTAATTATTACTTATTTATTATTTATTATTTATTTAATTATCATTTAATTAAATTAATTATCAAAACCACCTTACCCTTTTTCCAAGAAGTCTCATGGTTTTCACATCTCCTAGGTGGTTTTCCTAAAACCATCAAATTCTTCTCTTTTAGAAAATCATTGACACATGGCATGCTTCTTCCAAAAGCAAAGATGTCATTTTTATTCTTAAGTCATTGATCCTGCCACATAGCATCCATGCATGTGGTCAGTTGGATTTCATCATTTATCTTATCCTTTATGACACATGGCAAGTTTGCTAAGGTCACTCAGGATTACATTATCCTAATTAAAAATTAGGGTTATCTCTTAAATAGATTTCTAGTGACACTTGTCACGAGGCTTGGATTTTCTTATCCTTTACTTGGATTTATGGTTTATCTCTTTGATAATCCTTTGTGATATATGGCAAGTGTGCTAGGGTCACTTAGGATTGCTTTATCTTAATTAAAATATTAAGGATTTCTTTGGATGGATTACACTTACCACTTGGCACAAAAGCAGTGGCTAATTAGATTTTCTTATCTAATTAAATATTGGTTTATCTTTAGGATAGATTGCCTTTGCCTCTTGGCATAAAAGCAATATTTCTTGGATTACATTATCTAATTAATTTTAAGTTATCTTTTATGATAGATTCCACATGCCACTTAGCCTTCTATCACAAGTTACTTAGATTTTCTTATCTCATTTAGGATTACATTATCCTAATTAAATATTAGGATTATCTTTAGGATGGATTGCATATGCCACTTGGCAAGCATCCACAAGTTACTTAGATTGCTTTATCTATTTAGTTAAAAATTAGTTTTTCCTTAAACATCTTGGACTTAGTGATTTGAGTTTGAAAGGATCAAACTCTAGTTTTTTAAGTCTTATCAAGAACATGCCAAGAACACTATGAATCTGTTCATGATGTTCATCAAGCCAAATTAATTCATTTTTGTCCAAGACTTACTTTTTATATACACTTTAATCCAACATTTTTATATCTTCATTTTAACACTTGTTTATAGTCCATTTTATACTAAAAATCTTTACTTGTTCATCTTAAAACATATTATTTTCAAAATCATGTTTTTCATTAAAAATTAGGATGACCTCTTTTATAAAAATATTTTCAGAACAGTAGTGGGTTTAATTTGTGAATGATCAATCAAATGACCTTTAAATTTTTTTATAATTTAATTGAAGGTACCCAACTCACACACCAACTCATTGCAGCTGGTCATGTCAAAATTCAATTTCATTAATTTATGAAAAAGCACACACTGCCTCTGTTTGCACTGGAATTAATTACCAGAAATCTGAGTTCATCAATATGTGACTTTATAAAATTGTTTCTCTTTAAATACGCATGTGAAAATTCCAAATCTTAAACCAAACTTTAGTTATACTTTAGTAGCAACCCAGAAAATTTTATAAAAGCTTTTGGCTTTCGAATTCATATTTAAAATCACAATGCAACCAATTATGTTCTTATTTCCTTACCCAGAATCTGTTTCTTCTTTGATAGGTGTTTTGACCCATTCAATCTTATCCAAAATTTACATATTATAAATCAAATTAAAGCCCCATAAGTCTTCTTTCCAAATATGTGCGCAGTTTTCAGTAATATGTTTTCTGTGGAAAGTTATGGCTCACGAGTCATAGCATGTCATGCTGGCAAATTCATATCTTAATATGTTCATCCACATTAAGTTTTCATTTTCTTTTAAACATCATCCACAAGTTACAAAATCAACATGCAAGGGTTCTGGACCCTCAAACACATACATGCAAACAACTTTTCAACCAAAGTCAGCAACATTATTATCAAACAATCCACACATCACACAATAATGGCTCAAACAAAGAGTTTAGAGAGGATCTCCCCCTACCTCTTGAAGATCCTAAATCCTCATGACTCCTAACTTGGAAAAGCTTCAAGCTTGATCCTTTAAGCTCCAAGATGACCCCTTTTTTATAGATATAAAATTTAGAGATGGATTCATCAACATGCATGAAGGAAATCTTAAAGGAAACGAGTTTGCATGTTGAGTTCTTACCTTTCCCTTATGAGTTTTGGATCTTCTAAAGAATGGATGACTAAAATGGAGTTGTTCTCCCTCTAGGGCAGATTCGGCCTAGAGAGTTTGAAGGTGTTTCATGCTTTAGTTGATGAAGATTTCTAGAGATTATGTATCTACATGAAACATATGGCCTTGAGAGATTGTAGGAGTGAGTTTGAGTGGTGGATGGTGGTTGTTGATGATGGTCGAATGGCCTTGAGGGTGGAGAGGAGTGGAAGACTTAGATGTGTTTGAGAGAAAATGAGAGAGCGTAGAAAGGGGAGAGAGAGTTGTGAGTTTAGAGAGAAGGAGAGAATGAGTGAAATGAGAGATTTAGCTTGTTTTTGGGCTTATATAATGGATGGCATTTTGCATGTAAGCCCTTGAACTCTTCCTTGTTTTTCAAATGAGTCCTTCCTCCTCTTGGGATTTATCCTTGGACTTCTCTTAATTATAAATCAACCCCACTCTTATTTCTCCACCACTTGTTGACACATGTCACTCATTCATTCATCAATTCCTTTTCTTATTCTTTTTCCTCTTGTATTTTCCTTTTGTTTCTAACACCACACATACACTTCCTTCCAATTTTTGTATTTTATTTTATCTCTTAAGGCTTGGCATATATTATTGAACACTAACAGGATGGTAATAAAATCAGACGAATTAATATTATAAACGGTTATCCGAGTCTATGCATATTTCTTTCGGATAATAAAATCCTTAATATTTAAAAGTAAATTCTTTATTATATAATTAATTACAGTGTTCCATTACTGTAATTTTCGGGACGTGACACATAGAACGCCAGGACCAAGAAGAATCACCAACTAATCATTTGTGACCCTCCTACCGTGACCATCCCCAAGACCATTTAAGATTGTCACTAGCACGTCCTCATGCGCACATGCTTGTCAGTTCAACTTCCTAGGCACAAAGGCCCTACGGATCATAATATCAACTATGTGTTTAGGCAATAATGCCGTTAATGGCTTGTGCATTCATATTTATCTACCGAATAAATTTCGTGGTTCCTTACGGAAACCAAAAGCCATTCTAGAGGCAAAGCAGACAGTACCAACCTGTTAGGAATCACCCCTCGTTGGACTATCCATATTTCAATGCTTTAGTACATTATGGAGTCTGGTCATTCGTCAACAACTCAATTATGCCTCTTTAAGTCCATTCCCAAACAGGAATACTTGTCAAGCAAGTAACATTAAAATACTATTTGTCATTAAGTATTATGGAGGTAAGGATAAGTGAATCGTCCTTACTTTATGACATATGGTCTTGCTCCACCATGAGTCATAATCATTAAGTCTTTATTTTCACTAAGCCGTCCTCGACTTAGGTTTTCCATTTAACTTTACTAGTTGTAACGACTAAAATCGTTTTGGTTCAAAATCAACACTCATTGGTTAAAACCAACCCATTAGCAAATAAGATTGACAAATAGGTATATTGATACCAAATCTTTCAAAACAGAATTTCAAATCCCGTAAAATTATTGAAAGACAATTTTCCCCATTTTACTTGACTTAGGGTCAAAAACCCTAAACTTTCAAAATAAGCTTGCTTTACTCAAAATCATTACTTACCTAGGTTCTAATACTCATTTTAAGGTATTAAATTACTAAGTTAAGATCTTGAATAGCATTATACTCAAAAGTCCTAAAACTTGATCGAAAGCCTCTAAGTTTAAAAACTAGGTAATTCTTTTCCATTGATCCTTTGACCTTAAAGGTTAATGACTCATTTTATAACCTTAGAACACTTAGTTAGGTGTCAAAAATAGTTTCTAACTCCCTAAAAATATTATTGGTCGAATTTTCATTCTTGGTTAATTTCACAAGTTTAAAATATTGAAATCTCAATTTTTTTGCCTCTTAAAGCATTATTTTATTCCTCTATACACTAAGCTAAAAATCAAAATCATTTTATAACCATTTGAATACATCAATACAGTTCTAAACACTGTTAAAAACAGTTTTGGAAAACGACACTTTCTTCTTATTTTCATTGATCTTTAAAACACTTATTTCTTTAATTTCTAAGGCATCATTTGGATAATTCAAAATATAACGTAAAATTGAAATATTTCTCAAATAAATTCTAAAACCTTAACCAAAAATCAGTATTCCAAAACAATTGTTCCTTTATGGATCGAAATATTTATTTTCTCACTTAAGGATGTTAAAGTCGCTTAGGTTTCAAGGATTCGAGTTAAATTCCCATTTCCATTTATACTTGGCCAAAAGCCAATAACAACCTAAGTGAAGGTTACACTTCACCAAATCAATCTCACAATTACACATACGCATCAATATATCAAGTTATATCAAATAATCACAATAATCAATTTATTTGCGATAACCAAGTATTAAATCCTCGCTTTGATCCAATGATCAATGTGATGGTTTTCAACATGCTAGAAATCATTTTCCAACCAATCAATCGCACCAATAAAAATGAATCAACAACAATTAACCACTACAATCATGTCCCCATAAGGGACTAATTAAACAAAGTGGATAATCCTTAATTTAGGATTTTCCGACAACAAGACAATTAAGCCATCTTCACACCCACCAATATGGGGTGATATGGTTCACTCCCCCTTACCTCTTGTAGACAAGAGAGGATCATTTCCTTGGTTTTCAACAGTCAGCTTCCTTCTGAACGAAGCTGTACAAGGCTAAACCATCGCTAGCAACCCGATGACATCCCAGTTTCCTCTGACACCTTGCAACAAGTGCAGAAAACTCCTGCCAGCTCCAGAAAAATGTAAAACCTGCTTCCCCAAGCAAACACAATCACGGAAACATTCCGGAGAGGGGGTCCAAGCATTTCAATAACCAAACAATTCATACAGTTACCTACTCATCATCAAACGCTCACTCTAAGTTGATTTAAATACTTAATTTCACAAACAGGGATGTCATCGGGTTGCTAGCGAAAATGAGCTTTGATTATAGGAACATGAAATTAAGCTTAGAAATCATTAATTAACAGTCTCAATTGTATAAAGACATAATTAATTTCATAATTACAAAACTAATTTCAAGAGAAACAGATTTGGGGCTTTAGGGTTCATAATGTGACACCCTCTACCCCGCATGTATTCATAACATATAAGAGCGATAAAAAAAAATAAAAACAAGAGAACACATGCATATTATATCATAATAATAAAAACTGGGTAGAGGCTGCCGCATTGTAACATAACTTCTCAAATGCAGAAAATAAAACATGTTTTAAAGAAACATAACTAAAAACATAAACGAAACCCAACCTCGATGTCACATTACAGAGCTGGTATAACCAATCCAATAAAACAACTCGGATAACAAAATAAAATTGAAACAAACTAAACTACGAGTAGCGGCTCCTCAGAGTCACTCTTCAGCAAGCTGTTCACCGTCCTCTGCATATCCAAAACGATACATGCAAGCAGACAGCAAAAGACAGGGAGTAAGAAACATATATTACAACATAATGGCATGGAAGTGACGAAGGGTTACATTTTTTTGGTATTTTTTACGAATAATAAATAATTCATTAGGCTTCTTTTGGTTTTTATCTCAGACAATATTTAATATTTCTTTTATAGCTATTGTATTTGCAAACTACTATTTGTTTGTCTTATATGTATGTTTAGATAAAGGGAATAGTTAAGATAATAGATATTACCTTTTTATTGTAATGAACAACGCTCCTATTGACCAATGCTAGATAATAATAGTATTGTTAAATACATTCCTCATCTATAATGTCCTATTCATATTATGATATTCCTCATCTTTTATAATAATTTATTGTTTATGTTATAAAATAAAATTTATTATAAATATTATTTTAATTTTTCATAAGTAATATATATATACATAATTTTATTTATACTTTATGATATCTATATATATATTTTAGAAAAATAAATATTGAAAATAATAATCTATATAATTTATTTGTATTCGCCCCGTGCATGGCACGGGTCAATACACTAGTATTACAACATAATGGCATGGAAGCAGTCAGCAAGTTGAACATGCATCATAAAAACATAGCATATCAAACATAACCATCTTAACCACTCCAATGCATGAATGAGCAACACAGCGCACAACCAACAATCACCACCTCCGCTTGGGCCACTCGGCTACCCAAGTTCGTCATCATCATCAATGTTATCTTTCATCTTTAGTCTTTAATCTTTTATCACTTAATCTTGAAACTTACACTCTGGCCAATAAGCACCAAAGCTCAACACCTTGACCATTAAGCATCAAGGCCCCCTTGGTCACTCGGCTACCAAGGTCCAATATCTTTTAACAACACCTTGACATTATGCATCAAGGCCCCCTTGGCCACTCGGCTACCAAGGTACAGAACAACAACACTCTGGCCAATAAGCACCAGAGCTCAACACCTCAACCACTCGGCTATCGAGGTCCCCTTGGCCACTCGGCTACCAAGGTACAGAACAACATCTTTTCACTTTAGTTATTAACACTTTGGCCAATAGGGACCAGAGCTCAACACCTTGACCATTAAGCATCAAGGTCCCCTTGGCCACTCGGCTACCAAGGTACATTATTATCTTTAAGTTATCTAACTTGTCTTTACTTGGTTTGGTGTCTTCATCATTATTATAAGCTTTTGGGGTAAAACATGTAACACCCTAAACTAGGGCGTCACTTTTGTTACTCGTTGCGGAAAAATAAAATAAAAGAATTAAATTGCTGGTTGCTTCCGGTGAATGATATCTTCTTAATAAGTAAATATCCTCAAAATGGTGGTATAAATTTTTTTTTTCTTTTAAAGAGGACAAAAGAAACAAAGGTAATTGATGAACACTCAGAACATGAAATGTAAACATCATATATATAATCTATCCCAGTGGGATTCAGAGTTTAGTACAGAAACTAGGGCCTGATCAGGATGGCCATTAATAATAGAGTTACAGGATATAATGTTAACAGCTGTAAACTAAGTAAAGCAAAATAGGGAGAGGGCCCAGAACCACACATCAAAAAGGTGGCTCTAAGAAGCCAAATACAGTCGGATCGAGACAGACTATCCAGAAAATCACATACCACTGAGCCAGTCACTACTAACGACTAAAAGGAAGACTCGCCACGAATACTCCCACAAGAAGAGTCCCTAAGTGATGGGCCCACGACATCTCCGCCCTCATCAGGAGAGTCGGAATCATCAAAATATAGATCGTCATCAAGTACGTACTCCAGTAACTCATCAAGATCGTCGTCGTGATCCAAGACATGGTACACGGGCTCCTCCTCCAGGTACTCCTCGGGGTCCTCCTCCGGGTCCTCCTCAATCGGTGAAGCCGGCTCGACTCCAGGTAAGGGTACCCCTAGAGGTGGGTGCATATGTAGCTGTCCATTCATCTGTAGCACGTGTAAGTAGTACCAAGGTGGTGGGAGAGCAATCCTCCTCATCTCAACTGTCTGAATTCTGCGACATGGTTCGCCCTCGGCATTCTTCTCCAGCGTGGTTATCGGTCCATGATAGGTAGCCGATGTAGATCCGGGGTGAATCTGCCACGCCCCCACATTCCTCGCATCATCGAAGATCTCAGTCTTCGATTCCGATGGTACCAATGGGATGTTCGGATCCATCTAACCCATAGATATACAACGATGCCGAAAAAACAAAGAGAAATAACAAGAAGGTATGCAAGAGTGAGATACCAATATATGGATAGATTACAATAACCACATGCATGATACATACATCACATCAACATATTAACATTTACCAAATATTAATAGATAAAACAACAAGTATTATATCAAGGGACGTCATACCCGTACAATCAGCTTTTATAAAGATTATGCATGACACTTCAATATTCCGGCTCTATAAACTTAATCTCATGAGATATCTTCCTCTTTCTAAGAGTTGATCAAACTCAAAGCCCCCACTTGGGCATTACCGTCGTGACTAAAGTCCTTGTTTGGACATCACCGTCGTGACTTATGTGACAGCCCCTGCTTGGGCATCACCGAAGTGACTCAAAGTCCCTGCTTGGACATCACCGAAGTGACTAATAGCCCCTACTTGGGCATCACCGAATTGACTAATCCTGTGAGGCAGGTCTGCCTAAATACATGAAAAAAACATTCGTTCAGGGGGTTTCCTTTGTGTCAATCTCGTTCGTTGTCGAAGCTCAAAGCTACCGACCATTTATAAATTTTAATCACTTGAAGTTACTCAACATCAACACAGGACACGTAGTCCGAATGCTCAATCACAACACCTAAGACCGATGCCTCAGTCAAGGTTTGTGGTCATAAAAAGATTTAACATCTTATTTCAACATGATTAGGACTCTTAGTCCACAACGTCAAGTTTAGGACTCTCGGTCCACAATATTTAACACGGATCAACGATCAATGTGCACCTTACATAATACTAGAAAGCACCAACTAACGTCAGGCTTGTGAATATAAGCCTTGACAGGTACTATAGTTTTGATGAATGATAAAAGGGGAAGTTAGAAGGACTAAATTGCAAAAAGCGGCAAAATGTCAAACAAGCAGTCAAATGGGTTAAGGGAATTTTATTTATTGTATTGCTTGTTTTAGATTAATTGTAAATGGTTAATAATGCTTTCAAGATTAAAATTGGTCACACACACACATTAATGAGCTTTTAAGAATCAAAGTTAATCAGCTAATATTTGGTCTTAAATGAGTAATGAATTTTATAGCTGTTAAGTATTTCAAACTCAAAATTGAATCAAGGAATAATCGATTAGTATAATCGATTATCTTGCTCTTAATCATGCTTTAATGAGTAATCAATTATAGAGCGGTTAAGAATTTAAATCAGCCATTTTGAATTGCTATAATCGATTATATAATCGATTATCTTTATCTGAACACGTTTTTAATAACTTAAATGGCTTTAATGAGTTTTAATGAGAATTAATGATAGCTAAGCCGTTAAGTTTTGAATTTGAATTAGAATAATCGATTATGTAATATGTATAATCGATTATGTCCTTACTGTCTTTCAACGAGCTTCCAACAGAAACCCTGTAATCGATTATGTAATCAATTATTGCTTTTTATATGAAAGTCAGTGGACTCGTAATCAATTAGTATAATCGATTATGCTGCTACTGTCTCAAAGAGGCGCTTTTCAAACTGAGTCAAAATAATCGATTATGTCATTTAAATAATCGATTACTGCGCGACAAAAATGAGTTTTAAAGAGAATTTGACCTAATTTTTCAAGGTTCTATTTAAAGGAAACCTACTCTAAAACACAAGTACGAAAATCATTTTACTCTAAACTGTGTTTTATTCTCTTGAACAAAAACTCTATTTTTCTCTCTTGCTCTTACACTATGATCACTTTAAACTTGAGAGCTTTATACACCATATAGGTGTGATTGTAATTGTTCTTCAATTTGTTTAATCAACACTATTAAGAGTGCATATTGTTGGTAAGAGTCGTGTGACTCAAACCTTTCTTTTCTACACCTAGTTTACAAGAGAGGTGATATCTCTTGGGGTGTTCTTGGATGTGATTTCCAAGTGTTTACAAGGGAGGTGATATTCCTTGTGGTTGACAAGAGAGGTGATATCTCTTGGGTTATTGTCTTGAGGCTCTTTCACTGGGGGAGGTGATATCCCTGGTCTGTGAGAAGTGCTCTATATTGTAAAGGTTCTAGTTGATCCTGTTAAAAACTAGAGTTGATTGAAAACCCTTGGTGGTATTGCCTTGGGGACTAGACGTAGGCCACTGGGTAGTTTGTGGCCGAACCAGGATATATCGCTTGTGTTCATCTTCTCATCCCTTATCTTTTTATTTATGCTTTATCTTTTGCAAAACGTTTTTAATCGCACGTGTATTTAACAAAATTGTTTTTCTTACTAGAAAAGTCTTTATCTTTACCCAAAGCTTTTGAAAAACCCAATTCACCCCCCTCTTGTGTTTGGAGTCACTTGTCAACAAGGCTTTTCAGACATCAATCAATATCATCTTAATCTCAGTCAACAATATAACAGTTAATGATAGTTCATAACATATATGATTCACAAAACTTTAAATCAAGTAAAGATCAACTTCAAACAGTTATCACAACAGTTCAAGTATACAAATCATTCAAACTTTGATTTAATATAACAACAATATTCACATAAATCGAGTAAACCACATACACACATACACATAGCTATTGAATATCCCTCAGGCTGTCCCCTCTTACCTTTTGTGAAGGTAAAGGTACGTGATGCTCGAGGAAGTGTACTATGAATGTCCTCGTCTACTCCGCGACGAAAGTCTAAGTTTATGAATACAAAACCACAAGTTAAAAGTTAACCAAGGATACTAAACCAAGAAGGTATAGGTTCGGCCATGGCATGAAATAGGGTTAGAGGTTTTCAAAAAGAATACAACTCATGGATTAATGATCCTTAAGTGTTAGGAGTTCATAACCAAGGCTCACTTTACAATGATAGAACAAAAATCCCATTAAATCCATGCTTAGGGTTTCGGCCTCTTTAATAAGTAGGCTAGAAATTTCCAACCCTTTCTAGGCTCTTAGATTTAGCGTTAAATGATATCAAGAAGTCTAAATTCATGATCATATTGAAAATGAAACAAAACATCCTAGGTTCGCAACCATCATAGGTTCGGCCATCATAGGATAAATAGGTTAGAAATCTTTAAACTTATCAATCTCTTAGGCCTAGCATCCAAATGTATTAAAGAGCTCAAGTCCATGATCACATTGGAAAATGAAAACAAAACATCCTAGGTCCACAACCATCATAGGTTCGGCCATCATAGGATAAATAGGCTAGAAATCTCTAAACCTTCCAATCTCTTAGACTTAGCATCCAAATGTATTAAGGAGCTCAAGTCCATGATCATATTGGAAAATGAAAACAAAACATCCTAGGTCCACAACCATCATAGGTTCAGCCATCATAGGATAAATAGCCTAGAAATCTTTAAACTTTCCAATCTCTTAGACTTAGCATCCAAATGTATTAAGGAGCTCAAGTCCATGATCATATTAGAAATGAAAACCAAACATGTGACACCCTTCTTCCCCGCATGTTAATAAGCACTTACTATATAAGTAATTAAAATAAAAACATGCTTTTATTGAATAAATCAAAATATTTGTCCATGGGTAGAAAAGTCCCACACGAACCAGCTCATATCGCGGGAATAATATAACCGTTCCGGGATAAAATCCACGGAATTACAACTGAAAACTAACAAACTAACTGAACATGAAACTATCCCTAACTATGAGTGGCGGCTCCTCAGAGTCACTCCTCTCCGGGCTGCTCGTCATCCTCTGCAAGATGCCAATCAGGCCAACAACAAACAAACAAACAACATAGGGAGTAAGAATCATGTAACATAATAGCAAGGAAGTAGGAAGTAAAGTAAAACATACAACATAACAACAACTTAAACATACATCAACAACCAATATGCTATGCAGTGCAGTGCAATCCTGCTCCGCTAAACCAACAATGCATGTGGATCCACTAAACTCGGGATGGACGACTTCGGAGTTAAATATCCACATTGAGAATCTACTCAACGCCGGAGAATCTACTCCTTGGATAGCTAACGCATCAAACTAACGAATGCCTCATCACGGGGGCGCTAGGAGAATCTACTCCAACCGTGGATGGCCAGATCGTCGTACTCTAGGACGACCTCCCCTATGTCGAACATCCCTAAACAACATCTTCGATGCAATGCGTATGCAACACAACAACAACGGCAACACCACCTCCATAACTCCAACGGAATCGACCGAAGATAACAGCAGAATCAACCGCAACAACTTGCCTCACGGAATCTACCTGAGGACTTAAGCGGAATCAACCGCAACACTTGGGGCAAACTCTCGGCCACCAAGGTACAACAACAACACCTTAGACCCAAACCGCGAGGTCAAGGCTTCATTGGCCAAAAAGCACCAAGGCACAACTCATCTGCTTGCGGTACCCAATGGGTACCGACTTATCAACTTGATACCTCACCATCTCATCAACTTAATTATCTTTGGTGATCATTAGCCAAGTTGTCTAATCTTTATCCTTAATAAACTCATCATTATTGGGAAATGGGGTTTGAAACCCCTTAAGTTCTTTAATTCTGATTTGTCCAGGAGGGTTGAGCACGGTCGTGCTTAACCCCTAGCACGGTCGTGCTTAAACACGTGAGGGCATGCTGCCCCTTTAAGTGAAGCACGGTCGTGCTTCCCATTGAGCACGGTCATGCTCTTTGTTCTGCACGGCCATGTTGAACAGCGCGACCATTTTCCAGAATTCAGCTGGGAGCATGGTCGTGCTCCCTGTTCAGCACGGTCGTGCTCATCGCGTGACAGTGCTGTCCCGAGCAGGGACAGAGACTGAAACTTAACCAATTTCAAGGATTTAATCCGTTAAACATCCTGAATCAGTTATCAATACATTTTAAGGATTAAACTCATCAACATTATCAACATCAACTCGACAGTGGCATCAACCCAACAATATCATCATGTTCATAGTCATCACAACAACATAAACACAACCACTATCATGAACATAGACATAAGAACAACATATTACCAACTATTAACATGTTATCAGAATAACTAACAAATCATTTACATACTAATACAATCAACCGGGGTTATGGGAACCCCTTTACTTTACCCTAACCCCGAGCCTATGATTACACTACCCTTCTCCCCATACCTAGATTGAAGGTAGCTCTAACAGCGGTCCTAACGACAAATTGGTTCCTTCCCTTCGAGCGGCTCAAGACGAATCCAAGCCATGGAACAATAAAACGTAAACCATCAGTTTCCTAATTCAAATCATGAAAAGGAAACCATAAAAGGGAAAGGGACATTACCTCTATACCAAAACAGATGCGCAGGGCTTCCCAATTGGCTTCCAAAACTCCACTATAGCACTGGGAGAAGAGGAAATAAGGGAAGAATGAGTTCTGGCCGCAACAAGGTAGCAGCAGCCATCACAAATAGGGTTATGACGTAAACCCTCGATTCTGCTCATGTATATAAAACTCGAACCTGAGCACGGTCGTGCTCAACTTAGCATCATCGAGACGCAGTCAGCACATTGAGCACGGGCGTGCTCACTATTGAGCACGGTCGTGCTCAACTTAAAATCAGAAACACGCTTCTAACTTTAAGTACGGGTGTGCTGGCTAATGAGCACGGGCGTGCTCATATACCAGAAAGGGACTTTTAAGCCATAAATCCCACTAAGCCCTCAACCGATAATTCCAACTTATAAGCCAGCTTTATAAAAATACTTTCGAAAAACGGGGTGTTACAAAACATCCTAGGTCCACAACCAATATAGGTTCGGCCTTCATAGGATAAATAGGCTAGAAATCTTTAAACTTTCCAATCTCTTAGACTTAGCATCCAAATGTATTAAGGAGCTCAAGTCCATGATCATTTTGGAAAATGAAAACCAAACATCCTAGGTCCACAACCAACATAGGTTCGGCCTTCATAGGATAAATAGGCTAGAAATCTTTAAACTTTCCAATCTCTTAGACTTAGCATCCAAATGTATTAAGGAGCTCAAGTCCATGCTCATTTTGGAAAAATGAAAACAAAACATCCTAGGCCACTAATACATAGTTTCGGCCATCCTTGGAAAAATAGGTTAGAGTTGTTTGTTTGATACAATCTCTTAGAATATTAAAGTAGAGATCAATAGAAGTTCATAGAAATTGGTTTCAACTCAAAAGGATTTTCCTATGATTTTCTAAAGATTTTAGAAGTTAAAAGCTCAATAAGAATCTTTGAGAACATATAATGTAAACTTATGAAATAAAGTAGAGAACTTGAAAAACAAGAATATGAGAGCATTACCCTTGAAGCTAGAAAGCAAATGTATGAAGAACTTGAAGCTTGAAAATAAATAAAAATGGAAGCTTTAAGTGTTAAAAGCTTGAAGTAAGAATGGAGAAGAAGAAGAAAATGGAAGAGATGAAATGAAGTGGGTATTTATAGAGTGAGGGGGGAGAGTGGCGTGAAGAGAGAGGGAGAGTGAGATTGGAGAGCAAGTTTGGAGTTAAGGAGGTGTTTGGTTGGAAAAAGTGAAGAAAATGGGTTTTTGATTAGAATATGATATAATTTGAAAAAGTGCAATGATGGTACTTTTTGAGTGTGTCATAACCCATGTCAATCACATCCCCTCATGTCACTTCACTCCTTTTTTTTCTCCCTAATCTGCTCCATTTCGTATCCGATTGCACTTTTGATTGTAGTTTTAGACGTTTTCGCCTGAATAAAATATTATATTTTATTTCCAAACATAAATTTTCAAAATAACCTAAGTTGAAGGATACATGATAAAAACACTAACCATTTTGTTCACTGGTCAAGATTAGGTTTTCTACTCCGTAAACTTTTACTGTCATTGAAAACGCAGACCGACTTCCGTCTGAGTTTTCAACCGAAACTTTAATCGTGACTTTATACGGTAGGATAACACAAGAAAATGATTCTTGTCTATTTAAAATCATCCTTTGGATTTTAATAAAAATAAACACATATAATTATTTATTTACTGATATAGAAAGACACAGAAATCGGGGCATTACAAAACACCCCTTGTTACTGTTCTGTGTTCTAATCCGTACAGGGAAGAACGTCCGTGCTGACTGTTGAGCATAGCCGTGCTCAATGGAGCGTGGCCGTACTATTTCTGGTTAGAAGGGTTGAACAACCCTCACTATGTTTCCTAGGGCATTCAAGGATCAAACCTATTGGTTTAAGCTACACCATCAATCATCAGTTTCATTATCTTTAATTGTTCCCATGTATTTTACTTCCAGCTTCATTACTAACGTCCTTCAAACACTCACTAATCAATCCTAGGGTCTTTGCCTAAGCCCTATGAACGTAACCTTGCCTCTCATACTATATTCATGTCTTATGAACAAACTGGGGAAACATCCCTTAATTCTCTTTCATCATTGTTAACATCTTCTAACGTCTTAACATCATTAACAAGCCCTATTAATTGGTTAGAGTCTTATTAACGTCATTGTTGGCATTAACATCCCCAACAATCAACACTCATTCAGAGCACCACATCATCATCATTATCATAACAGCCTCATCATTATCATAACAACATCATCATCATCATCATAATAGCATATCATGAACATTCATGGTATCATAAAACATCATACTCAATTGGGCATACCAATAACATCCAATCATACATCATCAACAATTAACATCAAACAGTACAATAATTAAAGCATGCCATTAACTTTAGAATCATATCAATTACCTATATAAGAAAATTGGCGGATTTTATGGATGCCATTTTTATATAATAAAATTTTGATTTCTATGCGTATTTATTATTGGATGCCATTCTTATATATAAAATATTGAATATTATTAAATTTAATTAACTAATGTGTAAATTAAAGCAAAAATAATTTTTATGTTTTGGAACAATTTTTCACTATAATGTAGGACATATCAAAAATTTTTGGAATGATAAGACAAACCCTATAAATATAGTTTATTAAATCAATTACATCTTAATATATATTATTTAATTTTTTATCATGTAATTAATTATATATTAATTAGGTAAAATAAAATTCAAAATTTCTTTGATAAAAGAATATATTCAATAAATTAATTTGCTTCTTACTTTGCATTAATATTTGTATTTGATTTGCATTTGCTTCGCTAGCTTATCTGCTATGATATTATTACATTGATTATTCCCCCCTTTTTTTGCTTTGAATTAAATTAGATTAGATGATCCTACAACTAAATTTTTTTTCACATTTGAACTGGCGGTTCCATTTTGAAATCAAAATTAAAACATAGGAGCAAATCCATATCAACAAATTAAAACATAAACTCTATAACAACCTAATAGAGCTGAGTTTGTCATGAGATGACACCTGTACGTTTTTCCTGTAATTTAGAGTCTCAAATGTACATATTATTATTATTATTATTATTATTATTATTATTATTAAAGAAACTGCAATCCTTAATTGAGATATTTAATTTAATCCCATTACAATTTTATTAGTTTTGACCATATCGACTTTAAATGATAAATAAATTCGTTTAAATTGTTGAATTTTTAAATTACAGTCTTAAATTAATTTAAATTATTGATATCATATCATTTTACGTGAAAGATACATTTTAAGTTTCCTTACACGATTTGGGGTTCAAAAACCTTCCTTATATGATATATATTTTAAATGGCTCAGGTTTAATTAAATTACTGAGTATTAATGAGTTACGGATTTAAATTGCTTTAAATTGTTGAAATCATATCAATTTTAATAAAGATACATTCATTCTCTTTTTGAAATTGGTTTAAATGTAAAATTGATTTAATGTCGTCAATAAAAAATTTCAATTCAAATTCGAGTTAATTCAAATTTCCAGTCAATAAGGAAACAAATATCATGGTAATGTCGTTTTTTAATATCACTTAATACAAATTGGTTTAAATAAATATAAATTTCTAATTCAGACAACAACCTTCATGTCAATAAAGATCTCCAATTCAAATTCAAATTAATGCCATCAATAAAAATTTGTAGTTCAAGTTCGAATTCTCTTAAATTTTCAATCAATAAAGAAACAAATATCGCATTAATGCCAGAATAATTGTATTGAAATAATGTCATGAAATTTTTGAAATTTTTAGAATAATAATGTCATGTTAATGGAAATAACGCCATTTATGAAAATGTTTAAAAACAATTGCAATTATTTTGTTTTCCTAATAATCAATTATGATGAAATTTGAATTTAAAACTGCAAGCATGGAAGACTTTAAAAATAGAAAATCAGAAGCTAATTAATTATGCACTGATTGTATTATGGTGAATTTAGAATCATTGCTCAGAATAATTTTCAATTGTTGGTCGTAAATAAATTCTAATCAATGCAGTCTTGTATAATGAAGTTTCTATTTTTCATTTATTTAATGAAAACGATTCTATATCATTTCCTTCCACCAAATTAACCCAAACAACATGGAATTCAACTATTGATATTGATTATCACGCTATTATTTATTTTAAAAAATTAAAACGCTAAGTAAAAAAACCTTGAAGAATCTTATAAAAAAACCTTGAAGAAGGGGGACAACTTTGTTGGAGAGGGACTCTTCATCATGATTATCATTGTCATCCGAGGCATCTTCTTCTTCGTAATCATCGTAAAAAAAAAAATAGAAGAGAATAGACCCTTACTTTTTGAAGATTTGGGATGGTGCTCTGGAAATCCAAAATTCAGAACCTTGCAGTGATAAAAAAAATGAACCATGGATAATCTTTGAAGAGATGAGAGTCATTACTTAAGATGAGAGATAAATGAAGGAGCACACAGCATGACGTCTTTGAAGAATCTAAGAGGGAAAAAAATTAAGAGAATTCCATTTTCAAAATCATTCAAACAAAAGTCAATGTCAATCAATTCCATTTTCAACATGGATAAAGAAAAAAAATAAAGGAAAAAAAGATATATGCACCTCAGAGAGAGGATGGTGGCTGAACAGCGGTGGTCTCCTGGCAGCGGTGGTGATCTAAAAAATACATGCACTCCGTCAACATAATTTCATAGATCTGCAAAAACTTTAAAGGAGAAAGATGAAATGTGATGAAAACATTGAATGAGGGAAAAGAAAAGAAAGAGACAGAGAGAAGAGTGCAAAATAAATGATGGAAATCAGAAATCAAATGAAATCCATACAATTGAAATGTTGGACCTATTGGGTTTTCATGAGATAATCATCGTCTAAAATCATATCTCAAGGCGGAAGAAAACCATTCCCATGGATCACGTATTACAAACATGAATCACAAAAAGGCTATTGTGTTTACCTCTTGAAGCGTGCTTTTCGTTTTGGATCACTAGTGCCACGAAGGGGCGGCACCTCTAATCAGTCCACGCGAGCAAACGGGCGTCAGAGCTATGCGTCTTGTGCTAGCTGACGGTTAAGGGGAGACACGGTTAGCCAGACTGGGTTAGAGGGGAGAGCACTTCTATTTATAAGTTGGCAGCTCCCTTTAACCTAATTGTTCTTTGTACACTACAAGCCCAATTGTCCTTATATTAATTAAATCATATTTAATTAATATAACTACTCCACATTTGCTCTATGCGTGTGACCCTATAGGCTCTCACTAAGTTGGCAATAATATTAAATATTATAATAATATCAAATATTAATTATAATATTAAATATTATAAATAATGAGCGGCATCTAGCAATGCATCATTACTACCCAATTAGCGAGAGTATCGGTGATCCGATTTTAGCCTTACCGCGACCAAATTTTACCGTGTAGTAAATGTCCCTTCGTCCATATGTCTTAATTGAACACAAGGCATAAGAGTGTCATCCTTGTTATGTTCAATTATTTATTCCTCGATCCCCGAGTAGACGTGTAATCATAAATGGGCCCAATATCACATATTGGCCCACTTCCGCGTGGCCACACATATTTCACGTCTCACTCTATCGAGGGGCCCAAGACATTACCCCTGTTATGTAGGAGGGACGAATCCTGTCTATATCACTCACACCCCTCAACATGATTTATTGCAGACCCAATAACTACCTTTATGATCACCTTGTTACGCATGACGTTTGATAGCATTAAAGCCTACAACTCCTCATGTAGGAATCGTAGTGACTTCAAGTCGAAGGACTACTTCACTATGGTCGCCATGAGAATACTTATGACACTTACATAACTATTATGAAGTATTCTTATAGTGGGTCATCCGGTATAAATATTACTCCTAATATTTATACATGTGTGCCGACTTGATATCACATATCCATGACCCGTGAGATGTGGTCATCAGTCTACTCACACAATAGTCTCTATGTATTATTGTCGTCCTAATTAACAATAATACTCAACTACGGATATTTAAGAATAGAGTTCTATTATTCAATAAGGTCTCACTATTAAGTCACGCACTTAATATCTCATTGAATAAACTGTCTATTCTAAGGACTTTATTATGCTATAAACTAATAACATAATAAATGAATGCCTTATTCATATATCAAATATATGATTAAATTCATGATACAAATGATGATCTATACAAAATAGATTGGCCTCTAGGGCGTACACCAACAATCTCCCACTAGCACTAGAACCAATCGGGCATCAATCTAACACCCATTGATCTTGTGTGAGTATCATGCTACACTAAGCAAGAGACTCCATTAGCGGGCAATTTAGTGTTGTCATTCTGCACATCTTCACATCTCTCCTCTATCGATCATCTATCGAATGAGATGGAAGCACCTAAGTATATGTTCGAATCGCTGGTGAGATCATGTTTCTTTAGCTTATGCGATTACTCCATCATCATCGTAATGAGATCAATGGAGTTCGCAAAGTTAGGAATCATTCCTAGTTCATAAATGAACTTGCCGATCCAAACGGTCTTTAAATCTACATTTAAGGCAACTATATACTTGGCCTTTATAATGAAATCTATAACTGTCTCGCGCTTGGAACTTTTCCAAATATACAGTGCCACCATTAAGATAAAACTCAAATCCAGACTGCGATCTGGAATAACCTATATCGATTTGGAAACAATGTCGATGTAACACCTTACAACGACTTCTTCCTCACCTTCATCTGTCAGGAATGTATCCTAAGTTCTTCTCAGATACTTAAGGAAGTTCTTGACTACAGTTCAATGACCTTCACCGATATCAATTGGTACCTTCTTGTCAATGCTCAAAGCATACAAGATAACTGGTGTAGTATATAATGTACTCTGACTAAGGCCTAGCAATTTTAGCGATCTATCTCTATAGATCCTGAGTCCTAACATGTAGGAAGCTTTGTCCAAGTCCTTTATTGAGAAACAATTCCCAAACCATGCTTTCGCATTTTGCAGTGTAGGGATATCGTTTCTGATAAGTGGTGTGTCATCCACATACAAAATGAGAAAACAATCTCACTCCCACTAACCTTCTTGTACACACAATGTTCATCCTCGTTCTTGATTAATCTAAGCTGTCTTACAAATTTATCAAAATGAGGATTCCATCCTCTGGAAGCTTACTTTAATCCATGAATGGATCTCTGCAACTTACATATCTTTCCAACATCCTTTGGATTGACAAAACCCTCGGGTTGTGTTATGTACACATCCTCGAGGAGATTCCCGCTATGGAATGAAGTTTTGACATCCATCTGTTAGATCTCTAGACATAGTATGCAGCAATAGCAAGTAGAATCCGAATGGATTTGAGCATCACTACTGGGGAGAAGGTTTCATCATGGTCTACACCATTAATCTACTTGAAACCTTTCCCATCCAGTCGTGCCTTAAAGGTACCCACTTTACCATCCATGTCAGTCTTCTTCTTGAAAACCCACATGCACCCTATGGGTTTTACACCTTCGGGTGCCTTAGCCAAGGTCCATACCTAGTTCGTGTACAAGGATTCCATCTCGGATCTCATGGCATCAAGCCACTTCTCAGATTATGGGCCAATTATGGCCTACTGGTAAGTTACAGGCTCATCTTGATCCATGAGCAGCACATCACCTTCCCGAGTTAGGAGAAGTCCATATCTCTCAGGGTGGTGACGTGGCCTGTTAAACCTACACAAGTCTTGTGTTACTTGAACCGACGGTTCAACCACAACATCTTGTGGAATCGGTTCTTGTTCCATTGTAGGCGGGTCAATATTTTGTGGTACTTGGATTTCTCCAAGTTCTACAATCCTCCCACTGTATCCTTTAGAGATATTCCTTCGCAAGGAACACTCCAGTTCTAGAGACAAACACTTTGTCCTCGAAGGGGTTGCAGAAATAATATCCTTTGGTTACCTTAGGATATCCCACAAATATATACTTATCTAATTTGGGCCCAAGTTTACCGTCATGAGACGTTTCATATAAACCTGACATCGCCAAATCCTCGTAAATGACAAAATGGGCCTTCGGCCCATCCATATCTCATATGGAGTCTTTTCAACCGCCTTAGATGGAACATGGTTAAGAGTGAATGCAGCTGGTATTAGAGCAAAAACCCAGAAAGAGTCTTAAAAGGTGTCAATGACTCATTATAGGTCATACCATGTCTAACAAGGTGCGATTCCTCCTTTATGAGACGCCATTCCATTGTGGCGTATTAGGAGGTATGAGTTGGGACACTATCCCACACTCTCTTAAATAGTCATCAAACTCTTAGCTTAAGTATTCTCCACCATGATCTGATCGTATGGCCTTAATATATTTGCCAAGTCAGTTCTCCACTTCATTCTTGAACTCTTTGAACTTTTCAAAGGTTTCAGTCTTGTGTTTCGTAAGAGACACAAATCCATATTTACTGAAATCATCAGTAAATGAGACGAAGTAAGGATAACCACAACTAGCCGACTTGTTTAGGGGGCCACGTACATCGCTATGTATCAAGCCCAAAAGACCACTGGCCCTTTCACCTTGCGCGGTGGATGGGGTCTTAGTCGTCTTCCCTAATAAGCATGATTCGGATACATCAAATGATTCATAATCGAATGAGTCCAAGAGTCCATCCTCATGGAGCTTGGAGACGCATTTCTCACCTATCTGCCTAAACGACAATGCCAAAGGCATGTAGTGTTCAAATCACTTGTTTTGACCCTTTTCGCATTTATGTTATAAATGGGCATATGAGGATTAAGGGCACAAAATCCAATATCCAAAAACATGCTAGCATAGAAAATATCATGTGATTGATGTTTCTACCAATAGCTGGAACATAATAACATTTATTTAGTTCCAAAATAAGCCCCGAAAGCAAAGTCAAAAACTTCTATAATTAATGCAGCAACTTTTGCTCCATTTCCTATTCATAGGTTGACTTCACCTTTAGTCAACATCCTACTCCCTTTGATCCTTTCACATTAATGTGAGATCCACATGCGATATCAAATACCCATGATTTTGAAGTAGGTTGACTTCTACAACATAATGCTCGAAGAGGAAGTCATACTTCCTTTCCTTTCATATACTCTTTCTGGTATCTTTAGCAGTCTTCAAATTTCTGGTTAAACCACAATGAAATCAACTGCCTTCCTTTGCAACCCCGCCTATTTGCTTCAAGGCAGAAGTACTGGGTTTGAACTTGTTCTTACCCTTGTTCTTCTCCTTGTTTAGCAGGCTTAAGGCTTTCCCTTTCAAGACTATCAAAATAGTCTACCCTTTTCAACTGTAGAGACTATGTTGGGTAGTTCTCAACTTCCATTGCACTCTCTAGTAGAGGTGTGTCAGAATCGTTCATAACGAATTGACTATAACTATCTAGTAACAATTGCAAGATCACTTCACTAGCCAACTTTTGGCCTAAAGGAAATCTCAGTTTTTACCAGGTTCTTAATGTACTCAATAGTATGAAGCACATGATAACCATCTGGATTTCCTTTTGTAGTTGAAAAAAGGTGTTGGGAAGCCTCATTCTTTCATGCCTTGCACGCTCTAGGTAGAGTATCTTGAGGTACATGATCATATCATACGCCTCCATGTTTGCAAGCATGAGATATCCTACATCCAGGACATCGACTTGATGCTTCTTATAAGCATCCTTTTCGATCCTAGTAGGAACTGGTTGCTTAGGAATCATTTTCTCGAGAACATACAACTATCTCTCGTAGTTGAGGACAATCCTCAAATTCATGTACCAATCCAGAAATTTAATTCTAGATATCTTGTCCTTCTTAAAGACAAATCGCAGTAATAACTTATGGTGTTTTATTTCATGGTAATTCTAATTACAGTAACATGCAGAATATAAGTATCATGATAAAACATATTTAATAAGGTCTTTTATTAAATACGCTCCCACTATTTTACTCAAATCAATGACCCTCATCATGGACTCGGAAAATCTCGTTGGAAGATTTTCTAGTGAGACCAAGATCCATATTTCACCTCGTTCTGAGTCAACTTTGGCTGATATTCCAAAACTTAGTTATTTAGGTAGGAAACTCCTTTCCAATTACATCTCATGTAACTCTTGGATTAGTTGGGTGAATAACTCTTATTCTAATTCATCTCTATGAATTAAAGCCCAACTCCCTGCCTCGAGGCCCATTTCAATCCTATTAAATTCGGCCCAGTTAAGTCAAGCCCAATGGTTGGCAGTCGGATATTACAATTGTCCCATCGCATCTTACTAGTATAGAAAAATGCACCCCGCTTTGGCGGACCTACACTCATTCGATATTAGTCTTGATGAGTGCTACGCATTGGAAGGCTCTTAAACTTAATATTTCCTTTGAGGGATTTTTATTAAAATGATCTCACCGGCGTTGTATCATATACAAAGCGTCTCTCAGCATACATGCATACATGCTATCATACATTTAACAAACATATATAACATTTAAAACATACATGTATACATACATTTCATGTATCACATACAAAAATATACATCTCATATATTTCATGCATCTCATACATAAACATATAAGATAAGGTAATATAGTTATGGCCTCCTAAAAAGCAAGAATTAAATAACTGATTTATTACAATTCTTTGACCCTAGAGCAAGCTTCTCAAGCCTCTTCCACAACGTCATCATTTGGTGTTGCCTCCTCTTCAAATCGAATAATTACATTTATTCAAAAATAAATAAATAAATAAATAAAAGGTACGACACGCAGGCCATATTTAAATAAATAAATAAACCACGACACGCAGGTCGTATTTACCCAAAATAAATAACACCATAATCTAGGGCCATAACCATGCATATACCTTAAAAAAAATTATTTAATAACAATCAATAATAATAAACACTTTATTATTATTATTATTATTATTATAATTATTAAAATAAATTTTAAAATAAAAAAAACTTCATGAAATCAATTGCCAAAATAATATCACACTTGATGGATATCCAAAACAGAGAAAATCACATAATTGATTTTCATAGCAATTATTCCATGATTAATTTAAACTTGAATTTTAAATAATAAAAAATACTATTCAAAAGCTATTCACTATTCAATGAGATTAAAACAATCTGACATGAATTCTAAGTCTGAAAAGAACGTGAATTGCGCAGCCACAACATGAAACTTCACGTAATAGCCAAGACAAGTTTGAATTCTAAATTCAAAGAAAAAGTTGAACCCCAAATTTGAAATCAAATTATCCTTGGTCCGATAAATCACAAAGCTGGCAAAACTTATGCGCACAGGGTAACAAATTTACGCGCATGTCACGAGGTGATATACTGATATCCATTTTTTTTTCAAACTCTTTTGAAAACAATATAAAAAAAATGGCCATTCAATTAAAAAAAAATGATAAAGAAGGCTTTCACGTACAGGAAACAATCACGTCAACTTTTATTTGAAACATTCATGTCAGATTGTTTTAATCTCATTGAATAGTGAATAGCTTTTGAATAGTATTTTTTATTATTTAAAATTCAAGTTTAAATTAATCATGGAATAATTGCTGTGAAAATCAATTATGTGATTTTCTCTGTTTTGGATAACCATCAAGTGTGATATTATTTTGGCAATTGATTTCATGAATGTGAATTTTTAATCTCACTAAATTATTAGGGTCATAAATGTGAATTTTTCACAATGACACTTCAAACAGATTGAACTTCCAGTCCCCGAAGAGAAAATGGCACAGATATATACTAACATATATACAAACATATACTCACAAAAGACAACATGTGTTCGATTGAATCATATTCAAAAGCAATAAATCATGTTATCAAGCAAGGAAAACAAGCATATAGGATTCGAGGTAATAACAACCATATGCTCTGATACCACTGTTGGGTTTTCATGAGATAATTATCTTCTAAAATCATATCTCAAGGTAGAAGAAAACCATTCCCATGGATCACGTATTACGAACATGAATCACAAAAAGGCTATTGTGTTTGCCTCTTGAAGCGCGCTTTTCGTTTTGGATCACTAGTGCCACGAATGGGCGGCACCTCTACTCAGTCCACGCGAGCAAATGGGCGTTGGAGCTATGCGTCTTGTGCTAGCTGACGGCTACGGGAAGACATGGTTAGCCAGACTGGGTTAGAGGGGAGAGCACTTCTACTTATAAGTTGGCAGCTCCCTTTAACCTAATTGTTTACCCTATTGAGCTTTATACACTACAAGCCCAATTGTCCTTATATTAATTAAATCATATTTAATTAATATAACTACTCCACATTTGCTCTATGCGTGTGACCCTATAGGCTCTCACTAAGTTGGCAATAATATTAAATATTATAATAATATCAAATATTAATTATAATATTAAATATTATAAATAATGAGCGGCATCTAGCAATGCATCATTACTACCCAATTAGCGAGAGTATCGGTGATCCGATTTTAGCTTTACCGCGACCAAATTTTACAGTGTAGTAAATGTCCCTTCGTCCATATGTCTTAATTGAACACAAGACATAAGAGTGTCATCCTTGTTATGTTCAATTATTTATTCCTCGATCCCCGAGTAGACGTGTAATCATAAATGGGCCCAATATCACATATTGGCCCACTTCCGCGTGGCCACGCATATTTCACGTCTCACTCTATCGAGGGGCCCAAGACATTACCCCTGTTATGTAGGAGGGACGAATCCTGTCTATATCACTCACACCCCTCAACATGATTTATTGCAGACCCAATAACTACCTTTATGATCACCTTGTTACGCGTGACGTTTGATAGCATTAAAGCCTACAATTCCTCATGTAGGAATCGTAGTGACTTCAAGTCGAAGGACTACTTCACTATGGTCGCCATGAGAATACTTATGACACTTACATAACTATTATGAAGTATTCTTATAGTGGGTCATCCGGTATAAATATTACTCCTAATATTTATACATGTGTGCCGACTTGATATCACATATCCATGACCCGTGAGATGTGGTCATCAGTCTACTCACACAATAGTCTCTATGTATTATTGTCGTCCTAATTAACAATAATACTCAACTACGGATATTTAAGAATAGAGTTCTATTATTCAATAAGGTCTCACTATTAAGTCACGCACTTAATATCTCATTGAATAAACTGTCTATTCTAAGGACTTTATTATGCTATAAACTAATAACTTAATAAATGGATGCCTTATTTATATATCAAATATATGATCAAATTCATGATACAAATGATGATCTATACAAAATAGATTGGCCTCTAGGGCTTACACCAACAAGACCCTCTATTGATTTGTTTTTATTCTGTCTTTTCATGGTGGATTGATATGAATTTAAAATCTGAAATTGAAATATATATGATCTAATGCATTGAATTTCTTTCCTTATTTAATCGATTTGCTTTTTAATAGCCAAATAGTCATCCCTTGTTTCATGGCATGGATGACAAGTAGGAAAATGCTGATATGGACAGACTGATTGATCGACATGTGGATAACAAATTCCTGCATACATTTTCTTTTGTATATATTATAGATTATAGATTATAGATATTTCTATAAATATCCTTTGGGTCAGACACCTACTTTTTGCATTGATTATAGGTAGAAGATTGCATCTTCCTATGTAATTTGTCTTACAAATAGAGAAATATATTATCCTTTTGGAAATATAAGTAGACAAAATATATTATAAACCCATGATATGTTTTTAGCTTAACTTGACATATTATCACTGTTTAACTTGATAGCAATGATATGTTATGAGTTTCATTGGATTTTTTATAAACATATGTTAGCTTGAAAGATGCGTTGGTGCTTTGATACTTTTTTGCAATAATGTTTTCTAACATATTCCTGCCCAGGACAGATATAATTTGAATCTCCTATTTGTCAATACAAGTAGACAAAATATGTCATGCTGCCAATGGTTTTTGCATTTTTCTAATATTTTTTGTCTTACTTAAGTCTTCAATGAAGAAGTTTTAATTTTTTTTCTTATTTGTCATGTAGGCAGATAATTATGAAAAAGTATCCACATGAAGCCAACCAGCATAGTTGGGTTTTCATTTGGGTGAGACACCTACTTTTTGCATTGATTGTAGGTAGAAGATCGCATCTTCCTCTGTAATTTGTCTTACAAATAGAGGGTCATCTTGCATTTTCATTGTCTCTTATTTATATTTAAATTTAAATATTTAAATATTATATTTAGGTAGTGATTTTTTCTCTTTAATATCTTATAATGATTCAGCAGTGTAGCATAGATGCACTTTTGGAAAGAGCTGTGATAGCATGACACAAATTTTTGACATAAATACGGTTTACACCGTATGTGTGCAGGGGACACGCGCACGAGGACATCACGGGAGGACATCACGGCACTGCAGCGCTACACTAGCATTTTTTTTTTAAATTTTGACTTTTTAAAAAAATAAAAAATTATTTTTAAAAAAACTCATTAACCAGATAATGAACTGAATTCACCAGATATTTGCACATATTTAACAAAAAAAATTATTTCTCAAAAAACCCATTAATCAGATAATGAATTGAATTCACCAGATATTTGTACATGATTCACCAGATATTTGTACATACTTAACCAAAAAATTTATTTCTAAAAAAAACTCATTTACCAGATAATGAACTGAATTCACCAAATATTTGTACATGATTCACCAGATATTTGCACATGATTCACCACTTAACGAAAAATTTTATTTCTCAAAAAAACCCATTCACCAGATAATGAATTAAGTTCACTAGATATTTGTACATGATTCACCAGATATTTGCACATACTTAACCAAAAAATTTATCTCAAAAAAATCCATTCACCAGATAATGAACTGAATTCACCAGATATTTGTACATGATTCATCACTTAACAAAAAATTTTATTTCTCAAAAAAATCCATTCACCAGATATTGAATTGAATTCACCAGATATTTGTACATGATTCACCAGATATTTGCACATACTTAACAAAAAAATTTATCTCAAAAAAATCCATTCACCAGATAATGAACTGAATTCACCAGATATTTGTACATGATTCACCACTTAACGAAAAATTTTATTTCTCAAAAAAACCCATTCACCAGATAATGAATTGAATTCACCAGATATTTGTACATGATTCACCAGATAATTACCCATACTTAACCAAAAAATTTATTTATCAGAAAATAACATTTTTAAAAAAAAACCAAAACTTTAAAAAAAAAAAATTTGCTACAGTGCAGCTACAGTGCCGCACTGTGCGGCACTATACGGTGTAAGGAATTGTGTCACCGAAACATTTCTCTTTGGAAAGGACCACCAAGCATATACTTTTCTTGCAAAGTATTTGCAACAACATTCAAATGACTTCAAAGCTGCTTTATTTATTAGTGAACCTTTTGATTAATAGCACATATTTTCTCCTCATTCTCTTGAGCTTTGTTATTTGATCTGTTATCAACGTTCAAGAAGGTTATCTTCAATTCTCAATCATCATTTTCTGAAGTTACTGTGCCGACTGATGCATATATTTTATTTAGGTATTTCCAAAATCTTGACTCTTGTGGACTTTAGTCTTATTTATTTATATTTGCTCTTGAAATAGATTCATAAGACCATATTTGAGTTCCATGGTTTCTTTGGGTTCTAACATCTCATGTCTCTGCATCCATTGGAACACAATTTTTTTATTTATAGAAAGTCATGTTGGCATATGGCAGTGGATATTTTGGAAGATTAACAAGAATTGTTGTTTGCACTCCTGGAAGCTGGAACCGTTCATGGATCTGTTGGAACACATTCTTTGGTAGCAACTAGCAATTTATGATTCAGTTTTGACAGTTAGATAGACTATTTCATTGTCTTTCTGAGACGCCCCGACATCCCATTAAAGAAAAACCCAAAATATTTAGAACCTAATCGTGTTATTAACGTTAAGCGGTTATATTAAAACAGCGGAAAAATTAAAACTTCAAATATAAATAGCTAACATACAGGTACATCCACACACATACATCATATATATACAAATATATACATCATCTCCTGATACATAGCTGTCAAGGGATTCCCATCAGTAGGATCCCGATATATATACAAAACGGTGATACATAACATAAAGGAAATACATCAAAAGATAAAAAGGGAAGATGTCTCGCCGATTCTATCCACACCCCGTCCCCTCTCAAAATACAATAAAACCTCACTCACACTTATACAGATGGTATTGGCCCGAGCCATCAAATGCTACCACCCTCGTCTGCATCTCGTAGTCCGGCAGGTCCGGACACTCCTCCACTCTCACTAGACGAGCTCCTGTCCTACTGCCTCTGAAACCTCTGTCGGTAAAGTCTACTATTACGGGGATGAAACCGTCTGGTAGATACTCGAGAAGACTCTGAAACCGTAGCCCGGACCTCTGGAGGCGCTGGTACCTCTGGAAGGGGTGCCAGGTCCTAGGCGGGGACAACTGGGTCCTCCTCCTGGATGGGTGCCAACTCGGGTCCTGGTGCGGGTGCGGGTGCGGGTGCCGGTGCAAGTCCTGGGACTAGTACCTCAAAGGGTACCATGAAGGGATCTGGGGCCATGCCTGGCATCGGCGGTATGTGTCCATCTGGCTATCCTATCTCGAAGGGAAGGGTAGTGCCAAAGCGGAACGTGCCAATGAATCCTATCGGCGCTCCCTGTCCGAGTCTTGAGGTGATGGACGTAGGACCCGTATACACAACGAAGCGAGTGACTGGGTCCACGAGCCACCCGTTCGGATCTAAGCACTCAACCTCAAAGGTCCTCGAGAGGGGGAACCCCGGGTGCTGAGTCATCCATGGATGATCCCAGTGCACCATCTACACAATCTGGATCTGATATACGAAAACACATGTGTACAAACATACAACAAAAGAAAAGGGGATAAGGAGCCATATAACATCAAACGTGGAAAGGGTTTCGTGATATTTAATTCTATAACAACAAGATAAACATCTGTCTCCCAAAAGTGTAGTGTATATATATATATATATAACACAACCATCCTCAATCCACATCTAGGGTCTTTCCTCTATCCCCATAATGATGCAATGCAAATGCTGTATGAATCTCCACAGGTAGTCGGCCATATCCGGATATCCACATCAATCGACACGTCCCAGAGGCCCCGGCGCACACCCTCGTTCGCTGATGGAGGGTGCCCATGCAAAGCAATAACATTATAGCTACACAATCTGGTGCACACCTCTGAACCACGGCCAGGGTGCTCATGCAACGCATGAACTATAGCTGCAACTAAAATGAAATCATGTCTGGGACGGTCCACCGTTAGCCTAGACCCGGGGAATTCTCCCTCCAAGGAATAGACCCCAACAACCATGTTTCAGGTCCACAAAACGACCATGTTTTAGGTCCACATATCACAGACCATGTTTCAGGTCACCCCCTAGTGCCCTAACCGCTCATCATCACCTTATAAATAACCTCAATAAAATCTCATCATCATATTACATCAATCGTCTCGGTTAGGCACTACTAACACATAAAGTATGATTTCCCCAATACATCATCATGACTCATCATATCTCATCACTTACTCAATCTCTACTCCTAATCATTACACTTATATCATCATAACATCATGTCATCAAGTCATCATATCAATCATGGCATCATTTCCAATATAATAATAATAATAATAATAATTTTAATAAGAAATACCAACACTCATTATCAGTCATCAATCATCATAATAATGCAATCAATCCAAGCAGTCACAATAGCCAGTCATAAAATAATAAAATAATATATTTTTATCGTAACGACGATAAACGCACAATTTCAATATCATCATTGGTACCACTAAGTAGTCCCCAATGTGACATGGACATTGTCCGTTACTCGCTTTTGAGTAGGGTTTAGGCCGCCCTACGCCATTATCGAACTAAATGTAACTGCGCCATTTCCAACGTTAAATGGTTTCTTCCCCCCACCTGGAGAGTCGTACGATGAACAAAACGAGACGAAACGAGCATTCCTCCACGGGCTTGATTCTGCCCTGCACGGTTCTAGAGCCTCGGAGCCTCCAAAAATTCACCTAAGCATCACATTACGAAGCACACGTTATTATGAGTTCATACTCGAAGACGGAATCGAATTCCGACAAACGAAACAAAAGATACATAGAGAAACATGACAAAACGAGTTTCGACATAAGCGAGGATGATTTACCTTCACTTTTAAGGAAACGAAGAAGAGGGACGCGAAGGTATCGTCAATACGATCATAACCGCGTACTCCGATTCGTGACGGAAAGCCCGACTAAGTCGTACTAGGTGCCAAGACCTTTTCTCTCTCTAAACTCTCTCTAAACTCTCTCTCTTTCTCACTCTTAAAACCTCTTTTTTCTGCTCTCAACTCTCAGCTCTCGTTTCTGTCTTCCGTGTTCAGCTGATGGCTTAAGTGACTTATGTCACTTAAGCCCTTTTTATTTTTCTGATTCACGCTGCCACACTCGAGCGTGGAAATTTTCACCCTTGAGCGTGGAACAATCCACGCTTGAGCGTGGAAAGCCACCGCGCCATGCAGCCACTCAGAAGCTGCCACGTCGGTCATGCTGACATGTAGCAAGTCAAAGCATGGCCCTTGTCTGTTGACTTGGGCGCTTGAGCGTGGATACACCCACGCTTGAGCGTATTATGGACCCTTGAGCGTGGAGTTTGCCATGCTCGAGCGTTGACCATTGACCAGAAGACGTTTTGTCGTGTTCTGGGTTCGTTCGATGTCCGATTGAGCTCAAATTTGAGATATAGGCTCATTGAGACCTAATAAACAACCTACAACCATAAAAAATGCCTAATCTCATTTTTAACTCCAAAAATTCTTATTTCACACTCAAACGTCTCAAAGCGATAACCGGGAAAAACCTAATTTCGTTTCTACGTTCCAACTCACTCAAATAGGTCGCGTACTTACCATGCAAGAGTCTCTAAACCTCAAACAACTTCTAAAATGTAATCCAAGTCCTAAACCTAATCATCATACGTAAACCACTCATGAAATAACGGATGTTACACTTTCTAACATAAAAGTTATTCAGTTGAATGCTAAGATAAATATTGTAAGTTGGTGCTAAATGGTGAAGATGGAGGAGCTCCCCTTTCTGACTTTGGTTCTGTTTAGTGATTGAATTGGCAATAACTGTTTTTTATTTTAGGGTGAAAGTGGAGGAGCTGCCTTTTTGCCATATGTTATGTCTTCTATGCTGTCAAATAATTTACTACAAATCTGCATTTTCTGATGTGTTGAGTGCCAACTCTAATTTAGTACCACTTATTCTTAAGCATTGAGCATGACTTATTATCAATCTTATTGTACTGAAGTAAAACTTATTTCAATCACAGAACTGATTTACATTACAGATACAGCTGCGTTTTAGAAAATGACATGGATGAGACAAAAACTGCTAAGGTTTAGGTTGCTGCAATTGTTCAATTTGGCTGTAAACTGAAGGATGAAGTGGCAGCAATAAAGATTCAAAAGCTTTTCGGGGATACTTGGCAATTTGGTATGTAAAGAAATTTTGATTTAAATCCATATGTATTATTCCATTAATATATTTTTATATATTTTCCAGCTCCCCTCTTTTTTCACAATCTGTTTAACTCAAAACTCAATGACAGCCATTTTCAAATGCATTTAGTTTTGATCCATTAGTAGTGTAGAGAATTTTCCTTTATCAGTGAATCTTGTGGTGCCACATGTTCAAAAATTTGTTGAAAGTTTTTACTACTAGAGAAAAGCCTTCAAAACTGAACAACAATGATTATTGTATGGCTATAACCCTTTGTTGAAAGCCTTGAAAACTCCAGCAGCCAGTCAGAAAAGCCTTGAAAGTTTGTTTTAAAGTTTATATGTTATTTTTTTTTTGGATAATGATGATTATATTTATGTGAACAAAGAAGCATGATTGTTCATATTAGTTTTGCAGTTCATTTTATTTAATCCTCTTTAAAGGCTTTGATAACATGTGAGCTGATTTTTAGTTTAGTTTAGTGTTGATTTATCTGAATCAAATACATACCTTTACTTTTGATGTTTTCCATCTCTATGCCAAATTTTTTTTGAAATACAATAGGAGTTCATGCCTTCACTTTTTGTGATAATGTAATCTGCTTGGGTTCACTACATGGAATATCTGCTGTGAATTCTTATTTGATATTGCCTTGCAGGAGATTTGATTGGGAGCCTAAACCAACACAAATTTATGATATCGAAGCATTGTAATATTACCCTAAACAACAGGCTGTGGAAAACCAAACATGTGACTGGTCTACTATTTCCAAAACTGGCCTTCTCCCATCTCTCTTTTACTTACTGTTTCCGCCTCCTTTGTTGTTGATAAACATTTTATCTCATTCTCCATCGCAGGTCTTTCACATTTCTTTATTGTTGTTTGGTAAGTTTCTGAATTTTACCACTTCCTTTGTCATCATTATGATTTTCATTTGCACCCAAAAAAAGAGCCACAATGGTAAGATTCTGGATTTTAGTTGATTTTTTATTTATATATATATATATATATATATATATATATATATATAATATATATGGTTCTTACGGGGGAACGAGTCTGCTTCAATACAAGTCTGTTTCGAATATACGTAAAAACGAAAGTGACCCGTGCGAATGCACGGGTACCTTACTAGTTACACATATATCAATTAACATCAAATAGACAAACAACATAGGACAGGGTCATGGGTTAATCCTTTATCTTACGCTACCCCCAATGCCTACATGTCAATTATATTCCTTCTCCCCATACCTGGTATTGAAGATCAAACCCCTTAGCTAAGCGTAAACGAAATTGGTGTCTTCCCCTCGAGCGGCTCGACGAGTTCCTCAAGCCTTGCCCAAACAAGAAGAGAACAGTCAATTAATCCTCAATTCAAAAGAAAGGGAAAAGGAGATTAAGGAGGGATAACTACGTTACCTTAAACGATGCTAACACGCGTAACTTCTCTCCCAAACAAACTCACAAACTCCAAAAACTTCAAGGGGTTCAAGGGAAGGGAAAAGGAAGAGGTTTCTATCGTACTAGGATTGCCCAAAGTGCCAAAACAGGGTTTGGCTCGCAACCCTCACGGAATTGTTCTATTTATAGACTCTGTGACCTGAGCATGGTCGTGCTCCCTGTAAGCACGGCCGTGTTCAACTCCTGAGCACGGGGCGTTCACAAATCGCACTGCGAGACCATCTAAATGACAGAATTGGCCAAAACACATGAAATAATACTTGTAGATAATTCTCTTAGCTTTCCAACGCATTGAAGATCACCTCAATCTGATATTTAGAACTCAAAATATAGCCAAACGGTGAAACAGGTTACTAGGAATATGACATCAAAAACAAACATAATAAGCATATATAAACATATTTATAAAAAAAGGGGTGTGTAACACCCCGATTTTTCTGCTTGTCTGTAAATTAAGTTTATGTGCGTAATTAAGATTTTATTTTTATAAATAGTGATGATTATTTTGATAAGTCCAAATTAAGTCATCTTTATTTATTTTATTTTATATTAAAATTTTACAGTTGAATTTTCAGCAGAAAATTTCCGACGTTTACGGTATGAGTTTTCGCCGTCAGTTAAGCCCTACTGACCCGAAAATAATTTTAAAAATTAAAAATTAAAAATTATTATTCTAACCCAGAAAGAACATTTTATTTTTCTTTTCTTTTGGTTAGTAGGTAAAATGTGTGGTAGAGATTAAGTTTAGAAAAAAAAAAACTAATATTGACCATTAGATCTGAAAACAATGAGTGACAAATATATAATTTCAAAATTCAAATTAGAGTAAAGATTGATTATTGAACTGGTCAACAAAGAAAATCAATGATGCAAAATTTATCTTCAATTAACACTAAACTAATTTATTTTCAAATATAAAATTAAATTAAATAGATAAAAATCTGAAAATAAATTTCTGCCAATCATATTATTTTAAAATATTTTTCTAATCAAAGAATATTAGTGACAATAGCGTAACATTATTGCGTAGCAAGCGTTTATGCACTGCAGTAACACATGACGCATCCATTAAAATAATTTTATGTGAGCAAATAAAATTACTCAAACTAAACGACATAAAAATAAACAAAAAATAACATCCGGATAATTAATTACTCAAATAAAATAATTAAACATATATGTGAAAAACTAGGATGTTACACCCTCTTTCTTAAGACATCTTCTCCACTAAATACAACCCATCATAAACATAGCAGGTGTTAGAACTGTTGTCTATCCCATCAGATTTTTTTTTTACAAACATTCAATATAACCATCATCGGACTTTTCGCATCCATACTATTCTTTAAAAAAAGATTTCCTCCTTCCAATTTCCGATCACGAGGCACGGTGTTATATCTTACATTAGGATTTCCTCTATGACCTATATAAATTAAGGAACCACTTGATTTTTAACATTGTTGTATCGATTTGTTACGACAATGCTGGTGGCCAATGAGTCCCTACGTACCCTTCCCCAAGTAATCAATCCCACTTGGAAACTGATGATGTAGACCAATATATAACATTAAGTTCAGTCCTGTATTGAAACTGATCACCAACTTAATTTCCCAAGATAAGTCCCACACACTTGTGAGTGTTCTCCCATTGATGCTTCATTTTCATCAACATTGGTGCTTCTCTCAAAGCTGTTTTTTTTTGCTTTAAAATGGTCAAGCTGGTTAGCTTTATACTGACAAAAGAGAGGTTGCATGAGAAGAATAATCCAAAGGCTGCATGAAGGAAGAGAAAAGTCTTTCGTTGTAGTTATTGTGGTTTGGAAGTCATGTTTTTCTGCTGAGTTCTTGTACGGTGTACTTGTCCTGCTGAGTTCATGTACGGTGTACCTGTCATGTCCGTTGCATTTCGTTGGTGTTGATGATGACTCACTCACTACGATCATAAGAAATCACTAAACTTCGAAGAAGGAAGACATGCCGCTTAGAAGAACGAAAAATACAATGTGTTAGGACCTCAAACGTCTAAAACACGTTCAAATATTATTTGGGTATAATCAACTTCAATTAATTGACTTTGGACTTCTAGTAACTCTTCCATTTTCTCAAAGATCTACACCATACCCATAGCAAATTTAGGTCTAAGGCTTCTTTGGAAATTTTTCAATTGAAATTCTTTAATATGTTAGAACTGTCACTGTGATTTTTAGTCGTTGAGCCAACTCAAACCCCCCACAGGCTCGTTTTGGGTAGGGTTGGAGGTTGGGTTTTTTTAACTCCAAAAAATATGAGTTGATATCAACTACTCACTTATACTGAACACATGCTCCTTCAGATCACCAGGTGTCGACAACGACCCTACTTCTTCTAAGGGCATGTATTCCTTCTTCGAAGTTTATTGATTTCTGATGATCATGTGAGTGAGTCATCATCAAAACCCACAAATGCAACGGACATGAAAGTTACATCGTACATGAACTCAACAAAAAAACATGATTTCCAAACCAAAAAACTACAACGAAAGAATTTTATTTTCCCTCATGCAGCCATTGGATTCTTCTTCTGATGCAGCCTCTCTTTTGTCTGTATAAAGCTGGCCAACTTGACCATTTTAAAGCAAAAACAAAACCTTTGAGAGAAGCAACAATGTTGATGAAAAGGAAGCATCAATGGGAGAACACTCACAAGTGTGTGGGACATATCCTAGGAATTGAAGTTGGTGATTAGTTTCAATACAGGACTGAACTTAATGTTATATATTGGTCTACATCATCAGTTTTCAAGTCGGATTGTTTACTTGGGGAAGGGTAGGGACTCATTGGCCACCAACATTGTCGTAACTCAGCGCTATGACAAAGTTAAAAATCAACTGGTTCCTTGATTTATATAGGACATGGAGGAAATCCTAATGTAAGATATAACACCGTGCCTTGTGATCAGAAATTGGAAGGAGGAAATCTAGCTTTAAAGAATAGCATGGATGCGAAAAGTCCGGTGAGGGTTATATTGAATGTTTGTAAAAAAATCTGATAGGATAGACAACAGTTCTAACACCTGCTATGTTTATGATGGGTTATATTTAGTGGAGAAGATGACTCAAGAAAATTTGAAAAATTTTGTCTTTAAGTATACAATGAATAAAATTTTAGAGCAACCCAGAACTTGTATTTCACCTAAGGATGTGTTTACTCAAAGCAACAGACACAAATCTAAAGCTTGTATTGCCTAAAAGGATGTTGTCTGTGTGAATGATATAAACCTTGTCCAGTCAACATCAAAGTCACCACTACTCTTTGTACATCGATCAAAGTTTTTTCTTCACCTATTTACGAATGTTGAGACACGAAACTTTGAGGAAACCTTCACATAGTAAGAGGTAACAATTAAAAATAAATTATCATTATTCGTTAAATGCTTCTCATAATTTTGAAAAGACTATGGATCAAAATGTAGAATAACAATAGTCAAAGTTATACCATAATAAATTTCACGTTGGATAGAGTTGCCGGTGACATCCTTTATGAATTTGGTGCTTCATTGATTTGATTCCGGAGACTCGGTAGTCTTCTTAGTGCATTGTTATCATTCGCTTCTTCTTTTTCTTCTTCATTGTCATCCAGCTTTGATGTTTGTCCAACAATGGAGCTACTACTCATGTTAATTGTGTAAATTTTGAACAAAGTCTAGCATAATGATTGCTTGTATATATAGCTTAATGACTGTATATTAAGTAGGGGTGCTTTGCTAGTAATATACATTGCATTTCACTAATGATTGCATTCTTGTCTAATAAAATTTACAAGCAATTATATTTTTGAAAAGTTTATTAAATTATATCTGTCTAGAAAGTATTTAACTGTATCAGGCATCTAAATTATTAATATTTCATCAAATTAAATTATTTTGATTTTATTAACTAAAATAAAAAAGTGTACCCTTTTTAAAAAAATTTGTTTCCATAATTATTTTGTTTAAAATTAAAACATGCATGTAACTCATTATATTGGTATAATTAATGTAGAACTTTCTCTTTCCATCTTTAGAATGGTTGTCTCTTTTACATTCAATGACAATTGTACTTTGTTCCGTTGTAAATGGCACTACTGCAGGAAGTGCTTTTTACGTCAGTCAAAATTGATTTTGGACGTCCGAATAATGCATGACGTTATTGGAGCAGTCGTTAAAAGTGTAACTTTTTACGTCAGTTCAAAACTGAAGTTAAAAATACACTTTTAACGTCAGTTGATTATATAACTGACGTTAAAATCCAATTTTTTTTTTTTTAAAAATCTCTTTTAACGTCAGTTGTTTCATTCAACAGCCGTTAAAAGTTATGATTTTAACTCCAGTTGTACTAAACAACTGACGATGAAGGCTTTGTTTTTTTTTTTTTTAATTTTGTTACAATATATCCCTTCCCCCAGCTATCCCTGCATTCAGTAAATAGTCCAATCCAGTAAACAGTCTAGTAACAGTCCAATATTTCACTTAAATTTCATTAGTAAAAGAAAAGTATATATATACAAAGGAACAAATGTGGGGATAAAAAACCAAAACTCCATTGTTAGAAAAAACATAACTAAAAGTTTCTATACTAATTACTACACACCTACATATAAGTTTCTATACTAATTACTAACTACACATCTTCTATATACTCCTGAGGTATACTTGCGAGTAATCCTTTATCTTTAGCATACTTAAGAAAAATTATGCAAACTGCATCTATGACACCCTTCTACCCCGCATATAATAAAGCACTTAATTATAAAACAATTAAATGAAACATGCATATTACTGAAACAAATAAAACATTTGTCCATGGGTAGAAAAGTCCGCGGAAAAAGAAATAAGTTTAAAACCGTAAAAACATAACAAACCAACAAATATATTCCAACCCCGATGTCACCTACAGAGCTGGTATAACCGTCCCGGAATAAAAATTTCTGGAATTACAACTGAAAACTAACAAAACATAAACATAAGCCCTAACTATGAGTGGCGGCTCCTCAGAGTCACTCCTCTCCGGGCTGGTCGTCATCCTCTGCAAGGTGCCAATCAGGCCAAACACAAACAAACATAGGGAGCAAGAATCATGTAACATAATAGCCGGGAGATAGGTAGTAAAGTAAACAATGACATAGCAACATCACACCAATCGTCAACATCATCATTATGCTATGCAGTGCAATGCAGTCCTACTCCGCTAAACCAACAATGCATGTGGATCCACTAAACTCGGGATGAACTACTTCGGAGTTAAATATCCACATTGAGAATCTACTCAACGCGGGAGAATCTACTCCTTGGATAGCCAACGCATCAAACCAACGAAAGCCTAGTCACGGGGGCGCTAGGAGAATCTACGCCAACCGTGGATGGCCGGATCGCCGTACTCTAGGACAATCTCCCCTATGTCGAACATCCCTAAACAACAACTCCGATGCGATGCGTATGCAACACAACAACAACGGCAACACCACCTCCATAACTCCAACGGAAACGACCGAAGGTAACAGCGGAATCAACCGCACCAACTTGCCTCGCAGAATCTACCTGAGGACTTAAGCGGAATCAACCGCAGTACCTGGGGCAAACTCTCGTCCACCAAGGTACAACAACAACAACACCTTAGACCCAAACAGCGGGGTCAAGGCCTCCTTGTCCAAGAAGCACCAAGGCACAGCTCATCAGCTTGCGGCACCTAAAAGGTATCGACTTCTCAGCTTAACACCTCACCATCTCATCATCTTTAATTATCTTTAGTAACATCAACCAAATTGTCTAATCAATTAATCATCATTGGGGAATGGGGTTTAAACCCCTTAGAGTCCTCTAATTCTATTCTGTCCAAGAGGGTTGAGCACGGTCGTGCTCGTAACCCAGCACGGTCGTGCTCGTAACCCAGCACTGTCGTGCTTAAACATGTGAGGGGCGTGCTCCCCTTTAAGTGAAGCACGGTCGTGCTCAACAGCACGGTCGTGCTCCTTGTCCTGCACGGCCGTGCTAAATAGCGCGGCCATTTACCCATAATTCAACTGGGAGCATGGTCGTGCTCCTCGTTCAGCACGATCGTGCTCATCCCGCGAAAGTGCTGTTCTGGGCAGGAACAGAGGCTGAAACTTAACCAATCTTTTTAGGGTTTAATCCCTTTAATCCTAAATCCATTAACACGAATTTTAAAGGTTAAACTCAACAACATTAACGACATCAACTTAATAGTGGCATCAACCAACAACATCATCATGTTCATAGCAAGGCAACCAACCTAAACATTAACAACATATCATGAACATGAACAATATACCAATAACATACCAAAACAGCCAAGAACATACTATCACTAAACAACCAGTTCAGCATGTTACTCATACATAGATATATAAACACATCGGGGTTAGGGAACCCCTTTACTTTACATTAACCCCAAGCCTATGGATACACTACCCTTCTCCCCATACCTGGATTGAAGGTAGCTCTATCGGCGTCCTAAACAACGAACCGGTTCCTCCCCTTACAGCGGCTTACACTCAGACGAACCTTGGATCAATAAAAGATCAAAGATTAGTTCCCTATTCACAATAATGAAAAGGAACTTAGACAGGGAAGAAACGTTACCTAGGTAATAAACACAAATAACCAACGATCTCCCAAGAGTTTCCAATGCTCAACGATCGATCAAGATGGAGGAAAAACGGAAAAGACTCGTACTGGCCGCACACAAGGTGGCTGCTGCACTCACAAATTAAGGTTACACATTAAACCCTCGAGTTCTGTTCACGTATATAACGTTCGGAGCTGAGCACAGTCGTGCTCTCCCTTGAGCACGGTCGTGCTCCACTTAGCGTCACCGAGACGTGGTCCACGCATTGAGTACGGGCGTGCTCCCTGTTGAGCACGGTCGTGCTCAACTTAAAATCAGAAACACGCTTCTAATTTTAAGCATGGGCGTGCTGGCTAACGAGCACGGGCGTGCTCGTGTACCAGAAAGGGACTTTTAGCCAAAATTCCCACTATGCCCTCAACCGATAAATCCAACTTAGTAAAACCAGCTTAATTAAAATTAATTCTGAAAAACAAGGTGTTACAGCATCCTCAAGTCTTTGAACTCTTTTTTGTCAAGAGGAGACTGGTCGCTGTTAAAAGCCTGCACACGTTCAAATAAATCACGATAACATTAATTAACGCAATGAAAATGAAAACTAAAATATATAATTAAATAAGTTGTTTAATTAAGTATTATTACCTTCTTCCATCCTTCCGTAATAGATGCGGAGACTATCTTCAGCATATGTTGCATCACAAAATATCCACACGACCAAGCGTTAGTTTGAAAGCGAGACTACAAAAGTTATGAAATTTATTGTCAGTTAAATAAACATTTATATTTGGAATTAGTAATTAGTAATTCTAATATTATATAATGTTTAACAAACTACCAACCTTGAGGATAATCCAATCAGGATTTCCTTTAGACCTAAGAGTTCTACTCCTCCCGTTGGCACAACTCAAACTACAAGTCTTCAGCGCACTTTCGTAAACAGAATATTCATGTCAATTAACCAATTCATCATGTGTCGCATAAAGTTAAAGTAAATGTTAAAACTTAAATTAAATAGAAGATTAATTACTCACCTATTGGTAGGTTCCACCACCTCCCATGACGGGTTCCGGTGGAGAGAGCATAGGAAGATGACAATATGCCTGGCAGGATGAATTACGAGCAACTGCCAATGCCCGCTCATTATGTACGGTGCCAGATATAGCTCCTTGCGATCATCACCTCCCAGTAATCTCATTAAGTATGTTGTGATTTCTTTGTGATTGGCAAAGAATTCAGGCTGAAGGGAGTAGGGCTCTAAAAAGCCGAATAGGCTGGAGCCCCTCTCGAGTTGAAGTCGATGGATTTACCTACGATATGAATAGAGTAAATCATAAAATTCAAATAAAATATATAAGTTGAATTAATTATTAATTATTAATTATAAAATTATAAAGCATACTTACATCGACCAAAGACTCACAATCGCGGTGGATAGTTGCTGGCCATCATTGCAAAGATACCATATACCGTCACCACTGAATACAAATCCAAGCTCATGCTCATGAAGTGGGCGTGCCAGTCGACCATCATGCTCCAACTCCCATTGAAAAAGCATGGGCGCATAATCCTCGCCAATCGAGAACAACCGAGTTATGAGAGACATCTTACCCGCCTTTGCCTTCAATATTAAATAAATCAAGTATATAAGTTGTTGATAATTAAAAAAAAAAAGTAATTAATTGACAAATTTGGATATTAATAATGAATATATACCTTCCGTGCCAACTCGAGCTTCCGCTGCACCAGCTCAAACTCCCGCCGTTTCGCTTCCAACTCAAGCTCACGGCGTCGGACCTCCAACTCCCGCTCCCTATCTTCCAACTCATCCACCTCCACATGTGTCCTATTATAGCTCTCTTTTGTGCGAACATGTGAAGGGTTGTCAGCTCCCGCGGTGTCCTGGGAACCCACAGAGACAAGCTCCCTAAGAAGCGCCTGCTTGAAATCTGGGTTGGATAAGAAGCAGCTTATCAGATGGTCTGTAATGGCCGGGTTCGAGAAGAGTTGCTGTGTGATGGATTCTCTAAGTGCATCCTCATCAACGACCCGCCTTCGTGAAGTAGACTGGCCATAATATTCTTTGATGCCCACCGTCTCTGGAATACCGATCACCCGCCTAGGATGGTCGTCCTTGCCTAGAGTAGTGAGCAATATGTCCCGGTGTCCAAAAGTAATGAATGAGCCCTGGGAGCATTTTTCCTTAAGTTCCATCTACAATGAAGAATTGAAAAAACGTGTAAGAGAAAGGTGTTCCTTAAAAATATCAACGATATACAAATTACAAATATCAACTATAAATGCATATAGTTAGTTACTTACAATCTTATGTGCCACATCGCGAGTGACTTCAGCTTTAAAAGAGCCTTTCTTTGTCATCCTGCCGGCTAACCAGACATCCTCGCGCGGGAAGGGTGACGGAGGACTAACTGGTGTGCCCTCAGGCACCTCTCCATGTGCTATCCTTGCAGTTAGCTCCTCCTGCTTCACCCTCAGCTTCTCCGCCATCATCTCGTCGACCTAGTGGCGTACCCACTCTAAGACAAGGTGTGGGTGTGGACGTTCTTAGGTTGATTCTGCCTACCCCTCTCTGCCTTAGTCTGTTTAAACAAAACAAATAATTAATAGAGTTAAATGATCTTTAAGAAGCATAAATAAATTAACTTCATCAACTAACCTGAAATTTGTTCTCATGTCGAACCCTAAGTCATCCCACGTCTCCCTATCAATCCAGGGGTAATTCAAGAACATCGTATCAAGCTTCTTCTTCCCAGATACATAGAACCTAGTAAGATCATGCTTGAACCCACTCCAGTGCCTTGCCCCCAATGAGAGCCATTTCTTCCGATGATGCTCATCATTCGGCACGGTCCAAGCTATCTACACATTAAAAGTAAAATACCGTGATAGCGTCCCAAATCTGATCCTTAACGTTCTGTGGAACGTCATCCCAATGGTTGTATAGGATGCTAACGTGCTGCTTGGTTTGTAGAATCACCCACATTTTAAATTCTCTAGCACGGGGGGCCTTGGGGCTTTAGATTAGCATCAAAGGATACCTCAAGCTTCTGACCACTTTGCCTAGCCTTCTCTAACTTCTTCAATTACATGGCTCCTCTACCCCCGTTTCCTCCGAGACTGTGATGTCTGTTTGGACAAAAAAATTTAAATTAGAGGGTTATGTATAACAAAGATATATAAAAAGGTATCGGTGCTTTAATGGGTTTTGTGTCCTTTGAACTAGAGAAGTGCATTGCTTCGGCTACGATCATAACCCCACTATTTTGCTTGGTGCTCTTGTTATCTTGTTGCTTTGTATAAAAGGAAAAGTTATTGATGTCGTATCCGCTCCAACATATGACACTGAAGCTAGGCCCACGTGCTAGCCATCTTACCTCGTCAGAAGCAACACTACCATCCTTAAGCATTTCTTCCTTGAACCATTGTAAGAAAGTCTTGTTAAGCTTGTTCAACAACCGCCTTTCATTTATTCGAGGGTTTTCTTCCTTGACTTTTCTTTTATGTTCACAAAAGTAAGGTTGAACAAAATCAATGTTGTTCAATACATACAAATGTGCTTGCAGCACTTCCTCCCGACCCTAGCTATTAATTGTTAAACCATGTGTACCCTTACCTTGACATCTTCTCTCATCATGACGAGGCTTAGGAACCCCTATAGGATCCGTGTTATGAAGGTAGTCTGAACAAAACTCAATAGCTTCTTCTGCAACATACCTTTGAACAATAGATGCTTCAGGACGATGTGGATTCTTCACATACCCTTTCAAGATCTTCATGTAGCGCTTAACTGGGTACATCCATCTCAGAAAAACAGGCCCACATAATCTAATCTCCCTCACCAAATGAACAATTAAGTGAACCATGATGTCGAAAAAGGAAGGGGGAAAATACATCTCCAATTGGCACAAGATTGTAGCAGCCTCAACTTCCAACTCATCCAACTTATGGGGGTCAACAACTTTGCTACATATAGAATTGAAGAATGAGCACAACCGAGTAATGGCATGTCTCGCATTTTTGGGAGCAATACCACGAATAGCAACAGGTAGAAGTTGTTGCATCAAGATGTGCCAATCATGACACTTTAAGCCAACCAATTTGAGATCACCAGAGACAAGCCTCTTGATATTTGAAGAGTAACTATGTGGAACTTTGATGCCCTGAAGACACTCACAAAAACTTTGTCTCTCTTTTTTTGACAAAATATGACATGCTGGAGGCAAATAAGTCCGTTACCATCCTCGACAACTGGAACTAACTGCTCTCGTATATCGTAGCAACGAGGTCAAGACGAGAATTCACACTATCCTTTGTCTTGCCCTGAATGTTGAGAAGTGTCCCGATCACATTATCACACTCATTTTTCTCCACATGCATCACATCAATGCAGTGTCTTACATCAAGCTTGCGCCAGTATGGAAGATCAAAGAATATCGACCTCTTCTTCCATATGTTTTTCTCAGCAGCCTTACCCTTCTTTTTGGACTTGCCGAAGATAATATTGATGTCCTTTACTTTCTGATAAACCTGCTTTCCATTTAAGGCCATCGGAGCATCTTCAGTCTCTTGGCATTCATTAAAAGCTTTTTTCATCTTACGATATGGGTGATCACGTCTAAGAAATCTCCGATGCCCAAGGTAAACCATCTTCTTTCCATGATGCAACTGAGTGTAGCATGTGCCTTCTTCACATATAGGGCATGCTTTATGCCCTTTGACACTGTACCCGGACAAGTTCCCGTATGCTGGAAAGTCGTTGATGGTGCAAAATAACATGGCACGAAGCTTGAAAGTCTCATGAGAATACCCATCAACTACATCAACATCTTCCACCCACAGCTTTTTCAATTCTTCAATCAAGGGACTTAGATAAACATCTAAGTCATTTCCCAGTTGCTTTGGGCCCAAAATCATCATAGACAACATCATGTATTTGTGCTTCATGCACAACCAAGGAGGCAGGTTGTAAATTATCAATAGAACAGACCATGAACTATGAATACTACTCATGTTACCATATAGATTCATTCCATTCGTAGCAAGTCCAAGCCTTAGGTTTCTTGGCTCATTAGCGAAATCCGGAAACAAAGTATCAATATTCTTCCATTGCACAGAATCAGCCGGATGGTGAACCTTTCCATCACGTTTCCTCTCATCATGATGCCATCTAAGATTCTTCGCATCTTTCACATTGGCAGACAATCGCTTGAACCTTGGAATTATTGGAAGATACCACAACACCTTCGTAGGAGGACCCTTTTATCTCACATCACATATCGAATCATCAAGATCATCACCATCATTACCATCCTTCACTTTGTAGTGTGATAACCCATACTTGGGGCAATCGTGATTGTCTTCATAAACACCGGTGTACAATATGCAATCATTGGGGCATGCGTGTATCTTCTTATACTCCATACCCATCGGACACAATACCTCCTTGGCCTCATAGCTACAGTCAGGCAATGTGTTGCCCTCCGGAAGCAAGTCTTTCAACACTTCAAGCAATTCGGTGAAGCTTTTATCGGTCAAACCATTTCTTGCCTTCGCACAAACCAATTTTAACACCGCCGACAACTGTGTATGAGTAGTACACCCGGGATACAAAAGCTTATCCGCATCACCGTGCAACCTATCATACAAATGTGCTCGCTGAAAAGATTCTTGTCCAACATCACGGACCATGTCCTCTACTCGATCATCCTCCATATCTACGTCAACGTCCTCACTTTGGGAGACACTTGCCTTAGTACTTAACAACACATCACTATGCCATATCCATCTTGTATAACTCAAGCAAATCCCAAAACAAATCAGATAAGTACGTATATCCTTCACTGTACATTTCCTCGTATTCAAACACTTGACACAAGGACAACAGAACATTTCGTTACTATTAGGAACATTCCTTTGAGTAAATTCTATAAACTCTGCCACTCCCTTCAAATACTCATCACTTGTGTGCTTACAAACCATCCAACTACGATCCATAGCTAGATAGGTTCTATAGATATAAACACATATATCCAATATAAGCACAATAGGGAAGATTGGAAAAGCGCACTAGTATTTGAAAACCTAACAACCATATATATCTTAATTGATTAATTGGCTAAAACATCATCCTAATATATGTTAATCATCATTTCAATGCCAACAATAAGCCTATTACCGAGTAAACTAGAAATCCAAGCCCAACAAAAAACTATACCCATGTGGACCTCAAATGGACATGATATATCCTCACATCAAGATTTTCCAATGACTTGCCTACTTTCTAAGGAAACCAAAGACAATATTCATCATTCCATTGATTGATGTCCAACATGCTTAGAATTTTTCTCCTAAAAAATGAGGTTCTTATCCCTCTCTAGTGAACTACGAAAGAATGTAGAAGACCAATAAATTTGACCGAGCATTAATTAGCTTCATAATTTTTCAGTTTTCAAACATCAATAAACATAATGCTTTAATTAATAAATGTTAACAGAACTATTTATAGATGTAGAAGAGAGTGGTGATTCCTTCATTCCATGAAACTAGTGTCAAGAACATAATGAAATCTAGTAACTAGAAAGTGATCTTAAAACATTATGAGAAGAAAACATTATGTTCTTGACACTAGTTTTCAAACATTATGTTCAAGGGAAACACCTAGCACTTAGCACCTAACTACAATGAACTACTCAGTATGTAGCACTTGGCACCTTAAAAATGGAGCCTAATATTAGAGAAGAGCAAACCAGCAATAACCACTAAGACAACATTATATGAACTCTGTTTTCCAAATAAATAACCAGCAATATAGAACTAACCAGCAACAGCCACCAATAACCAGTGAAGGAAAGAAACCTACCTCTGAAGGACGCGGCCGCTGAAGGTGACTTGTGAGAAGAAGAGGACGCAGACGTTGAAGGGGTTGCCAACTACTCTCTGTTAGGGTTCACACGGTTAGGTTTCACGAGGTTAGGGTTCTTATTGTGCAACTGAGTGGAGTGGAGAAGGGAAGAGAAGTGGTGGCCGAAGCTTCAATGAGACAGAAAGCTTCAATGAGAAGGGAGAGAATGACATTGAAGCTTCAAAGATATAGTAGATAGATAAGAGAAGATAAGAGTAGAAAGAGAAGAGACTCACCAGAGATGATGGTCACGATGGTGAGGGTATGAAAGAGGCGCATGCGGTGGTGGTGGTGGCGGTGGAGAGGAGTACGCGGTGGAAAGGAGATGATCTCTTGGAAGGGTTAGGGCAGAGAAGGTACAGAGGCAGAGATGAGTGAAAGAGGAAAGGCGCGCGGGTTATAACGTATACTTACTAAAAAAAATTCAAAAACCACCTTTAATGTCAGTTGTTTAAACAACTGACGTTAAAGATGCACTTTTGACGTCAATTGTTTAAACAACTGACGTTAAAAATGTCACGCATCACTTTTAACGTCAGTTGTTTAAACAATTGACGTCAAAAGTGCGTTAAAAATGTCACGCATCACTTTTAACGTCAGTTGTAAACAACTGACGTAAAAAGTCATTTAAATGAACCTGATTATTACAGAAACTTCCACCGCCTCCTTTTTAATGTCTAAGTTTTAGTTAACAGACGTTAACCTTACCTGTTTATTACCTATTTTGCACTAGTGTGGAAATGTAAAAATGTAAAATATCATTATTGGAATTTCAATGATAATAGAAAAAAAAATTGACAGTAAGTTATAGCTGGATGACAATGAAGAATAAAAAGAAGAAGTGAATGATAATAATGCACTAAGAAGACTACCGAGTCTCCCGAATCAAATCCATGAAATACCAAATTCAAAAAGGATGTCACCGACACCTCTATCCAACATAAAATTTATTATGGTATAACTTTGACTATTGTTATTCTACATTTTGATCCTTAGTATTTTCAAAATTATGAGAAGCATTTTACGAATAATGATTATTTATTTTTAATTGTTACCTCTTACTTTGTGAAGGAATCCTCAAAGTTTCGTGGCTCAACATTCGTAAATAGGTGAAGAAAAAACTTTGACGAAGTACAAAGAATTTTTGTGACTTTGATGTTGACTGGACAAGCTTTAGATTTGTGTCTCTTGCTTTGAGTAAACACATCCTTAGGTGAAATACAAGTTCTGGGTTGCTCTAAAATTCTATTCATTGTATACTTTAACACAAGTATTCCGAATTTCCCTATTTCTTGAGTCATCTTCTCCACTAAATACAACCCATCATAAACATAGCAGGTGTTAGAACTGTTGTCTATCCCATCAGATTTTTTACAAACAATCAATATAACCATCACCGGACTTTTCGCATCCATGCTATTCTTTAAAACAAGATTTCCTCCTTCCAATTTCTGATCATGAGGCATGGTGTTATATCTTACATTAGAATTTCCTCCATGACCTATATAAATCAAGGAACCACTTGATTTTTTAACATTGTCGTAGCGATTTGTTATGACAATGCTGGTGGCCAATGAGTCCCAACCCTTCCTCAAGTAATCAATCCCACTTGAGAACTGATGATGTAGACCAATAATATTAAGTTTAGTTATGTATTGAAACTGATCACCAACTTAAATTCCCAGGATAAGTCCCCACACACTTTTGAGTGTTCTCCCATTGATGCTTCCTTTTCATCAACATTGGTGCTTCTCTCAAAGCTTTTGTTTTTGCTGTAAAATGGTCAAGTTGGTCAGTTTTAAACTGACAAAAGAGAGGTTGCATGAGAAGAAGAATCCAAATGCTGCATGAAGGAAGAGAAAAGTCTTTTGTTGTAGTTATTGTGGTTTGGAAGTCATGTTTTTCTGCTGAGTTCATCGACAGTGTACCTGTCATGTCCGTTGCATTTTGTTGGTGTTGGTGTTGATGATGACTCACTCACTACAATCATAAGAAATCACTAAACTTCGAAGAAGAAAGACACACCGCTTAGAAGAACAAAAAATATAATGTGTTACGACCTCAAACGTCTAAAACACATTCAAAAATTATTTGGGTAGAATCAACTTCAATTAATTGACTTTGGACTTCTAGTAACTCTTCCAATTTCTCAAAGATCTAAACCATACACATAGCAAATTTTGGTCTAAGGCTTCTTTGAAAAATTTTCAATTGAAATTCTTTAATATGTTAGAGCCGTCAATGTGATTTTTAGTCGTTGAGCCAACTCAAACCCCCACAGGCTCGTTTTGGGTAGGGTTGGGGGTTGGGTTTTTTTAACTCCAAAAAATATGAGTTGATATCAACTCCTCACTTATAAAAACACATGCTCCTTCAGACCACCAGGTTTCGACAACGACTCTACTTCTTCTAATGGGCGTGTCTTTCTTCTTTGAAGTTTTGTGATTTCTTATGATTGTAGTGAGTGAGTTATCATCAAAACCAACAAAATGCAACGGACTTGACAGTTACACCGTACATTAACTCAGCAGAAAAACATGACTTCCAAACCACAAAAACTATAATGAAAGACTTTTCTTTTCCTTCATGCAGCCTTTGGATTCTTCTTCTCATGCAACCTCTCTTTTGTCAATATAAAGCTGACTAACTTGACCATTTTAAAGCAAAAACAGAAGCTTGGAGAGAAGCAAAATTGTTTATCAAAAGGAAGCATCTGTAACACCCCAGTTTTTACTGTTCTTCAATATCGAAGAATATATAGTATGTTATATTATTTTAATTGGAGTGATTAATTATCTGCATGTTTATTGTTGTTTATTTTTATGTGGTTTGGTTTGAGTAATTTTAATTACTCATTTAAAATTAATTCTTCGTGCATTAATACTGTCTTATGTCAGTGTATGCACGATTACTAGACAATAAAGTTATGTTATGATGTTTTACTTGGAGACTAGAAAAGTGTGAATATGATATAACCTAGAAGAGTAGACTAAGCCCAAATGGACTAAGACTACATTTGAATACCTTAAGTAGGAAGTAGATGCAAGTTGCGGTAAAGTTAGCGTTGACTTTGATTTTAGCTATGAAAATTATATGTTGAAGAATGTTTTCTAGAGAAACAGTATTCAGCATAGATGTGATCAAGTTTAAATCTGATCCGTCTTGTGTTAAGAAAATAAGATTGGATGTCGAAGATGGTGGGAATAATGTGGTAGTGGAAAGTTTCGAGGATCAATAGAATGATATAGAGATGGATTATGTTATGGAGTTAACGATAGGAGAAACGAAACGGCGAGTAATACAAGGTAGGACCTTGGGGTCAAAGTGGGATGCAAGATCTTGTCTAGTTTTTGAGTCACGAAATTTCGAGGACCGAATTTTTTTTAAGTGGGGTAGTACACCCCGAATTTTATTGTTCTTCAATATCGAAGAATATATAGTATGTTATGTTATTTTAATTGGAGTGATTAGTTGTTTATTTTTATGTGGTTTGGTTTGAGTAATTTTAATTACTCATTTAAAATTAATTCTTAGTTCGTTAATACTGTCTTATGTCAGTGTATGCACGGTTACTTGACAATAATATTATGTTATTGTCACTAGTAGTATTTATTTAGAAAAAATGTTTTAAATAATATGATTGAAATAAAATTATTTTCATATTTCATTCTATTTAATTTTTAGATTTGAAAAACGTGTTGGTTTAAAATTAATCGGAGATTAAATTTTTGGACCGTTAATTTTCTTAGTTTATCAGTTCAACTATCAATTTTGGCTCTAATTTAAATTTTGAAAGTATATAATTGTCAACCATTATTTTTAGATCCAAAAGCCAAAAACATGTTTATTTTTAAGCTTAATATTTACCACTCATTTTGTACCTACTATTACTAATCAGAATTTTTCCTCCTTTCATCTCCCTCTCTCACGCGACAGCCCCTCACTCTTCTTCTTTCTTTCTTTTTTCTCTTCTCTTCCTCTCTTCTTCTTCCTTCCCACTTCATCTTCTTCCTCCTTCCTTCTCTTCCCACTGGAGCCGCCCTTCCACCTGCAGCCGCCGCGAGTCGCCACCGCAGGGATGCCGTCCAATCACTGCTCGACGCGGCTAGGACAGCCACGCGATTCAGCTCGCGTTTCTGCTGTTCGCTCGTCTGATCATCGCTGCCTCCGCCGTGGTAAGGATTTCAGTCGCCAGTCATGGTGGTTTTCCACCTCTATGTGTTGTTGAACCTTCTTTCCTTCTTCCTTTAAGCTTGACTCTTGTTTTTGTTTGGATCTTTGGTGCTGTCCAGAAACGTGCCGCCGCCCTCCGCCCCTACTCGTCGTGTTGCCGCCGTCACCACCCTCCAGCTGCCGTCACGTTGCTTCTTCCTCATCTTAGGTGAGTGAATTTCATCTTCTCTTGTTCAGAATTCAAAAATCCCCAATTTCTTCAAAACCTTAACCCTAAGATTTTTAATTCCAGTTCTTAAGTGTGAAAATAACTATGTTTTACAACATTTGGGACTTTGAATTTATGAATTCCAAAGCCAATTTCATATTTCTATGATCAAAACTAATTTTCCCCAAATTGCTCTTTGAACCCTAAATCCCAAATTTTATTTCTCTTGAAATTAGTTTATAATTATGAAATTGATTATGATCTTACACAATGGGGACTGTTAATTTATGTTCTGACAAAACTATTTCGCATTTCTATAATCAATTCAATTTTTCCCCAATTGTGTTAATGAATCTTATTTACTAAAAATCAACCTCTTTGGAAAATGATTCTATTTTGTTAAACTAAATATATGGTTACTTTTGATTGTATGTTTTGAGGATGAAAATTGAATTGGTGAAATTGTCTGTTTGTTATCATGCTTAGTTTGTGTCTATGGGACGTTGTACGTGGCTATACTTGCTTGGTGGAGTAGAGTTTGCACTCTTGGAACTAATTGGAGCTTTAAGACGAGGATCTTCCTCTTGTCTTCAAAGGTAAGGGGAGATTGCCTGAGGGATTTTCGGTAGCTACATGCTATTTGTGTGTCGTATGTGAGTTTATCTGTTGTGATGTGTGGTGTTAAATTAAGTTGTTATATGACTGTTATATGGTTTTTAATGTTTTCTGTGAAAGCATGATTATATCTGTGATGTATGGAATATCTGCTATGTATAGATTATTTGTTGGTTGGTTGATTGACTGAGAAGCCTGACAGTGGTCAGTGCTCAACTAAATTAAAGATTAAAGCTTTGAAAAAGCTTGAGAAGAAATTTAAAGGATTTGATTGATGGAAATGGAAGGACATATTGAAAATCGTAATATTTGATAAACAGTGAGGACGAAAATCGTGAAAAGATTTTCAGTTATGTTGTCTTTTTTTCAAAAATTCGAAAATAAGATGAAATGTTGTTACCCGAAATTTAAGTGTCAAGAATATTTTAACCTTTGATGGTGAAGTACTTTTGTAAAATAAAATAAAAATCATTTGATTTAAAAAAAAGGGCTTTATTTCCAACGAAAAAGACTTTAGAAAAGTATTTTACGACGAAAACTATGAGGGACAATTTTATTATTTCGGATAGAAATGGGTTGGAAATGATTTTACAAGGATTTGATGCTGTTTCGGAAAAAGAAGTTTCCAAAAGAAAACGGATTTGAGAAAAATGGATTTCTCTATGATTTGACGTTTTAAAAATGAATTTCGAACAGAAAGGATTTTCTGTAAAGGGTTTTATGGACCGGAAAATAATTCTGATAACTTGGATAAGTTGTGGATGTTCTGTTTTGTATTTGTATTTCACCGAACGAAAAAAAACGATGTTAACGTTGAAACGTGAACCTAGTAACCGAGACGTCGTGATACTAGTGTTCTGTAGTGAAAGCATGTAGATCTTTGATCCGTGTTACGTTGTTATGGACTCTGTGTCCTATATACGTTGTGATGAACGGTGTTAAAGATGAATGTTGTTTTCTATCACCACGAACCAAAGACTGGTACATCGGTCTAGGGTTTCGTGATTGAGCACTCGGACTGTGTGTCCTGTGTTAACGGTGAAAAAATCTTAATACATTGAATTGTTGAATGGTCGTGAGTCTTTGGGCTTCGATAAGGAAAGAATGAACAAAAAAGAAAAGTGACGAGAATAAATGCTTTACATGCATTATTTGGCAGACGTGCCTATGTTGACCATTATGCCTTTGTTGGCCAATGTGCCATGTAACGTTGACCATTGTACCTTAATGGGCAATGTGCCATGTAAATTTGATCATTGCACCTTAATGGACAATGTATCTTTATGGACAAATGTTCCATTTATCACGTTGACCATTGTGCCAGGAGTTTTGGACAATGTGCCGTGTTTTATGTTGACCATTGTGCCAGGTGTTTGGACAATGTGCCATGTTTATGTTGACCATTGTTTCTTTCGTTGACAATATGCCATGTAAGAGCCTGATCTGTTCAAACGAAAAGAAGTTTGGAATCTCCAGAGATTAAGCAAAAAGTAGATGTTGAATATTGAAGTGTCATGCATTTTTAAAATGATGATGACTGTCGGGTATGAAACCCATTGATAAACTCCTTGTTTATTTCTGAGCATTTATGTTGTTTATGACTATGTATGTCTATATGCTGTTTTATGTGTCGCGTATGTAGTTATCGTGTTTAAATCCATATATTGGTATCTCACCCATGCAATATACCTGTGTGGTCTTGTGTCGTACCTTGGTACGTGACTACAGATGATGCAGAGAGGATTCCAGCTTCATTCGGGGATATTAGTCCCTATCCTTGAAAATGTCGGATGTCAGTTATATCATGGTGAGAACCATGGGGGTCTTCCCCATGAATATCTTTTAGAACAACCAGCTTAGGTTTTGAGACGTTGTTGATTAACGATAGTATGTATGTTTATGGCTCGAAAAGCCCTTATTTTGAATGGAATGTTTATGGCTCGGAGAGCCTTTACTTTAGATTGAAAAGTTTAAGATTTTCCTTTTAGTCATGGATAATTTGTTTATATAAATATTTTCAGAAAAATACCATCTTAATGTATTTTGTATGACTGTAACTTCTGGGATGAAAATATAAATATTTCACCAGGTGTTTTGTTTGGGATGTTGGAATTACAAAGGAGACTCTATCGAAATTTTTGTAAAAAATTCTAGATCTTTATTCGAGTATGTTCCCAAATAAATAGGCTTGCCAGGCTAGGATTTTAAGCCTGTGCGCCGGTCACCGCTTAAATTTTTGGGTCGTGACAAATTTTATATACATGACTAGAGTCTATACTATGATAGATGAAAATGTGATGTTATTATTTTAAAATAAGTTTCATTTTAACCCCAACCGCAAGAAAGAAAAATTTTATACCCACTTTTCTCACGCTTATGTACTTATATAAATTATTTTCCGAAAGCAACCAGCAAATATCTTTTTAATTTATTTCCGCACGTGTTCACAAGGTAATGCCTAAGGGGGGTGTTACAGAAATCAATGGGAGAACACTCACAAGTGTGTGGGACATATCCTGGTAATTGAAGTTGGTGATCAGTTTCAATAGAGGACTGAACTTATTGTTATATATTGGTCTACATCATCAGTTTTCAAGTGGGATTGATTACTAGGGGAAGGGTAGGGACTCATTGGCCACCAACATTGTCGTAACTATTCGCTATGACAATGTTAAATAATCAAGTGGTTCCTTGATTTATATAGGTCTTGGAGGAAATCCTAATGTAAGATATAACACCGTGCCTCATGATCAGAAATTGGTAGGAGGAAATCTTGCTTTAAATAATAGCATGGATGCAAAAAGTCCGGTAAGGATTATATTGAATGTTTGTAAAAAAATTGATGGGATAGACAACAGTTCTAACCCCTGCTATGTTTATGATGGGTTGTATTTAGTGGAGAAGATGATGTTGGAACCAAAGTGGATTTGGTTATTTAATCTCTCAGCTTGTGATGTTAACAAAAAGATTAATATGTATGGCAAAGTTATGTTGTGAACTAACTTGTCTATTTCAGTATGCAGGACTGTGTTACTTATCGCTAGACGGGGAAACTAGTCTAAAAGTTTACATAGGAAAGTCTAAAAGTATCGTGGGTCCAAGGTTTACTCACTAGACGAGCTCTCAAACTCATCTTATAAATATCTAGCTTAAAAGGCGCTAGACGAGTAGTTAAAAATAATTAAGCTTAAAAGGCGCTAGACGAGTAGCTAGAAATAACTAAGTTTAAAATGCGCTAGTCGAGTCCCTAAGTACATCAAGTATAAGAGGCGCTAGACGAGGTTATAAAGTTACCATGTAAACAACAAGTCCAATGACTTATAGTCCACCCGAGAAAAGAATGGACCACCCGATAAGAGATAAACAAGTAACAGACTAGACTGCATGATAAAAACAAAGTTAAGTTACGCTAGTCTACCTGGTAAAATTAGTAGACAAGGTATCAGTAGACTACCTAGTTACTCCGTGTTCTATGTTCAGAATACACGTCCAAAGACGCATCTGTTTTTCACTCATCCAGACATCAAATTTATTTCAAGTGATTGATTATTTAATTTCGAATGTCTCCATATCCTTTCCCGTGTAATTTGAATTGTTTATGACTCTGTTTCTTGGTAAGAGAAACATAGTACCATCGAATACACAAAACTTTGTACTCTGACACACATGCTGTTGTAATGTTGAATAAAGTACAAAGAAGGAAAGACAGCAAGCTACTTTCGAGTACAAGACAGAAGTGACAAAACCATTTCCAGCTCTACTGATAACCAAGAGTTCTTTTCTAGAGACCACATATCAAATTATCATAACTCAACGGATCCTAGCATGTAATGCTATGTCTAAATGGATATATTTGAAGACCGTTGATGAAGAAAGAGCCCAAGCTGAAGAACTCTATAAATACTAGACGACTCCAGTAAAGAATGTATCGAAGCTCTGATATTCAATAGTACCAAAACTCTGCACGAACTTCTCTCGAATACCTTCATTGTAATATAATCTGATCTTAAACTTTCATACCCTCACACACAATGAGCTTGTAGATCAATCTTTAAATCTCTTAAGTTAGAGAAAGCCTGAAAAGGCTTGACTGAAAAAGAATACTTGAGTGCCTGGAGAGGTGTTGAATACTTGAGTGATTGTAAGCCAGAAGAGGTGTTTAATACTTGTAAAGCTATTGGATTATAGTGCAGAAAACCTTCAAATAGAAGGGACTAGATGTAGCTCTTGGTTGGAAGAGAGTGAACCAGGATAAAATTTCTTTTTGAACCTTCTATCCCTATCTCTTTACAGTTTTACATTATACTAACTGTGGGGATTTGATTCTGAGTTTGTTAACACTTTAAAAAGATTTTCTTTGTGTGTTTATGTCATTGTTTGCTTGCAAAAAGGTTTTAGAAAATGATTTTCCAAAAACTGTTAAGAAACACAATTCAACCCCCCTTCTTGTGTTTCCCTGTGTCAACTTCTGTTGGTATCAGAGCTCAGTCTTGAAATGGTTGAGCATCTTACAAGTGCTAAGGGAGTATGATCCAGCAAGCATGGATACAGAAGGACAAGCAATCAATAGACCTCCACTCTTTGATGGTAGTGATTATGACTATTGGAAAAAGAGAATGATGGCTTTTCTTGATGAACAAAATGTGGATGTCTGGGAGCTGAATGAAACTGGCTATACTGAGCCAAGAGGTGACAATGGAGCTGTTATTCCTAGAGCTCAGTGGACTGCTGAACAAAAGACTCAACATCAACCCAATCTAAAGGCAAAACACTATTTGATGTGTGCTATCACCAGATCTGAGCATAATAAAGTTCATAGTTGCAACACAGCTAAGGAAATACGGGATACTCTAGCCCTAGCTCATGAAAGGTCATCCCAAGTGAAAGAGTCAAAGATAAGCATGATGGTTCACTAGTATGAACTACTCAAAATGGCTGAACATGAAACAAATAGATCAAATGTTTGGAAGATTCCAAACTATATATCACTAATGGACTAAGATCTCTTGGAAAGACTTATGAAAATAGAGATCATGTCAGAAACATATTGAGGAGTTTACATAAACAGTGGAGACCTAAGGTTACTGCTATTCAGGAAGCAAATAACCTCAATATTCTCACTCTAGAAGAGCTTCTTGGATCTTTCAAAGTCCATGAGCTTGAGCTCAATGAAGAAGATAGTACCAGAAAAGGCAAGTCCATTGCCCTAAAGGCTAAAAAGGTCAGCTCTTCAAAAGTTCTAAAGGCTGGGGAATCCTCAGATGAAGCAGGCCCTTCAGAAAGTGATGAAAGATCTGATGAGGATGAACTGTCTTTCATCTCCAGAAAGATTCAACACATGCAAAGAAAGAAAGATGGCTTCAGAAGGAAGCAGGTCAACAAAAAGTTCAACAAGGATATGTCAGACTCCAAAGATAAAGGTCCACCCTTGTGCTTCGAGTGCAAAAATCCTAGTCATATCAAAGCAGATTGCCCAGAGTTGAAGGACAAAAAGAAATTTTTCGAAAAGAAGAAAGGTCTGATGGCAACATGGGAAGATATAGATCTGTCATCATCTGATGAAGAAGAAGAAGCTGAGGAAGAAGCAAACATATGTCTCATGGCTAGCACTTCTTCTGACAGTGAATATACTGATGCTGGGGTAATGGATTCTAACTCATCTACTCTACAAGAAGCATTTTATGAATTATTAAGTAACTCATTCATACTATCTCATGAATATAAAAAGCTTAGAAAGAAATTTTCTAAGTTGACTAAAGAGTACGATAGAGTCTGCATTGAAAAGAAAGATCTTGTTAATGAAAACAAGAAAATAAAGTCTGAGGATGTTAGTCTAACTGACAAACTCAAGGTTGAGCCCAATATTCCTTGTGAAGTTGCAAAACTGAAACAGGATGTGACATATCTGACAGACAACCTGTCTAAGTTTGTAGGTGGCTCAGAAAAGTTAAACTTGATACTGAGATACTCTAGATCACCTCATGGTAAGTCTGGCCATGGCTATGACGAGCAGCAAGATGCATCTCATAAAGTATCAAAACCTCATGCACAACACAGAGTTCCAAGAACTCATGAACATCATCATAAAATAATAACTGGCTCGTCCAATACATAATGTAGAATATAAGGTAAAAGTGGTCATATTAATTCTAGATGCATACATAATAAATATGTTAAGCATGCTCGTCCAGTGAATACTAACAAGAAAGGACCTAAGTCAATCTGGGTACCTAAGAACATGATTATATCTATTAAACACGCATCTTGCTACTTGGACAGTGGATGCTCACATCACATGACGGGAGAAAAGTGTATGTTCCAAGACCTTAGACATAAAGATGGTGGATGGGTAACCTTTGGAGGTAATCATAAAGGAAAGATCATTGGAGTGGGTAAATTTGGTAAACATCATTTTCCCTCCATTGATAATGTTTTGTTAGTTGAAGGATTAAAACTCAACTTGCTAAGCATAAGTCAATTGTATGATAGTGGGTATGTTGTTTCCTTTGACAAAAACATGTGTAGTGTCAAGAAACCTGATGGATCACTCTTGTTCACTGCTAAGAGGTAAAACAATTTGTATAAGATTGACTTGGAGGACCTCTCAAATCAGAGTGTCTCATGCTAGTGTCCAATGAAGATGAGTGATGGATTTGACACAAAAGGCTAGGTCATGCAAGCTTGGAGTTAATTTCAAAGCTAAATAAGCATAACCTCGTGAGAGGATTACCAAACCTTAAGTACAAATCTGATGCTCTTTGTGATGCATGTCAAAAGGGAAAACAAGTTAAAGGTTCCTTTAAATCTAAGAGCATAGTTAATACCTCAAGACCACTAGAGCTGCTACACCTTGATCTCTTTGGTCCAACAAGGACTACTTCTGTCAGTGGTAAGAAATATGGTCTAGTCATAATAGACGACTACACTAGATGGACATGGGTTATGTTCTTAGCTCACAAGGATGAGTCATTCAAGGTCTTCTCCATATTCTGCAAGCGTGTACAGAATGAAAAAGCCTTGTGTATTACTTCAATCAGAAGTGGCCATGGGGAAGAGTTTGAAAATGAGCTATTTGATAACTTATGTGAAGAAAGTGGTATTCTTCATAACTTCTCAATACTTAGAACACCACAGCAAAATGGTATGGTAGATAGAAAGAACATATCTCTTCAAGAGATGGCTAGAACAATGCTCAATGACAACTCTGTCCCTAGACACTTCTGGGCTGAAGCTGTTAACACTTCCTGCTACATTCAGAACAGAATATACATTAGACCACTTCTGAATAAAACTCCTTATGAATTGTGGAAATGACGAAAACCTAACATATCTTACTTTCATCCTTTTGGTTGTAAATGTTTGATATTAAATACTAAAGATCAACTTGGTAAGTTTGATGCAAAAGTAGATAATGGAATACTGCTAGGTTATTCAGAATCATCCAAAAGGTTTAAAGTCTATAATTCCAGAACTCTTATTGTAGAAGAAAGCATACATGTTAAGTTTGATGACAAACAACCTGATAAGAAATTATCAGAGCTAGTTGAGGCTTTTGTATATTTAAATATCAAAGATGCAGGAGATCCAGTGAACATCAAGACTGGTGAATCTGTAGACGACCATCAGAATAGTTCAGGAGCTTCAACTTCACAACAAGACAATGCTCAAAGGTCATGGCACTTCAAGACTGGCCATCCTCAAGAACAAATTATTGGAAGTCTTAGTGATAGGTTAAGGACTAGGTCACCCTTCAGAGAGCAAGCTGATTCTGCTTTTGTCTCTGAGTTGGAACCAAAGACAGTAGACGAGGCTCTACTATACGAGGGTTGGATTTTGGCCATGCAAGAGGAGCTGAATAAATTTGAAAGAAGTGAAGTCTTGACCCTTGTACCTCTTCCCAAGGATAAGTCAGTAATTGGAACCAAATGGGTCTACATAAATAAGCTTGATGAAAATTGTAAGGAGGTAAGGAGCAAAGCAAGATTAGTTGCTCAAGGTTATTCTCAAGAAGAAGGTATTGCTTATACTGAAACCTTTTCTCCAGTTGTTAGATTAGAAGCAATTCGTATTTTACTATCATCTGATGCACATCATAATATCATGCTTTATCAAATGGATGTAAAAAGTGCATTTCTAAATGGTTTCATTAATGAAGAAGTATATGTAATGCAACCTCCGGGTTTTAAATGTCAAACCCATCCATAACTTGTATATAAGCTTAAGAAAGCTTTATACGATCTTAAACAAGCTCCTAGAGCCTGGTATGATAAACTGAGTTCATTTCTGATGGATAATGGATTTAGTAGAGGAAAGGTTTATACAACCTTGTTTAGAAAATCCAGTAAGTCCAGTTTTATAATTGTACAAATTTATGTTGATAATATAATCTTTGGAGCTACTAATGAATCTCTATGCAAGAAATTCTCTAAGCTAATGCAAAAGGAAATTGAAATGAGTATGATGGGAGAACTTAAATTCTTCCTTGGACTTCAAGTAATACAAACTGTGGACGAGGTGTACATCCATCAAACCAAGTACACAAAGGAACTCTTAAAGAAGTTCAAGATGGATGATTGTACCCCAATGAATACACCAATGCACCCCACGTCCATTCTAAACAAAGATGATAAAGATAAAAAAAAAAAGTTGATCAAAAGGTATACAGAGGTATGATAAGATCTCTTCTATATCTGACTGCATCTAGACCTAACATTAAGTTCAATGTTTGCTTATGTGCTCATTTTCAATCTGATCCTAGAGAAACTCATTTATCAGTAGTTAAGAGAATTTTTAGATATTTGAAAGGTAATACTAATCTGGGTTTGTGCTTTAATAAAATTGAATATTACAGATCAGTTGGTTTTTGTTATGATGACTATGCTGGAGATCGCATAGAAAGGAAAAGAACTAGTGGAGGATGTCACTTCATTGGAGCCAACTTAGTATCATGGTCAGGCAAAAGACAAAACATCATTGCCTTGTCAACTATAGATGCTGAGTACATATCTGTTGCAAGTTGTTGCTCTCAACTTCTTTGGATCAAACATCAATTGGAAGACTATAATGTGTTTGTAAGTAGTATCTCATTCATGTGTGATAACACTGCTGCAATCAATCTATCTAAGAATCCAATTTTGCATTCAAGATCTAAGCACATTGAGATTAAACATCATTTCATTAGAGATAATGTGCAAAAAGATGTGTTTTATATACCATTTGTAGATACTAACCATCAATAGGCAAATATCTTTACTAAACCTCTAGTCGATGACAGATTTATCTTTATTAGAAAGCATCTTAACATGATTTGTATTGATTGATATGTCGTCCAGTGAAGGTCGTCAATTGTATGTTACTGCTCGTCTATTGCATAACTAGTCCAATGCTTGTACGTATTTGCTATCTGTCTCGTCTATGGTTTTCTATTAATTATTTGCATTTATGATGTCTCAAGACATATTTAATTTCAAATTCTCTCTGCTGAGTCAGTTAATTCCATCATTACAAACTGCTTTTTACGGTTTCAAGAAACATGTGCCGTGTCAGCATTTAATGCATGTCCTCTCACACGTCTTCATTTTATTTTAATTTTTTAAAAAAAACCTTTCATCTTCGAAACCTTTTTAAGTTTCCCTCTCTCTCTGAAAACCTTTCACTTACTCTGAAACCTAACCTCTCTCTTGCGAAGAAATTCTCTGTCTCTCCTAACTCCAAACCTTCAACAATGGCCTCATCCACTACAAACGTTGCCTATCATGTCAATGCTCTGGAAATAGGATTAGAGCATCACTTCGATTTCAGCTTTTTGAAGGCATGCAATGTTGATGTGAGTCAATATATTAGAGCTGCTGGCTGGGAAGGATTCTTCATTGAGAAAGTCTCAGTGTACCCTGACCTAATCAGAGCATTCTGGAGGAACCCCATGGTTACTAAATCTGAGGTAAAGACCTATGTTTAGGGTACTGAAGTGATAGTTTCTGAAGCAACTATTGATACTGTTGTTCACTGTCCTCAAACGGGATTAACCCTAGCTGAGAAATGGGAAGAAGAGTTAGGTGGTGAAGAAACTATTGCTACCATTCTGATGAGAGTTGATACTATAAGAACCAACTCATGGAAGGTTGTTGAGATGAAAGATGAAGCTCGTATTCTTCATCAAACCCTGAAAAATCAGTTCTTCACAAGGCTGGGTCAAAACACAATCTTTCTGCTCTTCACAAGTTCTGCCTATGTCATCTCTTGACTGAATCGGCAATCAACTTGCCTCGCATATTGTTTAATAGATTTAAGGACTATGTTGTAAAGAGAGAAAAGGCCTTTGCCATACCCTTCTGTCATCTTCTTTCAAAGATTTTCAAGTTTCACCAAATATATGCCATGCTGGAAGCCAAGACTCCAGAGGAACAAGCTGTTATTCTCAAGGAAAAAAGCATGTTCGCTGCTGTTTTTGGAAAAGAAAACCTAACAAATATGAAGCTTGATCCTGTAATTCAAGTGGAGTTGGCTAGGAAAGAAAAGCTGCTTAAAATTAAAGAAGAACAGATTGAGCTGAATGAAGCTGAGGCTCAGGCCATGCAGAAGAAACCAGTTGGACGACGTGTTAAATCAACTCGTCTAGCTGCATCTAGGAAGCCCTCTGCTGGGGTAGTCATCAGGGAATCAAGGACTGATGAGCCCCGAGTTGCTCAGAAGAAGAAGAGAGCAAGAAAGGTCATCCTGTCACACAATGAGGATGATGAAGTTGATGATCAGCCAATAAGACTAGCTTTGAAAAAGCATAAGCAAGATGTTGTTCCTGCTGTAGTGTCTACCAGAGCTAGGCAACCTGCTAGGAAAGCAAAGTTCTTTGTGACTTCTGAGGTAACTCTACCTGCACCATCTATGATTGAATCTACTATTGCTGAATTAGTAGAAAGCATTGGTGTTCCTATCAACAGGACAACATCTTCGCAACCACCAAACACACAAATTCAATCACCACAATCAAGCCAAAATCAACCTCTCTAACCCATCCAAGAACAATCTAACTCACTCCAATACTCATATGAACATTCCCCATTTCACACTTCCTCACCAAGACCACATTTCTCACAAATCATTCCTGCAGATGACCCCTGGTTCAACCACCAGATAATGACATATCTCCTGGAGCACCTTTCCCAAGACTACCAAAAGTCCAGCTCCTAAACCAAGACCATTCTACCATTTACCTGAGTATGAATATGAACCAGAGCCTGTTCAATATCCATGGTACTCACCTATTCCCTATGAAGGTAAAGGTCCACTTACCTCTGCTCTCTACAATGCCATTGGACCCCTTCTTACCCATCTGCCACAACAAAAATTCCCACCAAAGAAAATCTATCCCAACCTCATCAAAATGGAACCCTTCATTCACCATACTGATGGTGTTGATAGGGATATTATCCCTCTTTGGTACATTGTACCTTGAAAGAGAAATCATCCAAATTTGGAATTCAGAAGATCCAGGACTCACAACTACAGAAGGTTTATTCTGGATAAATATGTTAAGTGGATGCGGTTTGTTCATCCCAACTATGGAGTTCTAGCTGATATTGGTGACTATCTTATGTATGGTCATCTCACTGCTGAGTTTTCTAGCCAAGATATGTTAGGGCTGCCAACTTTGTGCCTCCAACCTGGCTTTTTCACTTAACAAAAGATACCAGAGTTGGAATGGCCCCTACAAGGATTTGCCCTAGACTGCCAATGATTGATCTGAACAAGGACAAAGCTGGAATGTTCAAACCAGTTAAGGTTGATCTACCCATACCTGGAAAATGCATGTTGACACCTAGTGAAGTTGCAAATATGGAACAAGATGTAATCAACATTCTTCTGGCCCAAGACCAAGAGAAGAATTTTGATTCTGAAGCAAGAGGCTATTGGGACAGCCACATGAAAATCTGTAACAGGCAAGCCTCATCCTCTGACCTATCGACTGATGTAAAGGAGAAGACTCCTACAATCAGAGGAGAGTGTGGTTTTTCTGAGATAAGGTTCTTCATTCATGAAGATACCTTAGGCATTCACCTAAGGAGCTCATACATCTATGAAGATGAAGTGCACTGGGTTGCACATGTGCCTACACCAAAGATCTCATTGCAGATATCTGAAGCTTCATCAGAACCAGATAAAACTGATCAAGCTGTTCAAACAGAGCTTCCTGAAGAACAAATGGCTGAGACTGGAAGCAAACCAGAAAGAACAGGAAACCATGCTTCACATCCTATGGCTTTAGCTGTTATTCATCCAGAGGCACCTCAACATTCCAGTGCTTTAAGCATTATACCTAACCAAGGGAATTTGGGTGCTACAGCTGAGAGTTCAAGAACTTCTCTTCCTCCTAACCTTGATGAAATCATAACCAGGAAAGTTGAAGCACATGTTGAGAAAGCACTACAACCTACCAATGCACTTCTCCAACAGATGTTCCAACTGCTCTTAGGCTTTCAACAGAATCAAGGCTAGGCTGCTCCACCTCCACCTCCTCCTCATCCTCCTCCTCCTTTAAATCCTTAATCTCTTTCTCTTTTTCCTCTGTTCTCTTTATAACTGACAATGATGGTCCACTCATTTTACCTTTTTGTCTGATGACGAAAAAGGGGGAGAAGCGAGAAAATAAATTTGAAAGAGTTTTGCAACAAAAAAAAGTGCATATTTTTTTATTCTACATGTCTCAATATTATATCTATTTACATCTGTGTGAATTTAATGCTCTGATACCTGTTTAAACGCTTAAGTATTATAATGCTCTCAGGCTTTGATGTTAATGAAAAGATTAAATTTTTATGGCAAAGTTATGTTGGGAACTAACTTGTCTATTTCAGTATGCAGGTGATAACTCTTTGAATGAAGAGTCATTTAGATCCTTTTTACTCTAAATTGTGGCTATCTTTGAAGTTTTGATTCATGATTTTAGCAGGAAACGTTTAATCTGTAAATATTTGTGTGAAGCATTGGTAATATCAGCTATTTGCTCTGTTATGCTTTATCATTGTCTCAAATTTTTGTGTCTGCGCATGCAGTAACATTGTCAGAGCAAGGCTGAAGCATGATTAAACAAGCTCTTGGTTGTTGCAGCAGGGACTACTTTCCAGTGACTCTGCACTAGAAGACAAAGCTGACATGGACACCTTTTCTCTCTCCTCAAAAGCGCTGACACCTCTAAATCATGGAATCGCACGCGCCTAGGGATCAGACTTCTTGCATTTTTGGAATTGGGTTAGGGTTGAATTAATATAATGTATTTTGTTGGCCCAAAATGGAAGAAAGAGAATAGGGTACTATATAAGCATTTAGGGCAACCCTAGAAAAGACACATCACTTTATGATAAACTATTCCTAGTCTTACCTTGGAGGCTGAGCTGCTCATCTCCAACTTCCAGCTGGTGCCATTTTTTTTTCTTCCATTGTAATGACTTCCTTTTCATTTTATTATTTTGTTCCTTGTAAGCTCATCATGAGCTAAACATTTTTAAGCTTTAGGTATGCTTATGTAATGAATGCTTAGTTGATTTATGCAAAGAATATGTTTTGCATTTTCCTTTATTTTGCATGGATTGTTGTTTAGTTAAGAGTGATCAACTTAATTAAATATCTAGCTTGCTTGGTTTGGAAGAATTGAGTAAGTGGAATTGATAAAGGATAGGGATTAAATCATTAGTTGGAAAATTAATTGGTGTTGAATGAACTAGGAATAGTTAATTAAGTCCCTAAACTAACTGGAACATGCTTATTAAGAGGGTGGTGTAATTAATCTGAATCTAGGAATAGAAAGCAGTTAATGAACCTAACCCTTAAGTGTTGGAAAACACATTTTTATTTCCTGGAGTTAAATGCTGGAGCATAGTCAGAGCATAATATAGACTAAGCAGGATTTATGTTACAGCATACCTAGAGCTACTTTTCTTATATTTGACAACACTTTCTTTTCTGTTCATTATTCCTTGTTCAAGTTTTAGTTCAAAATTCATGTACTCTACTTTGCACTCACACAACTATTTTTGGTTACCTACTCTAACTCCTAGAACATATAATCAGACTTAGAATTTTATTATACCATTATAATTCCTGTGGGAACGATATCTGAACTTACTTTCTATATTACTTGATGCGATTGTGTATACTTGCACAAGCTTAAAGACAACTGTTTTTTATGCAACAGTAGGATTGTGTTACTTATCGCTAGATGAGGAAACTAGTCTAAAAGCTTACTTAGGAAAGTCTAAAAGTATCACGAGTCCAAGGTTTACTCGCTAGACGAGCTCTCAAACTCATCTTATAAATATCTAGTTTAAAAGGCGCTAGACGGGTAGTTAAAAATAACTAAGCTTAAAAGGTGCTAGACGAGTAGCTAGAAATAACTAAGTTTAAAAAGCGCTAGACGAGGTTATAAAATTATCAGGAAAACAACAAGTCCAATGACTTGTAGTCCACCCGAGAAAAGAATGGACCACCCGATAAGAGATAGACGAGTAATTGACTAGATTGCCTGATAAAAACAAGTTAAGTTACAATAGTCTACCCGGTAAAATTACTAGACGAGGTATCAATAGACTACCTAGTTACTTCGTGTTCTATGTTCAGAATACACGTCCAAAGACGTATCTGTTTTTCACTCGTCCAGACATCGAATTTATTTCAAATGATTGATTATTTAATTTCGAATGTCTCCATATCCTTTCTCGTGTTATTTGAATTGTTTATGACTCTTTTCTTGGTAAGAGAAACTTAGTACCATCGAATACACAAAACTTTGGACTCTGACACACATGCTGCTGTAAAATTAGTGAACCATTTCCAGCTCTACTGATAACCAAAAGTGCTTTTCTGGAGATCACATATCAAGTTATCAGAACTCAATGGATCCTAGCATTTAATGCTATGTCTAAACGGATATATTTGAAGACCGTTGATGAAGAAAGAGCCGAACTTGAAGAACTCCATAAATACTGGACGACTTCAGTAAAGAATGTATCGAAGCACTGATATTCAATAAATACTCCAATTTGCCCTTTTATGTTGGCCAAGACTTGAGGAACTCGTCGAACCGCTTGAGGGAATGAGAATAGCTTGCTTGCGTTATCGTACTAGGGATCTTCATACCAGGTTTGGGGAGAAGGGATAGTATGGAAATGTAGGCAACGGGTGTTGCGTAAGATGAAGGGTTAACCCATGACCCTATTGGACTTTGGGATAGTATGATGCAGCCCTTGAACATCCCAGAACGAAAATGGGATAGTATCTCTATGGACTTTGTGTTTGGACTCCCTAGGACTCCAGCTGGTTGTGATGCTATATGGGTTGTTGGGGATATGTTGACTAAATCAGCCCATTTCATCCCTATGAACATGGAGTATCCTTTAGAAAAGTTGACTAGGTTGTATATCAGGGAGATAGTTAGGCTACATGGTGTGCCCTCTAGCATAGTGTCAGATAGAGACCCTAGATTTACCTCTAGGTTTTGGAATAGTTTGATTGAGGCCTTAAGGACAAAGCTTAGATTAAGTTCAGCTTATCACCCACAGACTGATGGTCAGTCTGAGAAAACCATCTAGTCCTTAGAGGACTTGTTGAGAGCTTATGTGTTAGAGCAGTCAGGAAACTGGGACAAGTTTTTGCCCCTAATAGAGTTCACTTATAACTACAACTTTCATTCCAGTATTGGGATGACACCCTATGAAGCGTTGTATGGGAGGAGATGTAGAACACCCTTGTGTTGGAATGAACCCGGTGAGAATGTTGTGCTAGGACCTGAGATAATGCAAGAAACCACAGAGAAAGTGAGGATGATCTAGGAAAAGATGAGGGTGGCATAAAGAATACAGAAGAGTTATCATGATAAGAGGAGGAAGGCTCTCGAATTCCAGGAGGGTGATCATATATTCTTGCTAGTTACTCCAACGACTGGGGTTGGTAGAGTGATGAAAGCGAAGAAACTTACTCCCAAATTTGTTGGCCCTTACCAAATTCTAAAAACAGTCGATGAAGTTGCTTACCAAATCGCGTTACCACCTTTCCTATCCAAACTTCACAATGTTTTTTATGTGTCACAACTTAGAAAGTACATTCATGATCCTAGCCATGTGATAGTACCCGATACAATTCAGTTAAAAGAGAACTTGACTTTTGAGGTACTACCGCTTCAAGTTGAGAATCGAAGGGTGAAGCAGCTAAGAGGGAAGGGGATTCCTTTGATTAAAGTCGTTTGGAGTGGGGCTACTGAGGAAAGTTCTACATAGGAGCTAGAGAGAAAGATGATGGAAGTGTATTCCCACCTTTTCAATCAAGGTGAATGAAAGGACGAAATTTTTATAAGGGGGTGGAATTGTAACACCCCATTTTTCGTATAAAGTCTTTAAGCTCTTCTAAAAGTTTTATGTATGTTTGTTTGTTGGGTAGTTGTTAGGAATGTCCCTAGGAAACGTTACATGGGGCTAAATGGGATTTTAGAGTGAAAAGTCCATTTCTGGTGCATGAGCATGGTCGTGCTCATGTATCAGCACGCCCGTGCTTAACAACGTGCTCAATGGCTGCTTGGGCCACGAGCACGGTCGTGCTCAAGGGAAGCACGACCGTGTCGGAAAACATGCGCTTTTGACGTGAGTTTTGCGAACCCCGTGCTTGACAAAGCACAGTGCTTAGGGGAAGCACGGCCGTGCTCAGGCCTGAAGTTTATAAATAAGAGAGTTCCGTGAGGGTTATGGTGGAAACCCTTATTTTAACACTTTTAGCAATCCTAGTGTGACAAGAACCTCTCCCCTTTCCCTTCCCTTGAATCCTTTGAAAGTTCTTGGAGTTTTTAAGTCCATTTGGGAGAGAAGTCACGCGCGCTAGTGTCGATTATGGTAACGTGGTCATCCCTCTGCTAATCTCTTATTCTTGTTTAATTGAATTTGAGAATAATGTTTGCCCTTTTATGTTGGCTAAGGCTTGAGGAACTCATCGAGCCGCTTGAGGGAACGAGAATAGCTTGCTTGCATTGTCGTAGTAGGGATCTTCATACCAGGTATGGGGAGAAGGGATAGTATGAACATGTAGGCAATGGGGGTAGCGTAAGATGAAAGGTTAAGCTATGACCCTATTGCTTGTTATTTGCTTAAATGCCTTGTATTGCTATATGTTATCCATGTTCTATATATAATTGGTATGTTAATTATGAATAATTGATGATGATGATGTTGTGATGCTATGAATGAACGCTTGATGATGATGCCATGCCATGAATGTTTGAATGGTTTTTGAGGTTGTTAATACCAACGTTAATGTAATAAGACATTAAAGAATGTTAATGAAGATGAATGGGATTAAGGGATTTTTTTCCCAATGTTCATAAGACTCGAACCGTAGTAAAGAAGAGTGAGATCGTTGCTTAACGACATAGTGTCAAAACCCTAGGATTGATCCATTAGTGTTTTAGGGACTTTAATAATGAAACAAAATTAAAGGATTAATTCCCCCAATGATTATAAGACATGGAGATTAATTGAGAATAGTGAAAATGATGATTGATGGTTAGTTAAAAGCCAATAGGATTGATCTTTGAATGCCCTAGGAAGCTTAACAAGGGTTCCTAACCCTTTCTACCCAGATCAGTACAGTCATGCTCCAACGAGCACGACCGTGCTCAATAGGCAGCACGACCGTACTTGACTTCAGAGTCAGCATGCCCATACTGGGGAAAGCACGATCGTGCTCCCCTAAGCAAAACAGACGCCGAAATAGACACAAGGGGGTTTCACCCAAATTGTCCCCATGATGTAACAAGACACTAGTCGAAGTAAAGACAAGAAAGATAACTCAATGAAGACTTAACAAAGATAATTAACTGCAAACATTAAGATGATTAAGACGGTGAAGATGTGTTACCGCACGTTGTTGTACCTTGGTGCTTATTGGCCAAGGGGGCCTTGATGCTTATTGGTTAAGGTGGTGTTATTGTTGAACCTTGGTGCTTATTGGCTAAGGGGGCCCCGATGCTTATTGGTCGAGGTGTTGATTGTGATAAAACTTTGGTGCTTATTGGCCCAAGCGGAGGTGGTGATTGTTTGATTGTGGTGTTGTTGCTCATGCATTCACGCATTGGAGATGTTAGTTGGGGACGTTCAACATAGGGAAGGTCCTCCGAAAGTAAGGTGATCTGGCCGTCCACGGTGATTCAGTCGAGAGTTAGGTGAATCTGGCCCCCCGTGGTGGTGCATCCAAGAGTAAGGTGCATCGGCTATCCAAGGGGTTCACCCATGGTTTGGTGAACTGCCGGCGTTGGTGCTTATTGGCCAATGTGGATATGTAACTCTGAAGTTGACTTCCTGAGGTAGATTGGATCCACATGCATAACGGAGTAGTGGAGTTGTCCTGCACTGCATAGCATACATTGTTGATATGTATGTTGTTATGTTATAACATGATTGATTGTGATGTATACTCAAGTTGCTTACTACTTCCTTGCCCTTGTGTTTTATACATGTTTCTTACTCCCCATTTTTCTGTTGTTTGCTTTGCATGTATCTTTTATGCAAAGGACAGTGAGCAGCCTGTTGAGGAGTGACTCTGAGGAGCCGCTACTCGTAGTTTAGGATTTCCTTGTTTTAGTTGTTTATCCGAGATGTTTTCGGACCTTGGTTATACCAGCTTTGTAATATGACATCGGGATTGGGTTACGTTTTTAGTTATGATCTTTGTTATAACAAGATTTTTTTTTCCCCGCGTTGAGATATTTTGTTACAATGTGGTATCTTCTACCTTGGTTTTCATATTATGAAATAATATGCATGTTTTTATTTTATCTCTTTTTATTTTATGCTTTATAAATACATGCGGGGTAGAGGGTGTCACAGCAGCCATAAACAGGTCTAGACAAAACTTATTGGACAAGCCTCTTACAGTCCATATGACTTAGCCATATTCTGTAAAGATGAAGGACATGAAGAAACCTCCTTTCTGGCAGCACACAATAATGGAAAATGGTCTGACTTGCTTCTCACCAAAGTGCAACAAGAAGTTGAAGACCAAAATTCAAGCCAAGCATCATTGCAAAGACAGTACCTTTTCTTCTATTACTCCAGGTGAAAGTAGCTCCTTTTGTCACAATATGATTTATTTTACTAAGATCAGTAAAAGACCTAAAATCCTCACAAGCAACTTTCAAAGGCAATTTAGAACTCCTAACTTCATGAGCACCCAAAACTGAGTTGAAATCACCAATTAGACTCCATGGACCAGGGAAAGAAGACTGAAGTTGCAGGATATCACTCCGTAACTGTCTTCTCAACAAGTGATTAGTGCTAGCTTATATAACTCTAATATAAACATCCTCACCATCAACAGGAACAGAAAAAGCCACTTGCTGTGAAGAATTATAAATTATAGTAGGATCAAACTCATTACTACATAATCCCCACAAGTTTGGAAGGAAATTAATTCTATCATTCAAAAAGAACAATTTCAGATTTAGACTCCTCCAAAACCAAACTAGAACATCTTTAAAAGCAATCCAAGGCTCAAATAAGAATACAAAATCAAGTTTATTAGAAATGCACAATTTCTTTAAAACTGACCATGTACCAGGATTACCAAAGCCCCTACAATTCCAATAAAGCAACTTCATATTACCAAATATAAGGAACTACCCTTTGATCGAGTATTATATGCATCTGTTTGAACTTGCGTTGCCTTCCTCATTCTTTTCTTCTTTGATTTGGAGAGGACTTCAGTGAATCCTATTTGATCACCCTACTCCACCTCTTTAGGAACATTATCTTTCAAGTATTTACTCGGGTCTGCAGATGATTTTAGGGGAGAATCTTCAATTTCATCTTGATCAGAGTCCTCTGCCTCCTCCACTATATCATTCCACAAAGAACCCACCAATCTCATATCATTGGCCATAGAGATGTTTTTACTGCTATCAACAATGTTGACCTTAGCTGAGTATGCATTCTTAAGGCATTCCATATTAATTGCTGGGAAAGAAATTGAATTTACAGAATCGGCCACTACATCACCAGAAACAGATGGAGATTTAACATTATCAATCCCTTTATGAAGAATCGGGAGCAAATGTCTCATCTTGATTCTCTTCAGCAAGAACATTCTATTTTTCTTTTTCCTGTTGCTGCTCAGAGAGATCTAAATCATGATGCTGCTGCTGTAAGGCCAAGGTAGGAGCTATAGTGTTACTTGGACCTGCCCCCTCCTCAAAGTCATCAACAAATCCTAGAATTGGCCTAGGATCTTTCATTAAATCAATTTTTATCTGCATAATTTGTTCTGGAGTTCTATCAATAGGACCATCTTCATGTTCACTTTCAATATCTACCACAGTGTCATCAAAATGAGTAGCCTTTCCATTATCTTTAGAAATTGATTCTTTAACCATATCACCCTGATCATTACCCTTAACCTTTACCTTAACGACATACATAGCAACAGACTTTTTACCTATTTTTGGTTTTCTTTCTGTCGACCAGCTGCATCAACCTAATGATAATTGTGATGTTTCTTGCAGTCAGCAATTGAGTGTCCTATATACTGACAGAAAGAGCATAATGGTGGCAGTTTTTCATAATCCACCTTCACGTAAAAGTCAAATCCCTCCATCTCTACCATAACCTGATCATGTAGGTTCTTTTTTATATCAATATCAATAAGGACTCTAGCAAAATGACCAAAAACACTTTTGCTAGTTGCTTCATCAAGACAGATCGGTATCCCTATGCTCCTAGCAATTACAAAAATTGTTTTTGGCCGCCAATATTCTTGGAGTTTGTTTGATTTTCTGGCTTAAAATATTTGGTCCATGTAAATAACCTAAGATTGCCTGGTTTCAGATTCCAGACACCTATGGATCGTACATTGCGCGGGTCTTCATAGATGAAAAGGAGAACTCATAATACCCCTTTCCAATTGGTTTCCATAAAGAACAAAGCTTGGATCTCAAGTCGTGACTCTTCATAGGTTCTTCTCCTTTGGAAAGAATCAGCCTGCCATGGAGATGCTTTTTACACTCATCCAGACCAGCAAGATATTCATCTTCTGGGATTTTAATAGATAACGCATCCCCCTTCATACAAGGCTTTGGCAGTTGGCTGTATGTGACATCACAGGAGTTCTTGAGAGCCTGCGCGAAGGACTTTTTCTGAGGTTGAAGGGCTAAAGCAGGAGAAGAGAGAATCGAAGATGGTAAAGGGGGAGGAAGAAGAGACGACGGTGGTGGAGATTTATCAGGAGGAGCCAAGGACTCAGGGAAGAGCCATTGCCATGGTGCAATTTCCATAGTGCAATAGCATGCAAAACCCTAAACCCTCATGCAAAACCAAAACCCAAGCAGAGCCAAAGTTTTGATTTCTCTCATTGTATACTTGAACACAAGTTTTCCAAATTTCCCTCTTTCTTGAGTCATCTTCTCCACTAAATACAACCCATCATAAACATAGCAGGTGTTAGAACTGTTGTCTATCCCATCAGATTTTATACAAACATTCAATATAACCCTCACTGGACTTTTCGCATCCATGCTATTCTTTAAAGCAAGATTTCCTCCTTCCAATTTCTAATCACGAGGCACGATGTCATATGTTACATTAGAATTTCCTCCATGACCTATATAAATCAAGGAACCACTTGATTTTTTAACATTGTAGTAGCGATTAGTTACGACAATGCTGGTGGCCAATGAGTCCTATCCTTCCCCAAGTAATCAATCCCACTTGAGAACTGATGATGTAGACTAATAATATTAAGTTCAGTCCTACATTGAAACTGATCACCAACTTAGATTCCTAGGATATGTCCCACACACTTATGAGTGTTCTCACATTGATGCTTCTTTTTCATCAACATTGGTGCTTCTCTCAAAGCTTTTGTTTTTGCTTTAAAATTGTCAAGTTGGTCAGCTTTATACTGAAAAAAGAGAGGTTGCATGAGAAGAAGAATCCAAAGGATGGATGATGGAAGAGAAAAGTCTTTCGTTGTTGTTTTTGTGGTTTGTAAGTCATGTTTTTCTGCTGAGTTCATGTACGGTGTACCTGTCATGTCCGATGCATTTTGTTGTTGTTGATGATGACTCACTCACTACGATCATAAGAAATCACTAAACTTTGAAGAAGGAAGACACGCCGCTTAGAAGAAGTAGGGTCGTTGTCGACACTTGGTGATCTGAAGGAGCATGTATTCAATATAAGTGAGCAGTTGATATCAACGTAGAGTTTTTGGAGTTAAAAAAACCCTAACCCCCAACCCTACCCGAAACGAGCTTGTGGGAGTTTGGGTTGGCTCAACCTAAAATTCACATTGATGGCTCTAACATATTAAAGAATTTCAATTGAAAATTTTTCAAAGAAGCCTTAGACCTAAATTTGCTATGTGTATGGTGTAGATCTTTGAGAAATTGGAAGAGTTAATATAAGTCCAAAGTCAATTAATTGAAGTTGATTCTACCAAAATAATATTTGTCAAATGTAAATTTCAAAGAAAGAACGAAAAATGTAATGTGTTAGGACCTCAAATGTCTAAAACACATTCAAATATTATTTGGGTAGAATCAACTTCAATCAATTGACTTTGGACTTCTAGTAACTCTTCCAATTTCTCAAAGATCTACACCATACACATAGCATTCACACAGACAACATCCTTTTAGGCAATACAAGCTTCAGATTTGTGTCTCTTGCTTTGAGTAAACACATCCTTAGGTGAAATACAAGTTCTAGGTTGCTCTAAAATTCTATTCATTGTATACATGAACACAAGTTTTCAAATTTCCCTTTTTCTTGAGTCATCTTCTCCACTAAATACAACCCATCATAAACATAGCAGGTGTTAGAACTGCTGTCTATCCCATCAGATTTTTTATAAACATTCAATATAACCCTCACCGGACTTTTCGCATCCATGCTGTTCTTTAAAGCAAGATTTCCTCCTTCCAATTTCTGATCACGAGGCACGATGTTATATCTTACATTAGGATTTCCTCCATGACCTATATAAATCAAGGAACCAATTGATTTTTTAGCATTGTCGTAGTGATTAGTTACGACAATGCTGGTGGCCAATGAGTCCCTACCCTTCCCCAAGTTGTCAATCCCACTTGAGAACTGATGATGTAGACAAATAAAATTAAGTTCAGTGCTGTAATGAAACTGATCACCAACTTAAATTCGCAGGATATGTCCCACACACTTTTGAGTGTTCTCCAATTGATGCTTCCTTTTCATCAAAGTAACAATCTCTTCCCCGTATGTATTTATAAAGACTTAAAAGAAACGAATTTAAATAAAAACACATGCATATTATTTCATAATAATAAAAACCATAGGTAAAAGGTACCACATTAACAAACATCTCACGCGGAAAATAAAACAAGTTATAACAAGAAAACATAACTTTAAAATGAAACCTAACTTCGATGTCACATTACAGAACTGGTATAACTAAAATCTGGAAACGCAACAGATAACAACATAAACTAAAGAAATCGTAAGCTACGAGTAGCGGCTCCTTAGAGTCACTCCTCAATAGGCTGCTCACCGTCCTCTGCATAACAAAAAGGTACATGCAAAGCAAACAACAGAAAAACGGGGAGTAAGAAACATGTAAAAACACAACGGCAAAAGAAACAGTTAGCAAGATGGGCATACTTCACAATCAAGCATGTTATAACATAACAACATACATAACATTTTCATATCATTTTCATCATCTCAACAATGTATGCTATGTGGTGCAGTACTACTCCACTACTCCGTTATGCATGTGGATCCAAACTATCTTAGGAAGACAACATCAGAGTTACATATCCACATTAGCCAATAAGCACCAACGCTGGCAATTCACCAAACCATGGGTGAACCACTTTGGATAGCCGATGCACCATACTCTAGGATGCATCACCAAGCGGGCCACAATTCACCTAACTCTCGGATGAATCACCATGGACAGCCAGATCACCTTACTCTTGGACGACCTCTCCTATGTTGAACTCCCCTACTAACATCTCGAATGCGTGAATGCATGAGCAACAACTATTACACTTTACATATTCATTTTACTTAGCTTTATTACTGTAATAAGTTGGTTAGCAAAGTTGGTTAAGGACAGTTAATTCTGTTAGCTCAGTCAGACACACGATGAGCTGGCATAACAGAATTACTCACTCTTGCTTGTACTATAAATACCGAAAGCTATAGCTAAATCAATCAAGAGGAATCATTGGCATTCTAGAGCTTTGTTTCTTCTTCATTTTCTCTGATTACTCTTTCAAGTTTCTGTGTTGGTTTTATGGTATCAAAGCTCGATTTGTGAGCTTCTTTGCTTTGTTGAATCATGGTGAGGAACCACAATGACGATGGAAGTGGAAATTTTGTTCAAGCAAATCTTATTGCAAATCCTTCTCAAAATACTTTGAGTCACTATTATGTTCATCCTGGTGAGAATACCAGTGTTCCCCTCATGAATCCGGTTTTGAACAAGAAGAACTACCATACCTGGGCGAAAATGATGAAACGTGCATTGATTGGGAAGAACAAGTGGAAATTTTTCAATGGGTCGATTCCTGTACCAGATCCATTCGACCCAAGCTTTGATGCTTGGGAAAGATGTAACAATATGATTCATTCATGGCTTGTTATTTCTCCTTCGATAGCTCCAAGCATAGTTCACTTGGAGCTAGCTTCCAAAGTTTGGAACAATTTGAAAGAGAGCTTTTGTTAAGGAGATCTGGTTCGGGTCTCTGATTTGCAAGTTGAATTGTATGCATTTAAGTAAGGTAACCTTTCGGTAACCGATTTCTTCACTGAACTCACTGTCTTTTGGGAAGAATTGGAAAATTATAGACCTATAGTTATTGCAATTGTAATTCTCTTAAGTATAGAGAAGAAAATTATGTGATGAGATTTCTCACTGGTCTGAATGAGTGCTATCCAGTCGTTAAGACTCAAATCCTCATGATGGTGCCTTTGCCACCACTTATTAGTGTATTTTCTATGATTTTGAAACATGAGAGGTAACTTGGATTAGATGATAATAATGAGAATTTGCCTATGATTAATGATGTTGATAGCAAGAGATTCATTAAAGGAAAGAACTCAGGTGGAAAGAACTCAGGTGGCAAAGTCTGCACATACTGTGGGAGAATTGGCCATACTGTGGAAACTTGTTTTAGAAAGCATGGCTTTCCTCCCGGATTTAGCTTTAAATCCAAAGGAAATGGAGGTTTTGTGAACAATGTGGCTTATGATGGAGGTGAACTTGATGAGAGGACTGAGACAAACAGCACCAATGACAAGGAGTTGATAGTCTCGGGACTCAGTAATGAGGATTGCATAACCTTGATCAATTTGCTGCAGAAGACCAATGTTCAGAATCCTGCTCAAAGATCTGCAAATGCTGCTGATCCACAGAGTAGTGCTCAGGTTAATCAAGCATGTGCAGGCAGAACAGGCTCACTAAGACAAAATGAAGGTATAGAATGTGTGTTTTCATGTAGAACTATGAATGACAGTCAAATTTGGATTGTGGATTCGGGGGCCACTGATCACATATGCACATCCATTGTTTGGTTTGATACTTATCATATGATTGATCCTATTCCAATAACTTTGCCTAATGGAAATGGTGTAATGGCACAATTAGCAGGGGATGTGAAGCTTTCAGATGCTCTTGTCTTTAGGAATGCTTTGTTTTTGCCTAAATTCAACATTAATTTAGTCTCAATTTCAAAGTTAATCAAAACTGCTCAATGCATCTGTACACAATGGTCTATACTACTTGAAGGTGCTTGGTAAGGATATGACTACTATGAATAATGCAGTTCCACCTAGTAGTAATACAAATGTAGTGTCTACCTCAGTTAGCGTTCCTAAGACTGCCTTGTGGCATTTCAGATTTGGTCATATTAGTTCTGAAAACTGACTATGCTTTGTAAAGATTTTCCTATGATACATATAAATAAAGGTGAAATGTATCTCAAAGTATTTGGATTTGACCCAATTTTTTGCAATTGGATTTAGGTAATTCTTCATTCAGCAAAAGTATCTATTCTAGTAAATGGTCATGCAGTAGGGTTCTTCTCTTGTAAAAGGGGGGTGAGGCAGGGGGATCCCCTCTCCCCTCTTCTCTTTTGTATTGCAGAGGATGTCCTAAGCAGAGCCATCTCACTAATGGTTCAACAAGGAAAATTGCACCCTATGTCCAGCCCTAGAGGTTATGCAATGGCCACCCATGTTCTATATGCTGATAATTTAATGATTTTTTGTAAAGGCAGCAAGAGAAACATGCAAAACTTGAAGTCTATTTTCAACAAGTACAGTGCTGCTTCTGGCCAATTTATTAGCAATGACAAGTCTAAGATTTATAATGGTTCTATCCCTCATAATAGACTGAGCAGTATAGTGAACATTCTGGGATTTGGAATTGGTCACCTTCCCTTTGTTTATCTTGGTGTTCCTTTGTTTAAAGGCAAGCCTAGGAAGGTTCACCTTCAACCAATTGCTGATAGAATAAGTTTGAAATTGGCTACTTGGAAGGGTGCTTTACTATCAATCATGGGTAGAGACCAACTTGTTCAATCTTTCATTCATAGTATGGTGCTCCACTCTTTTCATATTTATGGTTGGCCTTCCTCACTTCTCAAACTGATAGATAGATGGATTAGAAACTTTGTCTGGTCTGGTGACGTAATGATTAGGAAAGTGGCATCTGTTTCTTGGAGATCTGTGTTCTGTAAGGCCGTTGTGCCAAGGAGATCGAGCTAACACTTTAATGCGCGTGTGAATTTCGTAGTGACGATCTATTGATGCTTGGGGGTGTTGGGGTATGAAATACTCATATAGGCCCAGTTGGTTGCTCTTATGTGGCATGGTGATCTTGCAATACACCGACATACTCTACTAGACACTATGTATTTTCTGGTAGTGTAGGATGTTCCCGAAAAAGCCAATGTGCATGTTGATGACTCTGGATGCATTCTATTGCCCAAGGCTGGCGTAATCCGGAACAATCCTCCGAACCACTCTCTCCGACTGTTTGTTAAAACCATGGTATAGGGAATCAGAGGTCATTCCTCGAGTCTTAGATGTCTTCTATCTAGGGAAAACGATGCCCTGTGATTATGTTGTTGTGAAATATTATTATTTCTGTTGTGATGGATGATATAACTGTTTATTGATAATTGTACGTACCTGTGTGTCGTACCACTGCATGTCTGCGTTAAGTGTAAGATGAACGGAAATCTCACCTCATTTTTGTATTTTCTGGTTTGCTGTTTTCTATCTTGCGTTGGACGAAGATGACGACAGCACTGTTTCTCCATCACATCCTGCTGGAGTTTGAGCGTACTTGGAGACATTGACACAGTCTCGCGGGCTTTAGTATAATGGACTTTTGTCAGTATTTTGTGTCTGGCCAATCTCGTGTCTATGTTATATTTTGTGGAGCTATGTCTCTAAAGATATTATTATTATAAACATATTTCCAGTCTGTTGTTATTTACTGGCGTTGGTATTTTTGCCTTCTTTCTGAATATGTATGACTGATGGTACTTGGAACTTGGTTTGTATAATATTGATGCATAAGTTGATGTTATATGTTAAAGGGTATGTATGGTATTATTTGCGAAAGAGTAAAGAAAAAAAAGAAACCCTTATTTTTGGCAAAATAATTATTTTCCGCTTTACTCGGTCTTATAAAAATAGAAATGTCACAAAAATTGTAGCACCCGAGAAGGGTGTTACAACCACGGCAGTGCTAAAGGGGAGCATAGCCGTATCGGAAATAGGAGTTTTTGACGAACATGTTGCAGACCCCGTGCTTACTTGAGCAAGCCGGTGCTCAAGTTGAGCACGGCCGTGCTCGGGGCCTGATCTTATAATTAGAGAGTTTTAGAGAGGGTTACGGGTTAACCCTCACTTTGGCACTTTTAGCAACCCTAGTGCGACAGAAACCTCTTCCTTTCCCATTTTCTCTGAACCAATCAAGTGCTTGGTGTTCTTGCCATCGTTTGGGAGAGAAGTCGCTCGTTAATGCCAATTAAGGTAACGTGGTCATCCCTCCTTAATCTCCTTTTCCTATTTATTGATTTAAAGATTTATTGGTTATTCTTTTGTGTTAACCAAGGCTTGAGTAGCTCGTCAAGATGCTCGAGGGAACAAGAGTAGTTTCGCTTTCGTTAGTGTTAGAGGAATCTTCATACCAGGTATGGGAAGAAGGGATAGTATAAACATGTAGGCATTGGGGGTAGCGTAAGATGAAGGGTTAACCCATGACCCTATTGTTTGCTAATTGCCTATTTGTTGTCTTGTTACATGTTTATCTGTGTTTTTTATAATTGGCATGTTTATTCATGAATGCTTATGATGATGTTTATACCATGATTGTATGATTGGTTTGATGATGCTATGTATGCCATGGATGGATGTTTGGTTGAGATAAGGATGTTGAGATAAATGTTAAGGCTTATAAGACGCTAATTAAAATAAAAAAAGGCTTGTTAATAATACATGGAATTAAAGGACTAATTTCTCAATGTTCATAAGACATGAACCGTAGTAAAGAGAAGTGAGATTGATGCTTAATGGTATAGTCAAGACCCTAGGATTGATCCATGAGTGTTTTAGGGATATTAATAATGAAACAGGAATTAAAGGATTAAATCCCAATAATTATAAGACATGAAGATTAAACAAGAATAATGAGACTGATATTTGATGGTATAGTTAAAGACCAATAGGATTGATCTATGAATGCCCTAGGAAGCTTAGCAAGGGTTTCCAACCCTTCTTCCCAGTTTAGTATGGCCATGCTCCAATAAGCACGGCCGTACTCAATAGACAGCACGCCCGTGCTTAACTTAAAAGTAAGCACGCCCGTGCTGAGGGAAGCATGATTGTGCTCCCCTAAACAAAACAGACGTTAAGACAAGAACAAAGGTGTTTCACTCAAATTGTTCCCTATGATGAAATAAGACATCAATCGGAGTAAAGACAAGTTAGATAACTTAATGAAGACTTAACGAAGAAAATTAAGCACAAAAGTTAAGATGATTAAGTCGATAACGATGGGTTACCGCACGTTGTTATGATTTGGTGCTTATTGACCAAAGTAGCCTTGATGCTTATTGGTCAAGGTGTTGATGGTGATAAAACTTTGGTGCTTATTGGCCAAAGCGGAGGTGGTGATTGTTTGTTAGTTTTTTGTTGTTGCTCATGCATTCATGCATTGGAGATGTTAGTGGGGGAAGTTCAACATAGGGGAGGTCATCCAAGAGTAAGGCTATCTGGCCGTCCGCGGTGATTCATCCGAGAGTTAGGTGAATTGTGCGCCCCATGGTGGTGCATCCGAGAGTAAGGTGCATCGGCTATCAAAGGGGTTCACCCATGGTTTAGTTAACTGCTGGCATTAGTTCTTATTGGCCAATGTGGATAAGTAACTCCGACGTTGTCTTCCTGAGATAGTTTGGATCTACATGCATAACGGAGTAGTGGAGTAGTGCTGCACCGCATAGCATATATTGGTTGAATTAATCTGGATGTTATGAATATGTTATAAATGTTGTTGTTATATAACATGCTATGTTTACATGATGTATGCTCATCTTGCTGACTGCTTCCATGCCGTTGTGTTTTATACATGTTTCTTACTCCCCGTTTTCTGTTGTTTGCTTTGCATGTACCTTTTTGTTATGCAGAGGACGGTGAGCAGCCTGTTGAGGAGTGACTTTGAGGAGCCGCTACTCGTAGTTTAGGATTTCTTTTGTTTTTTTGTTATCCGATATGTTTCCAGATTTTTGGTTATATCAGTTCTATAATGTGACATCGGGGTTGGGTTTCGTTTTATAGTTATGTTTCCTTTTAAAACTTGTTTTATTTCCGTGTTGAGATATGTTCATGTAGAGGTGGCAAAATGGGCTACCCGGCCCGCCGTGGGCTAGCCCTATGCGGGCTAGGGCTTTATAGGGCCGGGCCAAAAAGGCCCAGAATTAATATGGGCTGTAAAATAGGTGCCCAAGCCCAGCCCTATGCGGGCTGTGGGCTTATGCGGGCTGGCCCAGCATTTTTTGCTAAAAAAATTTATTTTCAATCATTTTTATTTTGAAGTTCCTAAAAGTGACTATAGGCTATAACATTCTGTATATGTGTGGACCAGGACATTTTTATTTTCAATCAACCTAATTGTTTGTATTGAAAACACCAGGATATGATTGAAAATATAATAATCATAATCAATGATTCAATGTTGTAAAAGAGAACTTCAAAATTAGTTCCCATACGAAATAAAAAAGCTCCTTAAATTCATATAGAGATATATTTAAAGTCAAGCTCCTTGAGTTCATATAGAGATATATTTAAAGTCCAATAAGAACATCAAAATATGAGCAAGTCCAACAATAGAAACAATGAAAAAGTCCAACAATAGAGACAATAAAAAAGTCCAACAAAAATAAACTTCACAAATAACAAAGAAAGTCCAACAATAACAACGATATATTTAAAATCCTATATTTTGGCATCAACATTGACTCCTTGAGAAAGCTTTACATCTTCAAAATTGATGGCCTTCCGCTCATGATCATCATCTTCATTATCATAATCTAAAATAAAAAAATAGACTTTGTTATGAATTTTTATATAAATTAATGACTTGATTTTAAATCCTAAAAATGATAAAGCTTAAAAAAAACTTACCAACAAAACCATGTAACCAACTGCACGTGCATAAGAGAGCTTGAATAGTTTCAACCCGCAAAGAACTTCTATACTTGTTCAAAACTCGAGAGCCAACGCTAAAAGCCGATTCTGATGCCACAGTGATTATTGGGATGCTCAATATATTACAAGCCATCCTTGCAAGATCATGACATCTATGACTTCTTTCCTTCCAATAAGATAGGACATCTATGACTTTTTTTCTTTTCATTTTTTCAATTTTTTTATTTTTTAGTTAAATAAAAATAAAATATATAAAAGTGACCGGGCTACCCGATCCCGATGCGGGCTAGCCCGATACGGGTTCGGGCTTCATCGGGTAGGGCCAAAAAGGCCCAAAACTAAAATGGGCTCAGATTTTAATACCCAAGCCCTATAATTCATAGGGCTTATCCGGCCCGGCCCGGTCGGCCCGACCCATTTTGCCGCCTCTATGTTCATGTGAACCTTTCTACCATGGTTTATTTTAAATAAATGATATGCATGTGTTTCTTTAATCTTTTATTTCTTTATGCACTTATAAATACATGCGGGGTAGAGGGTGTCACACTTTGCAGTTTCTTCATTTCCCTTTTCTTGCGAGGAACAATATCCTTTGCTTCAATAGTTCTACCACGCTTCTGGCGTACTTTTGATTCATTAGGTGTTATTCATGTAGGATGTCCTTCAAGGACAATCAACCGTGCAGGAACATTTGCAGCCAGTATATGTGATTTAGTCACCTTCTGGGTGTTCATAAAACTATCTGGTAATTGGTTTGCAGCATTCGGCAAATGAATTATTCTTTGAACTACAAGTTCACATTGATTTGTGTGTGTATCCAAATTGGACATTGTTGGTGTGTTCCAAAAAATTTCTTGTGCTTTCACCCATTTGCCTTTTTCTTCCCCCAAAGGTGGGAAAAATGATATCAAATTGACTATCCAAAAATCTTGCTCTAAAAAGATCATCTGTTAAAGGTTCTAGGTACCTAATAATAGAAGGAGAATCAAAACCAACATAGATTCCAAGATGACATTGTGGACCCAGCTTAGTCCGTTGAGGGGGTGCAACAGGTACATATACAGCACAACCAAATATTTTAAGATGAGATATGTCGGGTTGTTGACCAAAAACAAGTTGTAAAGGTGAAAACTTGTGATATGCAGATGGTCGGATACGAATTAAAGATGTTGCATGAATTATAGCATGTCCCCAAGCAAATGCAGGAAGTTTTGATTTCATGAACATAGGTCTAGCGATAAGTTGTAAACGTTTAATAAAAGATTTAGCTAAACCATTTTGAGTATGAACATGTGCAATGGAATGTTCAACACTAATTCCTGTTGACATATAATAATCATAAAAAGCTTTTGAAGTAAATTCACCTGCATTATCCATACGAACTGATTTGATGGGATGGTCAGGAAAACTTGATCTTAATTTTATTATTTGAGTAAGAAATTTAGAAAAAGCAACATTTAGAGTTGAAATTAAACAAACATGTGACCATCGAGTAGAAGCATCAATTAAAACCATAAAGTAAAGAAATGATCCATAAGAAGGATGAATTGGGACACAGACGTCACCTTGTAATCTTTGTAGTAGAGATGGCAAAATGGGTTGAATGGGTCAACCTGTTTAACCCACCATTTTTGGTGAGCTGGGTTGAGGTCGTCAACCCACCAACCCGTTTTGACCCTCCCCGCCTAACCCACCAAGAAAAATGGTTGGTGGCGGGGCGGGTTGGCCCGCCAAACCCGCTTTTCTTTTCTTTTTTCGAAAAAAAAAAATTTTTATGCTATAAATATTTTTTAGTTTGCCCACTCATAAGACCATTAGTTAGTCCATCACATTCAATAATTATTTGTATATATATTTATATTTATATACTATTAGTTTACATTTACTCACCCATTAGAACTATATATATTTGTATATAGTCCATTCCATTCACTAATATATTTATATATTAGTTAGTCTACTATCGAGAGGTTCAGCCCACTTAACTAAAGTGGGTCAACCCGCCCCGCCCCATTTTTGGTGGGTCAATGACGGGGCGGGTCGAAACTGGGCTGGTTAGCCCGTTTTGCCATCTCTACTTTGTAGAAAAGAATGAGATTCTGAAGGTAATTTAGATGGAGAAGGTCTAACGATTAATTTACCTTGAGCACGGGAAACACAAAAATAATCCTTATGTAAAAGAATTCTATGATCCTTTAACGAGTGACCATAGGTATTTTCAATGATATGTCGCATTATAGTTGAACTAGCATGACCGTCCAAAGCACAAAATTCTTAGGATCTAAGCACTTCTGGTACATATAATATGACTCAATCATCCTTATTTTTGTAAAATATAATCCCGACTAGAAACTTGGAAATTTCACTAATATAGACTTTTCATTTGAATTTTTGGAGGTAATATAGAGATACTCTAAATTTTGGTTTCAACATAGTACCCATTTCAAAGTAAATCTTTGAAGCTTCGTAGATTTCTTCGGGATCTACTAGAATACAACGCATCATTGATGTATAATTTTGTTCCAGTTGGAAACATAATATGGGCTCTTCCGGAGCCTTCAATTACATTTGTAGAACCAGATATTGTATCAACACTAATTTCAACTAATGTTAATTGTAAAAAAATATTTTTTATTACGAAGGATTGTGGGAGTCGTGCCACTGTTGACTAAACATGTGTCATCCTCCATATTATCAAGATTATTTTGCAATATCTAGTAACAAAAAAATAATTTCAGAATTAGAAAGGAAAAATATAAGAAAATGTGAAAGATAATACTAATCATAAAAATTTAACATACGACAAATTTCAAATACCATAAATAAAACTTTAACATATGAAAAATTCTAAATAACATAAACAAATAAGCTCAACACATTCACTTCTGGGAATGGAGTTTAATCGTATGAAGAAGATCTACCACATCAATGATTATAATTACGGCCTTTGTCGTACCCAAAAATTATAATATGTAATGTAACATTCACTTCTGGGAACGTAGTTCAAACCATTTGGTTGCATTTCTCATATTAAATTTGCTACTTCGGGACCATACTTGTGAGGCATATATTATTTTTCTATCAATTTAATTTGTTTCAAAAATTACTAAGATCAAATGACTTTTTAATTTTTAATCATGGTTCAAGTGTCTAGTTTTTCAGGAACTATACCACAAATCTTCATATAAACAATTATCAAGAAAAATCATTGGTTTTGTGCAATCCTTCGGGGATGCTTGATACTTAAATAAAATGAAAATATAATTTCACATATCACATATAAAATATTGTATGTGATAAAATGTATGCTTTAGGCAAATATTTAACAAAAAAAAAAAAGGTAGTGATTTTGATGCAAATTCACCAAAAGAAGACAAAATGTTTCCATTTCTAAAGTAGCAAATTTAACAACGGAATGTGTTTTCCACTTAACATAAAATAATAATAAAAAATCTGAATTTTTTTCCCTCCTTAACCAGCGTTATTAAAACCGGACCGGTCCGACCGGTTAGCCCGGAAACCGGTCATATAACCGGTCCGGTTAGGGTGTTGAAACGGATAAGCCATCGAACTGGCCATAAACCGGTTCGACTGGCCGAGTTATGTGAAACTCGGTGAACCGGCGGGCGGATATGAACCGGGCGGGTCATTGTTTTTGGCTTCTTTTTACGCCTGAACTCACGCGTACGGGCTCAGCTGTCCTTGCTGCATTTGTTTGGAAAATTGAAATTCAAAAAGCACCTGCTGGGAGTCGATCCCGTGCAGTTCTTGGCAATTGCACGGTACTCACACCACTTGGCCAAACTAGTTATTTGTCACTCATGTGACAAATATATTATCTATACATAACATTAATATTTATCTTACAAATTTAATATAATGTTGAATTGATATTGTTGATTGCTATTTAGTTTGTGTGACCTTGATTGATATTTTTTTAATTATATACTTTTTTTATGGTAATGATTTTGAATTTGGAGTATGGACATGTTGAATTATGTTGTCATATATATGAATATTTTACAATTTTTTAATGTATACCGATCCAAACCGAGTCAATCAGTGACCCCCGGTTGAACCAGTGACCCATTAACCCAGTGCCCTGACCGAGTCGATCACCGGTTCGGTTTTAAAAACATTGTCCTTAACAGCCGCCAACACAGGTGAGAAAAGTAATATATAGAAAGGATGAAATGAAATATAGCCCATTGAGAAAAATGTACAAGGACTTAGCGGGGAAAAAAAATAGAAAAATGGACTGTGCTATGTACAAGGAATATAGCCATGTTAAACGTACCGGGAAGTGGTGGACAACGGTTGGTTTCGATCAGTTTCGGGCCAAAAAATCCAAAACCAACCAAAACCGAAGATGATAATATGCAGCCCGTTTCCGCCCAAATGAGTAAACGGTTTAGTCGGGTGGCGGTTCTGGCGGTCGGGTGGCGGTTATGGCGGGTGACGGGCGGATGCGGTCGGGTTTGACGGTTTTCAACAAGAAAAAATGTAAAGAGGCAAAGAATTCAGATCTTCAACAAAATCCAGAAATAATTAAATAAAAAAAATTTACAAAGACACAATCTTCATCTCAAACCATAAAGAAAAATCACAAAGAAGATCTGGCATGCAAAACTAAACATATAGATCTAACAAGAGTCATTCTGGTCGCAGAAGAACAGATCTGGTCGAAGAACAACTTCATCTTGTCGCAGAAGAACAGATCCATCGCTTGAAGAACAGATCGACGGTAGCATTCCAGTGTGCCCATGGAAGAAGGTGGCGGTTGCGGGTGCCTCCGCTCCTCCGTGGTGGAGACGAGGCCATGAAAGAGGGCTCGCACTTCGTAGAGCAGAAAACGGAAAGAGTCAAAGAGCACTTCGCGGTGGAGACTTCACGGTTGTTGAGTGAGGGGATTGAGAGAGGAACCAAAGTGAGGAGCGACGCTAGGGGGAGCCAGAGAGTCCAAGAGATGTTGAGAGAGCCATCTAAGAGAGATATTGAGAAGTCAGAAATATTGGGAAGAGACGAAGAGATGAGAGGTGAGAAATATTGGGAAGAAGAGATTCTTTTTGTTGATAACAGGGAAGAAGTGATTCTCGATCAGATAAATGAGAGAGAGGAAGAGATTTCGAATTAAATGAAATAACCATTAAAAAATGAGAGATTTTGGGGAATAGAAAAAGTCGAGGATAAAAGGATAAGGGAGTAATCTGAGAAACCAATGAGAGTGTAGAGAAATCTGACGCAACCAGTAATATTCAAGGAGAATCAAAAGGTTTAAAAGTGTTATCTTTATACAATCCCATTAGTTACGGGCGAGTTCGGTCGGTGGCGGAAAAAGAATTTCAGACTCGCATCCACCCGCCTCTACCCACTTGAAACCGTTTATGTCACCCGAAAGACCCATCTACCCGACCCAAACCACCCGTTTGCTTGTTTTTTACTCGGTTATTTTGGGTCCCAGACGGGGTAGCGGGTCTTTGTCCACCCCCATTCAAACATATATTTTTTTCTCAGAAAATTTCAAAAACATATATGCATGAATTCTTACCAAAATATATCCACAGAATATTCATTATATTGTTAGACACTGAATCGTGCTAATAACGTGTTATAAAAGAAAAGAAAGTGGGGAAAAAAATACAATAGAAATATGGACTCAAATGCTAGTTCTTTAGGAACTAGCTATGAACTTTGTATTGATCTGATTGAGTGAGTACAAGGACAAACCTAAGGTCCTGTTTATAAAGATAATGAACTACTAATTCTGGGTCAAATCAATAGTCATAAATAAGAAGTAAATATAGAGTAATAGTAAAGATATTATAAGATAACAAATTAATATATTCATCCAATAACATCTGAATATTTATAACACTATCAATATTTTTCTTTTCTTTTCTTTTCTTTTTTTTTGATTAAACCAATATTTTTCTATTATTAATGAAGTTCCAACATTGATACTATACACTTGGTCAAAAAAAAAAAACATTGATACTATACATTTTCATTTTTGCACTTACAATAGAACAAAGTACAATTGTCATTGAAGGTAAAAGAGGCAATCATTCTAAAGATGAAAAGTGAAAATTCTACACTAATTTTCAATAACGAGTTACATGCATGATTTAATTTTAAATTAAATAAATATGAAAATAAATTTTAAAGAAAAAGTAACAATTTTTTTATTTTAGTTAATAAATCAAAATAATTTTATTTAAGAAAAAGAATAATTTTGATACCCAATATGATTAATATAATTTAATAATGTTTTCAAAAATATTTTTTTTTTTGGAAATAAACCTTTCAAAAATATAATTGCTTATAAATTGAAAATAATATGTATTTATTTACAAGGCTTAGAAAATATTTACCTTATTCTCAAACAATATTACTTTCAATATCCAAAATGATATGTCATACATTAAAAAAATTAACAGACATTAGATTAAAATATCAAATTTGTAATATAATATTAAAAAAATAGGGGACAAAATATGTAAAAAAAAAATTACAAAAATTAAATTGTACATAATCTATAATAGAAAATCAAAAGTACAGTTAAGTCTTTTAAAAAAAAAAAAAAAAAAACTTAACGCTTGGCTTCTGAAATTGAGGTAAAATTTTTGTGTTTTAGCAAATAGTATCAATTAAAAAACTTAACACTTTGCATTTGCTGATCGTTTAGTTTATTTTCACCACGCAAGAGCATTCAATAGTCAACAATTTCCCCTAAATCAAAACCAGAAGGGGTAACACGATTTCACTCCAAAGAGAGGAAGAACAAGCATGAGCCTTGTTATCGTTGTTATTCTCATCCTCTATGCCATATCTTTGCCCGCTGCAGGCAAAGAAAGCGAGAGTGTGATACACGCAAAGGGTGGCCCTGATTCAGTGGTTTGGGTGGTTCAGCTTTCTGATCTTCATTTTAGCGTCCACCATCCAGATCGTGCTCGCGACTTCGACAAATATGTGGGACCTGCTCTTAAAACCATTAATCCCTCCCTTGTCCTAATCACCGGTGATCTCACAGGTACATTTGTTTTTTTATTTTTTATTTTTATCTATCACACCTTTCAATTTTCGAGCAATGCTTTGTGCGGTAGCCACCATGATGGTGGGTTACTGGTGCCTAGAGTGAGTTCTCAAACATATTCATTATGGCTCGGTACAATGGGAACTTTCGTGATAGAAATAAGGCTCTGTTTGACAAAAATAATTAGGCAAAATAGGTAAATTTGTTCTATAGGTTTATTTTATTTTTCATATTAATCATACACGTTAGTCCTTTCCGCCAATGTTGCCGGAGAGGACTAATGTGGAAATGGTAGAATGAACACGTAAGACCAATTTAAAAATAAAAAGCTTATAAGACCAATATGAAAAATAAAATAAACTTATAGGACCAATATACCTATTTTGTCAAATAACTAATAAGCTAGCTTACAGTTGATAAGCTAATTTTTAGCTTATAGCTGATAGATAGCTGAAAAACTAGCTAATTGAAACACTAAACTTTATGACCAATATACCTATTTTGCCAAATAACTAATAAGCTAGTTTACAGTTGATAAGCTAATTTTTAGCTTATAGCTAATAGCTGAAAAGCTAATTGATTGAATTTAAAGTGCTTGGTAAAATTAGCAGTTGAACTAGCTTATAAATGTAAAATGACATAAAAAATGACATATTTATGATAGATATGGTAAAGTGAGAATTTCATTAAATGAATGGAGGTAAAAATGAGAGAAAAATCGAGCTATAAGTCATGAGCTAAATAAATTAGCTTATGAAGAAAAGTTATAAGCTAATGAGATAAGCTTGTTTATCAAACACCTCTATTTCAATCAAACAAGCTTATCAGCTACTCAAATAAACTATAAGCTAGCTTATTGGACTTGTCAAACAGAGCCTAAGTTAAAAAGAGCTTATTTTTTATTTTTTGGGTCTCAGACCTTCACGATACGGAAAGTACATTATATTTCGACTAATCCGAGTCAATCCAGGAAGACACATTAAGGAGGGCAAAGCTCTCCCTTGCTTGTTTTTTTTTTTTTTTTTTAATTTTCATTCACAAGTCTAAAACATTGTTTTAGAGGAACCAAGCTCCTTGTCACTTGGACTAATGGACATTACTAAAAAGAGCTAATTTTTATTGTAATAATCTAAAAAGAGTGTGTAGGAACTTCGCATTTATTGTAATAATCTAAAAAGAGTGGGCATGAACTTCACACGTTATTTATATAAGTTATTTTTATAAATTTATTTTAAGTTGTTTTCAACCTAAATAAGCTCTCTCCGATTATGTTTGGATGGATGAAATGTAATAGTTACAAATGGAGTGAAGTTGTTTAGGAGTTTTTTAATTAATGGGGTGGGGTGGACTTAAAAATGGGAACCCAAACCACTATATACCACTCAAGCCCTCATATTTTCATACCATCCAATTTGGGGTTCAGGATGGGGATGTACAAGGGTGTAAAGCACTTCATACTCTTTATATTTCACTCCACTCCATTAATTATCATTGTACTCCCAAACAATGGATTGGAATCTTCCTTCATTCTCTCGTTAAAACTCCACTTCACTCCATTTCATTTTGAATCATTTCATTGTTAATCACTCCACTTCATCTCCTTCAAAACTCCCAAGCAGGTTTTTAGTCGAGCAAATCATACCTCCTTTATTTGTTTTACATACTTTTATGTAAGTTTTGTATAATTATTTTTCAAGTTTTGGGCATATTAGAATAGAATGGAGTGTTTCTTTTTCCTTTGGCTTTACCCCTTTACTAGAACCAAAATATTTCACTTTTAACTCATTATGTTATATCCTTTTTATAAAATACGCCAAAAATATATCAAAATCATATGTTATGTTCTGTTCTGTTTTAACACTTCTGCCCAACACTACCTTATTGTTTGTTAGTTTTATCATAATTTTGAATTCGTTAAATATAAATAATTAAACAAAGCATATAAGTGCTTGTGAACTGATTCTGGGTACCGGTATCCTTAAAAAATATGGGTATTGGAGTAATTGGATGTTGTGAACGGTCTTTTATGACCTTTTATCCTCTCTTCTAGATGGAAAAAGCAAAGACTTGCTAACAATGAAGCAGAATGAGGATGAATGGGTGGAATACCGGAATGTAATGGACAGTGTTATCAAGAGGAGTGGACTTGATAAGAGCTTATTCTTCGACCTCAGAGGCAATCATGATAATTTCGGTGTTCCGGTTGTTGGTGGTTCATTGGATTTCTTTTCTAAATATAGCATCAATGGGCAGTTAGGCAGAAGGGGGAGTGTCAATAGTGTCACTGTTGAGGTCAGCCATTTACTCTAACTAATATTCTATGAAATATCAGTTCTTATATATGCATTTCATCACACCGGTCAATGATGTAGAAGGTTAATGATGTACTAGTTTTTTATTATCAATGTGTATTGTTTGGTAATCAATTATTATTAGTTTGTTAACCAAACAATACACATTTACCATTAATGTGTACACCATTAACAGGTGAAAAAATGGTGTGCAAATAACATATTTTCCCCCTAAAATATACTCCTTAAACAAATTTAAGTATTGCTATACATGTATAATTTATAATAAGAAAAAAACCAATGTGACACGAGATATATAAGTGGATCGTGAAAGGGATTGATTGTATTCTATATCAATAAAATTGATGATATCATCCATTTTTTCTCCAATATATGTTAAAAGAAAACATTACCGCACAGGACTCGCAATGCTTTGTGGTACTAAATGTAAGGTGGTAAAGAGCAAACAAGAGTATAAGCTCTGTGTTGCAAAGAAGAGGATGTTACATGGGATGAGTGGCATTATAAAACAAGATAGGATCAATAATAAATGCATTGAAAGAAAATAAGGGAAATGCCTGTTGAAAAGAAGATGATAGAATCTTGTCTTAGGTGGTTTGGCCATGTGAGAATAAGACTGTTAAAAGATCTAGTGAGAAAAGTAGATAAGATGGAGGATAGCCCAAGAGTAAAAGATAGAGACTAAGAAAAACTGTACGGGAAACTATTAAAAAGAACATAGAGGTAAATGGCCTTTCTGAAGACATGGTTTATGACTTAACACAACGGCATCCTTTGAACCATGTAGCCAACCCCACCTAGTGGGAAAAGGCTTTGGTTGTTGTGGTTGTTGTATATGTTTTGCAACTAATGCAAAAGATTTGACTTCATAATTTTTTGCTTAATGGTAAGTTCCTACTTTTTGCTAGAAGAATTAGTCAATCTATCATTTGGAGTTCATTTTGTGGATTGGCCTTTCTAAAGATATGATTTATGACAAAACACAATAGCGGCATTTGATTCATGTAGCGAACCCCACATAGTGGGAAGTTTGTTGTTGTCGTATCATTTTGTGGATTGGCCATTGAAGCATTCTAGTGATCAGTTAAAAAAATTCTTCATTTCTGAATAGTACTGCTTGGAAAAACTGTGTTTAATTATGTGTATATTTGTGTGTGTGCGCATGTATGTTTGTGTGTGTTTAAAGTAGAGAATTGAGAGCTCACTAACCGTAGGCTTGAATGCAATATATTGTATTGCTTGATACTGCAAAGCTTTTCCATACTCATTTGCACATGTTTGCGTACTATCACACAGACTCGGGAGCGGAAACATCTATTTGTTGGGTTTGACAGCACAATGTCAACTGGCTTACGAGGTCCAACTAATCTCTTTGGGCACCCAACAGATCAATTACTAAAGGATCTAGACTTGGAACTCTCACACTGGGATTCTCAGTCAGCAAAACCAGTTACCAAGATCTCCTTTGGCCATTTTCCGCTCTCATTTTCTGCACCCTCTGGTTCTGGAAGGACCTTAGAAGATGTTTTCCTAAAGCATTCCATATCAGCTTACCTGTGTGGGCATCTCCATACTAAATTTGGTAAGAACTTAAAGCGATACCATCACTTGACCAATCATTTTTCATCCTTGCATAAATTTTTTCAGTTTAACATACACCAGAGTTCTTTCAAAAGTACGGTAAATTGTTCATTGGAAACCCTGCCAATTCAAGAGTTTTGGGAGTGGGAGATGGGAGATTGGAGAAAGAATAGACTCCTTCGAATTTTAGCCATTGATAGAGGCCATGTTTCATATGTTGATGTTGATTTCAAATCAGAGACCAGACGAGCAATTATATTGCCCACTTTTCCATTAGACTCTCGCTTCATGTTAACGTCTTTATGCTATCACAACTATGAATGTCAATCTCTTGCCCCTTCATCTTATGAGACAATTAGGGCTCTGGTATTTTCTGTTTCTCCAATTGTGTCAGTTGTAGCTAGGGTCTATGATTCAAGATATGGAAACCTTGACATAGTTGTGGAAGCACCTATGATCAAGCATGCTGATGATACCTCCAGGGGAGACCTCTATGTTGCTCCATGGAACTACAAAGCCTTTGAGGATGCTTCTCCTGATAGATTTTGGCTTCAAATTGAAGCAAATGACATCATGGGAAGATCAACTTCGACTGAATTAAGACCATTTTCTATTAATGGTCATAGCTTCAAGCTTTCTTGGAGCTGGAAGGAGTTTTTGGTCATGGGATGTCAATGGGCGGATCTATATTACCCATTGTTCTGGTCTGCTCTGTGCTTTATGTTCTTCTTTCTTCTTCTTCCAAAAGCTCTCCTTGTTTTTCCAAATAGGATATACACTTACAAGAACTTCATTGCCAATAAAAGCATTGTAAATGGTGTATTATGGGTTCTCCAGGAGCTCTGCAGGGTTCGCACATTATGGTTTTGTTAGGATAGGATACTTATTCTAATCTTATATTGTCCCCCTGGTTTATTGGACATGTTTTTACTGAAGGGGAAAATAAAGGATACATGAACCTATATGGGCTGGGCTGTACAGACTTCTGATGAAAAAGGTGAGACATGAGTATGTTGGATCTCCAGATATCATGGTGGTGGTTCTACCTCATCTCTTATTTGTGGTTTTGCCTGCAATTTTGGTCACTGGTGCTCTGACTGCTGAAAGAGGTATTTACCGGGAACATGTGCTAGCATTTTCAGGGAAGAAAAAGGATGATCTTGATTTGAACTCTAGGAGATATTTATTACATGGCAACCAGAGCAACATATTATCCAATTTCCCCTCTGGCAAGCGACGGTTTCGGAAGCTTCTGTGTGTGGTATGCTTGGCAATAAGTTGGAAGCATTTTATGGTAAGGCTTAAACTAATACTTTGTAGTGTGGCCATGCAATAGTATAGATAAATAGTGCATTCATTATAATAGAGGACAGGACCCTAAAAGATAATTATGAACGGAGTGAATTAACGAAAACAAATCTGATCATTTGCACTTATTTAAGTTCCTTGAATGATTATTCATTTCTTGACATGAAAAGAACGGATCAAATATTCTTCTTGATTTTCTGCCATTATCAGTCTGAAAAGAATGGATTCTACTTTAATTTTTGGTTGTCCTTGCTTCTTTTTCTTCTTGTCTTGTTTGGTTCATTTTGTCATTTTCTTCACTATTCCATTACAGAATTGCAGAACTCTTATAAAAGCCTATGAGATGAACCCAGTACTCCATTTCCTGGGTTATGGTGTTTCAATTCCCTTCTTGTTGGCATATGCTATCAATGAAACCAAAAGTGCCTAATGAAACTCGTTCAAAGGGTTTACAATGACTCGACCAAGTTTGCGCCTGTTTTGAATGCTGCTACTAAGGAAAAACTTACATGGTCGGTATTAAAAATTGGTTGAAACTAACCTGGGTCAACAAACTACCTCTTTAGAATTGGAACCATAAAGAGGCAACAAGAGTGCTGATTGTTTCACAAACCATGCTCATAATAAACCTGCTTTTGGTTTTCCTCTACACACCCAATTGCCTCATTCTTCCCCTCCATTGATGATGTTTCTCTTGTCTGTTTTCTTAGGCCTGGTCCTGTGCAGTTTGGACTTTTAGACTGCTTAAAGAACCCCCAAAAAAGGAGAATGAGTTCGACCCTTTGTTCAGTACAGCAATCTATTATTTATGGAAAATGATTGTTAATTTATTTGAAGGCTGCATATAGTACAAGATCTAGGCCTATGCAGCATGCCTCTTATGGGTCTGTATGGGTACAATATGCAACAAAGTAAATGATGGCTGATTCGCTTTGTAAGACTCGTACACTTGCAATATCGAGCAAGTTTTTGTAGAATGTAATCTGACTACTTAACTATTGAATCATGTGATATTATTGGAATGATCATATATATCAAAATTAAGAGTTTAATTTTGATAGAACGCTAGTATAAAGTATTTTATAGTCAACCGATTATGTATCATCCTATGTATGACTTTTAAGATAATTATTACATGAGTCAAATATTTTTAGTAATATAGTAATGCATAATTGGTTGTTCAGAGGGTTCTGGGTTCCCATGTTTCTTTCATTAAGCTTCATCCCATGAAGTTTCCGTTCCTAGAAGCCGCAAGGAAATTGGAGTTAGGCAATGGTGTCCTTTTAGGCTTTAATTTTGCACCCCAAAATTCATTTTCCCACTCTTTTACCCCCTTTTTTTTTCCTTTATTCCCTAAATATCCTTCCCCCAACCCTTTATCCACCCTCACGCTCCCTCCCTCACTTTTTTATTTATATTCTCCACCTCCCACAACACCACACTCCAAAGCATAGACCATCCTTTTGCAACCTCTACTCAAGCACAGGCGAGGCACAACTGCTGTGAGTACCACGATGAGGCAGCTTTACTCTTCTTTTTTTCTTTAGATTTTATGTAGTTACATTAAGGTTTCAAATAGTTTTCGTAAAGTGTCAAAAACTTGATAGATTATGGAAACTATATTTGACACCTTACAGAAATTATAGTTTCCTTAAGGTAAATTTATTATTTGATATTGTTAATAATTAATAATATTAATAATTATTAAATATAATATATTATTATTATTATTCATGCAATTTTTTTCCTAGATTTTTGGTAGTTGATGCACATTAAGTTTCCATAATACATTTTTTTTTTTAAATACGTTAGGGAAACTTAGTTTGTGGTGTTTTCTGAGTTTTACTGGACATGGAAGATTATGTAAGTAAAGTGTCCAATGAAGTGGACATGTCAATTGATTGGCAACAGATAAAGAAATAAGGTTGGATGTTGATGCTCTGAATTAGTATGTGGATTGTTGTGAAGCATTTACCATTACAGAGGTAAATGAATGGTAATTATTATTGTTTAATTTTGAATACATAAATATTCAGCGTTGGAATTTTATTTTTATTTTCAGGTTTTTCTTACTTGGGATAACCTATTGAATTGGGTTCGATGTGTTTGCGATGTAGAATGGATTTATTGTTGTCATTTTGAGATCAGACATGAACGAAGGACGTCTAGGAAGCAAGACATTTTATTGTTGGGTTGTGAAAAGAGCAGAAAGTATAAACCATATAAGGAAGAGTTAACTCGCAAGGTGACTGAAACTAGGAGTGCGAGTGTCCCTTCATACTAAGAGGGAGGCCCTTGAAAATTAATGAAGGATGGAAGCTGAATTTGGTATGTGGTTTTCACAACCATGCTTTAGCACAAACATTAGTGGGTCATCCACATGTTGGTCAGCTAAATGAGAAAGAGAAGTCTTGCTTCATGACCTGACAAAAAACATGGTAAAGCCGAAAAAATTATACTCACACTGAGGATCATAATGTGGGTAATGTCACGACAACCCGGAAGATTTAAAATTATGTGCGGCAACAATATTGGAGGAGTCAGAAAGCAGTGGTGGACCTTGACCAAATTTTTGGGGGGAGCCGTAGGTTTTAATTAAAATAATATAATTAAAATTTATGAGGACACTTTTCAGAGTCATGTTCTAAGGAACTAACATCAAATTCATTAATTGTGATTTTTTGAATCTTGAAAGGTTACTTGTCTGGTTGAACTATTTGATCATTAGAATCTTGTTATTAAAGTGAAGATATTGGAGCTATACAATTTCCATTTTTGTTGAAAGTTTTTCTCTTGAAAAAAGCATTAAATTAAATTTGATCATTAAATTAAATTTGATCATTAAATTTTAGCAAGAAATCCTAGAGACTTCTCTTTAAATTAAGTCTTTTTCTAAGTCTCAATTACTTGAAGTTAGTCAACTATTAAACCAAAAGAATGGGATGCAAGGGGTGTAATACTAATTGCTTGTCAAGTTGATGTCCCAAGCTCATGCACGCACGCCATAGGAACAGGACAACACAATGCAATAAGTAATAAACTATATAACTGAAGGGCAAAAATATCTGAAAATTGACTACATTTCCCTAAGAAGCTCTGAAACCTTGTAAAGCTTATTCAACTTACCAAATGTCTCCACAAGATAACTATATGTCATCGCATCAGGTACTATCCCACCGCCAAGCCCTCAACGTCAACGCCTTGGAAACTCACCCACCATCACAGGCTCACGGCAAGCGGCACTCAACCATCCCCCTTCAGAGAGTTGTAGCAAGGAAGCAACCATTCACCGCTAGAGTCGCAGCAAGGAAGCACCAGCCACATATCGCATAACACTAACTGTTCAGCTGAGGCCTGAGGGGTGCCATATATAAAAAAAATAAGTCTTTAAAAATTAAAAAAAAAATCTGGGGGGGAGACGTTGCTCCCCCCCGCCACTACAAAGGTCTGCCACTGTCAGAAAGGTCCCATAACAGAAATGAAGCATCTGATGAATTTACTGGAATGTGATCAGTGTGTCTACTGACATAGAAGGGACGAGACGATAGGTGTTGTCGGTGATATATTTTAGAAACATCTAGATGCCATAAAATTGTTGCATGCTTTTCACATTGCGTTGGTTATTGATAGTATATAAAACCAACAGGTATCGGCTGCCATTACTTGAGATTGTTGGTGTTACATCGACGGAGTTAACATTCTCTGTTGCATTTGCTTATTTGGAGTCTGGGAGAGTTGGTAACTTCAACTGAACATTGGAAAAGTTAAGAGGAGTGATCATGAGAGATGACTAGGTACCTAAAGTCATTGTGACTGACAGAGACATTGCATTGATGAATGCAATGCAAACTATTTTTCCCACGTCAACAAATTTGTTATGTCAATTTCATATGGTAAGAATGTGAAGGCTAATGCAAGATATGTGAGTCCGATAAAGCATGGGAGCCAGTGATGGATGCATGGAACAATATTATGGACTCTCCTCCCAAATTTTTCCTTGTGAGGGATCAACCATGTTATGTTAACATAGTCAACAAAAAAATGCCAAGATGAACAAACAACTTCTAATCTCATTGAACATTTTGCATATCCAATCTCGCCAGGAGAGTCCATATTTTTGTTCCATGCATCCATCACCGGCTTCCATGCCTTTATCGAACTCACACTAAATCTTGTGTTTAGCCTTCACATTCTTACAATATAAAATTGACATAATAAGTTTGTTGACGTGGGAAAAATAGTTTTCATTGTATTCATCAATGCAATGTCTTTGTCAGTCACAATAACTTTAGGTACCACGTAGTCTCTCAGAGTCATTCCCCTTAACTTTTCCCATGCCTAGTTGAAGTTACCAACTCACACAAACTCCAAATAAGCAAATGCCAACAGAGAATGTCAACTCCGTCGATGTAACACCAACAATCTCAAGTATTGCAGCTGATACCTATTGGTTTCATAGTATTATCGATAAGCAAACAGTGTGGAAAAACATGCAACAATTTTTGGCATCTGGATGTGTCCAAAATATATCTCTGACAACATATGTCGTCTCGTCCCTTCTATGCCAATAGATGCTGACCATTTCCAGTAAATTCTTCAAATGATGCATTTCTGTTCTGGGACCTTTCTAATCCTCCGATGTTGTTGTCATGCATTATAAATATACCTGATTGTCGTGACATTGGCCACTTTATGATCCTTCAACGTGAGTATTTTTCGACTTTACCATTTCTTTGTCATGTCACAAAGCAAAGACTTCTCTTCCTCACTTAGCCGGCCAGAATATGGATGAACCAAACCTGGCTTCCATCCTTCATCATTTATCAAAGACTTTCCTCTTAGTATGAAGGGACACTCACATTTCCTAGTTCCAGTCACCATGCGAATTAACTCTTCCTATATGGTTATACTTTTCACTCTTTTCACAACCCAATAGTACAAAATGTCTTCCTTCCATGACATCCTTCGCTCGTGTTGATTTCCAAATGACAACAAACAAATCCATTACACATCGCAACACCTCGAACTCAATTCAATAGATCATCCGAGTAGGAAAGATCTGAAAATAAAAATTCAGACGTTGAATATTACGTATTCAAAACTAATCAGTAATTGTTTACCAATCATTTACCTCTATAGTGGTAAATGTTTCACAACAATCCACATACTGATTTATAGCATCGACGTCCAACCTTATTCTCCATCTGTGCCATGAGTTTACATGTCCACTTAATCGGACACTTTACTTACATAATCTTCCATATCACTAAAACTCATAAAACACCACAAACTAAGTTTCCCAAATGTATTTAAAAAAATTAAATGTATTACGGAAACTTAATATGCATCATCTACCAAAAATAAGGAAAAAAAAGCTGCATAAACATAATAATAATAATATTATTATTAGATTTAATAATTATTAACAATATCAATTAATAAATTTACCTTGTGGAAACTATAGTAAGGTATCAAACATTTGAAACCTTATGCAAACTATAATTTCCATATTCTATCAATTTTTTGACACTTTATGAAAACTATAGTTTCCATTAGGTGTCAAAAATTTGATATATTAAGCAAACTTTTTCTTAAGGTTTCAAACCTTACGAAAAGACACATAAAATCTGGAGAAAACATAAGATAAGGTTGATCTCGCTATTGTGCTCACCATCGTTGTGCCTTGCCTGCGCCCAACCAGAGGTTGCAAAGGGATGATCTATGCTTTGGAGCGTGGTGTGATGGGATGTGGGAGAAGAATAGAAAGAAGAAGAAAGTGAGGGAGATCGGGAGGGAGGGTGAAGGTAGTGACAGGAATAGGAATAAAGGGTTTGGGGAAGGGTATTTAGGGAATAAACAAAAAAGGGGGAAGGGAGGTGGAAAAATGAATTTTGGGGTACCAAAATGAAAAGCCTCAATTTTATGACCACGCATCAATTGGTGCAGCCTTGTCAAGTTGCTATTGGATTCAAAGGTTGCGGAGAAATCGAAGGGCCTTCTGTGGATTATCTAGAAACACAGCTTCATAAGCATGTTTTGCTTTAAGGGCCTCTTGTGCCAAAGCCATCTACCTTTTACATTGGAGGGAAAATGCGTTGAATTGCTTGGCAGATTCAAGGGTAGTTCGATAATCTATTGTGCATTTGGAAGTGAAAACATGTACATGCGTGTGGATCACATCACACCGAATTTGTTTAGTACTTTATTTGTAACACCCTGCTTTTTCTTCTGTGTTTTGTCTGTCTCATTTTAACGGTAAATTTATATATTTATATTTTTACTTATGACCCGGATAATGATTTTTGTGAAAAACTTGCTATATAGTAGGAAGTCATGGTTAAATTTTCGATTTAAAATTCAAACGAAAATCGGTCTGCAATTTCACTGACAATGCATTTTGTACCAGTCAGAAGACCCTGATTTTAGCTCGAAACTGAACAATCATAGATTTTATCATTTTTTCAGTGAAACTGTTTATTTTTAAAATTTTACTAAAAGAATAAAATATAATATTCGGGACCGGGCACGAAGTTGCAGAGATAGAGGGCATAAAGCTGCAGCGATAGGTGGTGGATGAGGATATTGTGTCAGATCAACAAAAACTCACCACTAATGATCTTGATTAAAATATTTTTATAAAATATCTACACTTGTTAATGTCCCTAGTGCTCTTTAAAATCCTAATTAATTACTCTATGTACCAATTAAATCCCAAACACCTTTTATAAACCAAACTTGTTGGTATTCTTACAAACTTTCCTAAAATAAAAGTTATTGGGAAGGAAACTCCCTTAATAGTTTTTTATCTTTCTCAACCCAACCTCCCGGGTCAAATACCACTCTTTTGAAAACAAGTTTTTCCAAACAATCCGTAAAATATTTTCATGCTTTGTAATCTCTTAGTGTTGCTTGGTAATATTTGTTCATTAGTGAGAGAAACATTTCTAAAGATATTTAATTTGTGTTTTATTCCTCTCAATGAATGTGAACCATGATAGTTGCAAATTGGTTTCAACTTTTTAATTTTCAAAATAGGTTCAATGCACATAGGTAAGGTAGAAAGTATTAGTAGGCAAGCAAACATCATTAGGTGTAAAGTTATTTATTGGTTGCCCTACTAATAAAACTTCATTTACCTCACTTTTAACCTTATCAACTAGTATGGTACCCATGCCTTTGCACGGGTCACATTCATTTTTACGCATGTTTTAAAATCGACAAAATAGCATAAACACATTCAATGAAGTCACAACAATAACAATTCTAAGATTACATGGATGTAAATGAAATACAAATTTTGGAAATGTGCTTAACAATAACTATCTATGATAATATATATGAATTCTACATATTGAATGTGTAGAGAGCACTTGTTGAACCAATCTCTAAAGCTGCATTAGTCTTGTTCTAATGATTTTGAGCAGACCTCCAGGGTGAAAAAATGGTATACCCTAATAAAAGAAATTGTTTAACACCAAAAAAAACTGTTCAACCTCATTAACAATTACAATTTAAATAGCAAAAAGATCAAATAATGTAATATCGAATAGAACCAAGAGACACAAATTCTGCTAGATCTAAAAGACACAAATTAATTATATCACCCCCACTTCGACAAATCTAGTATGAGAGTAATATATCACAATTATCATAATGGACTAAAATCAATCAGGTAGAGATAGACCTTTCCTGATATTTCTTTTCAGGAGAGAGTACTGCGAACATTTAAAAGCCAATTCTCTTCATTATTAGAAATCTAAACAATAAAGAGAAGAAATACATTCCTCAATCAATTGCCAATTACAACAACATGATTTGGATGTCATTCACAAGCAACCACACCACCGATTCCTGAAAACATTGGTTCACAACTTTGACATGATGGTCGAATATTCTATACATATAGACTTACACGTACAGACAGACACTACTAATATCTGCCATCTTTCAACTAAAATAGAAATCACCTTTCTTGTAGTTCTTATAGGTTCGTTAATAAAAGAATTAATGTGAAACCACCGCAAGAAGAGAAGGAAATGGTTACTGGTTAGTACTTGTGGTTTTTGCCATGGTTTTGTTTCATCTCCCCAAAATATGGAGTAACAATTTATGAGGGTAACAATATCTTTCTGTTTTGTTGAGCTTGCATCAGAGAAGAGAGGCTTGAGAACATAGATGATATCCATAAGAATTGAGCCTGTTTAAAAACAGAACATCAAATTTGTAGGAAATGAGATCAATTAATCATTAAATGATAAAACTGACGACATTTAAAGGGCTATGCTTAATGATATGAGTAGGAAATATATAATTTAAGTTAGAATGTAGTAAAGCGATAGTGACAAATGGAAGTCAAATGGATAAGTATTTAAAAAGCATAGATGACATTGTGTCTTATATGTGTCAGCTCAAGTTAACCATCCTCTAGTAAAAAATCAGTACAGAATTACTTCTCAAATCTTACTACCACACCTCTAATTATGGTTCTGTGAAGTTTGGATGATTTTTCATGTCCAGGTTTCAAGAGAGATGAGTATGCTGTTAAGTCTCTAAAATGTCTGTGTGCATTTCCCTAAGTTTTGATGAAAACTAAACATTGGTTAATGATTTAATTAACCTACTTTGTGGTTGCTAACTTATCTACTTAGTGTACAGATCAGAAAATTACAAAACTCACCTGTCTGTCTACCTAAGTAACAACCTGTCCCTATAAGCCAAAAAGTCAACCTGTCTGCTGACTGGGATTGTTGACTATGTGCAAACTGGTTTACAACCTGTCTCTGCTCTACTCTTCAACTTGTCTAAGGTTCTTGTTAAAGAACTCGAAGACAGGAAGCTTTTGGAAGCTGTCCCCTCATGAAGAATACTCTGAAATCTCTCTCTCACGCTTATCAAGAAATTCAGAAGTGCTCTCTCTCAAGCAACCTAGGAAGTCAGAGACAAACTCCAGTTAAAGAATGTTCCAACATGCTTATTCCCTAGTACTTTTGATTATTACACAGGAAGGGAAATGTACTCTGCAAAAGTACAAAAGCACTCTGCACAACTCTGAGTTGGCTTCTACACGATGCATAAAGCTATTATCCTTCATGTTAGAGTACAACCAACGTCTCCATTGCATTAATGGGCCCAGAACGACTATATTGCATTTAATGAAGCTCTGCTTGAAGCCATCGTTGCAAGGAATGTCTCTAACGGATATTAAATGGTTGAAGGCTATAAATACAGAAGTCATTGAAGATGAACACATCAGAGTTTACAAAGCATTAAAGAGCCATTACTCTGTTCATTTATTCACTCTGTATTCTTCAATCATTTGAAGTTATTACGCAGACTTTCCTAAGCTTTACATTTTTAAACCACTCTCTGAGTGTTAGTGAAAGATCTGTTGTCTGTAAGTGTATTTATTACAACCAAACTCTCAAACAAATCTGAGTGAGCCTGAAGAGGCTAGGTGTGCAAAGAATACTTGTGTTGGAGCCTGAAGAGGCTAGGTGTGCAAACAATACTTGGAGTCTGTAACCTGACAGTTATAGTGGATAAATCTTGGTGCTGCCAAGGACCGAACGTAGCTCTTTGTGTTAAAGAGTGAACCAGGATAAATCACTGTGTTAATATCTCTTCCCTTAATCTCTTTAGTTGTTTTGATTATATATATCATCTGCTTTCTAACTAAGGGGTTTAAAAACTGTTTTTATCAAGCTTGTTTTTCATCTGTATACGGTGTTGTTTTCTGCATGCAAAAAGTTTTCAACTTTATTTTAATTCTGATAAACACAATTCAACCCCCCTTCTCGTGTTTATAGTTGTCTATTTCAGTTGGTATCAGAGCTCAGCCTCTGGGTTGAGCATCTAACAGTGTGAGGTAAAAGATCCTGAAGAATAGACATGACTGCTGGAGCTAGTGGAAGTAACCAGACTGAAGGAGCCTCCTTAACCAGACCTCCATTCTTCAATGGAGAAAACTACAACTATTGGAAAGATAGATTTCAATGGTTCATTCTATCTACAAACTCTGATCTCTGGGATGTCATCACAGATGGTCCTTTCATCCTAAAAATGATGACAACACTGACAAGCCAAAAGCTCAGTGGACCCCTGCAGAAAAGGCAAATGGGAGCTGAATCACAAAGCCAGATACAACATTATTTGTGCTCAGTCCTGATGAGTTTGAGAAGGTCTGTGCCTGTGATTCTGCCAAAGAAATATGGGACACCTTAGCTGTCACACATGAAGGAACGCCAAGGTCAAAGAATCAAAAATTGCCATACTTGTCAGAAAGTATGAACTATTTCTCATGGAGGAAGGAGAATCTGTTGCTCAAATGATGGGAGATTTCAAACTATCATCAATGGTCTAAAGTCTCTTGGCAAAGTTTACTCAATGCTGAGAAGGTTGGAAAGATACTTAGGAGCCTACCTAAGCAGTGGAGACCTCTGGTAACTGCTATCTCTCAAGCCAAAGATCTTACCACCTTGACTATGGATGAACTCCTTGGAACACTTACTGTTCATGAGCAAGAACTTGGAGATGAAGTCTCAACAAAGAAGGGCAAGTCAATTGCTCTGAAGGCTGATCAAAAGTCTTCCAAAGTAGCTTTAAAGGCAGACGAGTCATCCAGTGATGCTGACCTGTCTGAATCTGAGGATTCTGAAAGTGATGAAGAACTATCTCTCCTAACCAGAAAGATAAAGCTTCTCTACAGAAAAAGAAGTTCAGAAAGGATAAGCCATTCAGAAGATTCAACAAGGACAAGAATTTCAAGGATTCCACTTCAACAGACAAAACTCAATTGTCTGCTATGAGTGCAAGAAACCAGGACACATCAAAGCAGAATGTCCTCAACTCAAGAAAGCCCCATTTAAGAAGTTCTTCAAAAAGAAGAAGAAAGGAATGATGGCACTTGGGAAGATCTAGAGTCAACATTCTGATGAGGAGACAGAGGAAGAAGCAAATCTCTGTCTAATGGCTAACACTGACTCTGATTCAGATAATGAGGTAAATTCTGATTATGAGGAATTACTTGATGCCTATGAAGAATTGTTGGAGGAATCCAACTGTTTGTCTAAGGCTTTCAAATCTCTCAAGAGAGATCATGTTAAGCTCCTCAGTGAGCATAAACAGAAATCTCTAGAGTGTGAGAAATTTGCCAAGGAGAACAGTGAGCTGAAGACTGAAAAGTCTAATGAAGCTAAGATCTCTAGTGATACATCACAGTCTGAAGAAGTTGAAAAACTTCAACAGAAAGTGGAAGAGCTCACTTCTGATCTTGCCAAATTTGTTAATGGTAGAGAAATCTGACAAGCTGCTTGGCTGTCAGAGGCACTCCCTTAACAAAGAAGGTATAGGATATGTCCATCAGATACATCATAAAGTATCAACTAAGCACTCTAAAGTGTCTGCTACATCTACTTCTATTAAATCCATACCTGTCTGTAATTTCTGTGGAAAGACTGGACATGTTATGTCTAAGTGTCTCCATAAGAAAAGAAGGAAGTCTTCACAGACTCCTAGAACTAACAGAAAAGGACCCAGAAAACTATGGGTACCTAAAGATCAAATAATCTCTGTTGCAGATGTCCTCAACAGCACAAAGAAAACACCACTGCTGGTACCTGGACAGTGGCTGCTCGCGACACATGACAGGAGAAAGGTCTATGTTCCTAGACCTCCAACTTAAGAAAGGAGGACATGTGGCATTTGGTGGAAATCAGAAAGGGAAGGTTATAGGAATTGGTACTATTGGTGGTAAACCTCCTCTTCCCTCTATATCAAATGTTCTTATGGTTAAAGGATTAAAACACAATTTGCTTAGCATAAGTCAATTATGTGACAGTGGATTTGATGTCTCCTTTACCAAAGATTTCTGTATAGTTAAAGATCTTAGTGGCAAAACCCTCTTTTCAGCTAAAAGGCAACAAAATCTGTATAAGATTGAACTGACTGATCTCTCAGATCAAAGTGTAACATGTCTGATGTCTAAAGAGGATGAAAGATGGTTGTGGCATAAGAAACTAGGACATGCTAGTATGAAATTAATTTCAAAACTAAAAAGGGATAAAGAGTTTGAGAGGATTGCCTGATATTAGTTTTAAGAAAGATTTTGTGTGATGCATGTCAGAGAGGTAAACAGATAAAATCAAGTTTCAAATCTAAAAACCAAATATCAACCTCTAGACCTCTTCAGTTGTTACACATGGATCTGTTTGGACCAGTTAGTGTTGCTAGCTTGGCTGGAAGGAAATATGGATTTGTCATAGTTGATGACTATTCTAGATATACATGGGTACTCTTCTTAACCCACAAGGATGAGTCTTTTAAGGCTTTCTCAGTATTCTGTAAAAGAGTACAAAATGAGCAGGGTTTCTGCATTTCTACTCTAGAAGTGACCATGGGGGAGAATTTGAAAATGAGCAGTTTAGTCAGTTCTGTGAGGAGAATGGGATCTCTCACAATTTCTCTGCACCTAGAACTCCTCAACAAAATGGAGTGGTTGAGAGAAAGAACAGATCTCTGCAAGAGATGGCTAGATCTATGCTCAATGAGAATAATCTCCCTAAGTACTTCTGGGCAGAAGCAGTAAACACAGCTTGTTATGTACAAAACAGAATACTCATTAGGCCTTTTCTAAAGAAGACTCCCTATGAACTGTGGAAAGGAAAAAGCCCCAACATTTCTTACTTTCATGCATTTGGTTGTGAATGCTACATATTAAATACCAAGGATCAACTTGGAAAATTTGACTCTAAGACAGACAAAGGTATCTTTTTGGGATACTCTGAAATGTCTAAAGCTTTTAGAATTTACAATTCTAGAACATCTGTTATTGAAGAATCTGTTCATGTCAAATTTAATGATAACTTAAAGACTGATAAGGAATTGTCAGATCTAGAAGATGATCTTGCAGGTCTTGATATAAACAAGTCAGAAGATCAACAACCTGACTTAACCAAACCAGAACCTGAAGCAGAACCAGACAGACAAGTGGAGACAGACAAGTCAAGTCCTCTTGAAAGAGACTGGAAATTCAAAACTCATCATCCTAAGGATCTCATCATTGGTCATCCCTCAGAAGGAGTAAGAACCAGATCTACCTTAAGAGAATCAAGCAATGTGGCCTTTTGTCAGAAATAGAGCCAAACACATTGAAGAAGCTCTTGATGATGAAAGCTGGATTCTTGCTATGCAAGAAGAACTCAACCAGTTCACCAGAAATGATGTCTGGACACTTGTCTCCAAGCCCAAAAACAAGTCTGTCATTGGAACAAGATGGGTCTTCAGAAACAAGTTAGATGAAGATGGCAAAGTTGTCAGAAACAAGGCAAGGTTAGTAGCTCAAGGCTATAACCAACAAGAAGGTATTGACTATACTGAAACATTTGCACCTGTAGCTAGAATAGAAGCTATTCGCATACTAATGTCATATGCTGCACAACACCAAATCACTCTTTTTCAAATGGATGTGAAAAGTGCTTTTCTCAATGGAATAATTGAAGAAGAAGTTTATGTTAAACAACCCCCTGGTTTTGAAGATACTGATAAACCAGATCATGTTTTTAAACTTAAAAGGGCATTATATGGTTTAAAGCAAGCACCTAGGGCATGGTATGATAGACTAAGCTCTTTTCTCATGCATAACGGCTTTACAAGAGGTCAAGTAGATACTACTCTGTTTAAGAAAAGCTATAAAGAAAATTTCATTGTAGTCCAAATATATGTTGATGATATTATTTTTGGAGCAACTAATGAAAAGCTGTGCAAGGATTTTTCAAAGCTGATGCAAGCAGAATTTGAGATGAGCATGATGGGAGAATTGAAGTTCTTCCTTGGTCTACAAATCAAACAGACAAGTGATGGAATCTACATCCATCAACAAAAGTATATCAAGGAAATGCTCAAGAAATACAAAATGGAAAATGCTAAACTTATGAAAACTCCCATGGAAACCAATGCAAAACTCAGTAAAGATGATGAAGGTAAAAAGGTAGACCAAACTGTCTACAGAGGTATGATTGGATCTTTGCTGTACTTAACTTCAAGCAGACCTGATATTCAGTTTAGTGTCTGTATGTGTGCTAGATTTCAATCTGACCCAAGAGAATCTCATCTTAAAGCTGTTAAGAGAATATTTAGATATTTGCTTGGTACTACTAATCTTGGTTTGCTAAGAACTAATGAATACAGATTAGTGGGATTCTGTGATGCTGACTTTGCTGGAGACAGAATAGAAAGAAAAAGCACCAGTGGAGGATGCCACTTCATTGGAGCAAACTTGGTCTCTTGGTCAAGCAAAAGACAGACAACTATAGCTCTATCTACAGCTGAAGCAGAATATATCTCAGCTGCTAGTTGTTGCTCTCAGCTTTTATGGGTAAAACATCAACTTGAGGATTACTCTATTTTTGAGCATAATATATCTGTATGGTGTGATAATTCTAGTGCTATCTGCTTAACTAAAAATCCAATTCAGCATTCTAAGGCTAAGCATATAGAAATCAAACATCACTTCATTAGAGATTATGTTCAGAAAGGTATTTTTGATATTAAGTTTGTTAAAACTGAAAATCAATGGGCTGATATCTTCACTAAGCCTTAGCAGAAGAAAGATTTTTATTTATTAGAGATAATTTAAACATGCATTGTATTGTTGAATGACATGTCTGAGTTTTTAAAACTGTCTGTGATCACCTGTCTGACTCTGCTGAGTCACTATGCTGAAACCCAACAGTTTTATTAAAATGGTTATTATTTATTTAATACCATTTGTTAATCTGAAGCTAATCATGAACACGGCAGTTTTTACCTCGAAACCATGTTTTCATTATGTCTAAGTGGGCGCTACAGTTCCCCACATAAATCGTGCCATTCTTAATTAAAATGTCTTTTTTCTCTCTCCTGCTTTTACTTCTTTAAAAGGCAAATCTTCAGAAAGTTTCAAACTTTATCCTTCTCAAAAGCCCTAAGTCTTTTCGTCTTCGTCTTCCTCTCGTTCAAACCCTTCTCTCTTCCAAAACTTTCACTTTCTCTCTTCTGAAAAATGGCATCTTCAAAGCGCCTGTCTCCAAAAGAGATTGCTGAGAAATACGAGATGAGACTAACTGATGTAGAGAAGATTCTACCTGGAAAGACTGTTGATCTTCAACAGATGAAGAAATGGGGAATGGATGTCACTGAGGAGTTGGAATACTCTAAGTGGACAGCCTTCTTTGATATCAAGGAGCTGGTCCATCCCAAGCTTGTCAGAGATTTCTGGAGGAATGCTGTGGTCATCACCAATGTGGTTGATGGAACCAAGAGCTTCAAGGCTCAAATGTCAGCTGATGTAACTCTTCAGTTTCCCTATAAGCTCTCTGGAACTGGCAACCAGATGTCCAAGGATTGGAACTGCCTTCAGACCTGACTGGGAAGATCAGGGAACTGAAATATCAATATTGCTTTATGGAGTTCCCAACCCTGAGAACAAGAAGCCTGTCTGCATGGTGCCCAAGTGCAGGTTCTTGCACAAGCTGCTTCTGGAGTGTGTGATGCCCAGAAGAGGGTCAAGAGACAATGTGACCAAGTTGGACAGATTTGCTCTGTACCACTTGATTCACAAAATCAAGATAGACATCAATGATCTCATCTACATGTATCTTGAGTCTCTGATCAGAAGGACAAATATGCCTACCTACCCTTATGGAATGTTGCTGACAAGGGTTTTTAGGAACAAGATATTTGTTCCAACTGATGTCCACTTTGTGGACATGGCTCTGCCCATAGACAAGAAGGTCTTGTCTATGATGGGGATTGAAGGAATCCCTCTGGAGGATGAAGAAGAAGAAAGAAGAAGAAGAAGAAGCCTGCTGTTGAGCAGAACTGAAGGAAATAGCAGAGGACCTGCTGATTCCACTGGTGAATCAGAGTATCCTATCTCTGAAAGGATTTGGAAAGCTGCTGGAAAGGTTGCCAGACAGGATCAAAGGCCTGAGGAACCCACAGCTTCTGAAGGATCTGCTGAGACAGTAGAGCCTCTCAGATTCAAGCTGAAGAAGCCCTCTCCCAAGAGGAAGACCAGTGAGGCTGGAAAATCAGGTGTGGTTTCTACACAACCCACCAAGAGAAGAAGACTGGTGAAGACCTTTACCAAGGACAGACAAGGAGTCTGTGCCTAGTAAAGAGGAAGCACCTGCTCAGGGGGAGCAGACTTCTCCACCTGCAGAAGAGCCTAGGGAGATCAAATCTCTTGATCTGGGTTTCATTCCCAGAAAAAGAAGGTCAGGCTACCCTATGCCTGTGGTGCTTGCTGAAAGGGAAGTCCCTGCAGAAGAGCCTGCTGCTGCTGCTGCTACTGCACCCTCACTGACCTGTCTGCTGGAACACAGACAGTTGGTCATCTGAAGAAGCTTCTCTGTCCCTTCAAGGAAGAAAGCAAGGCTTTTTGAAGAACCACTCTTCACCTTCCCTTCTGCACCATCCTCTCCCCTTCATCTAGGTATTCCAGATTCTGTTTCTTCCCCCTCTGCTCTCTGTGTCAACCCTTATCTGTTGCCTCCCCTTTTCACTCACCTGTCTCCTCTCACCCCTCCAACCATCTTTTGATGTGTGTCTGATGTATGTCAATACACAGTTGTTCACAGGGACTCAACTCCCAGAGAACAATCTGGCATATCATCTAGACTGTTTGTGAGTGATTTGCAATCTCTGATGACTGCAAGTATATCTCACTTATCTGTCATCCCTTCCTCCACCTCACATTCTGAACCCATGTAGGGAGATCTTCTTTTATCCCCCTATTGTGTTGTTCATTAGAACATTGGAAGGATCACTATCCTGCCTCTGTTGTAATGTTACCCTCTAGGTCTAGATATTTTTCTTTTAGTCACAGGGTCTAATTCGTTTTTCCCACATAGACTCTCTTACCCCTACCTCCATCTGTCTTAGCCAATCAACCTCTTCCCCCTCCTATTCCAATAAGAGTCACTCGACTGTCTCTTTGTGAAAGACTCTCTGTCTTTCCCTCTCCTGATTTTGACATAGTCAGAATCACCCCTCTGTTTAAAATAGTTTTTCTTCCTTTATTTTATTTCAGAACCATTCATCACTTTTCTTTCCCCGTGTCTCCTCACCTTCTCTGTACCTAAGGCACCCCCAGTTTTAGCCTTACCCTGGTATCCATCCCTGTCTGCTGCTTCAACCAGCTGTCTACAGAAGTCTCCTCCTCTCAATGGTGGATTCAGTGAGCTTCAATCTCTTAAGACTGAGCTAGAAGAAGTCAGAAGACAATTGGATGCAGAGAGGCATGCTAGGCTGCTGTTAGAACAGAAAGTTGACTCCTTGTATCTTCTTTTTAATCAGCCTAGTAGTAGTTGTAGGAACTGCCTTGTAATGAAATGCTTATGATGAATACAAATCAATTTACTTTATTTTATTTCTCTTTATTGTCTTTTTCTCTCCACTGTTATCTATTTACTCTTTTTGTTGCTGACAAAAGGGGGAGAAAAATGTTAAGATGTTTAATGTAAATGTAAAAATTATGTGATTTCACTCTGATACTATGAACTTAAACCTGCTGCATATTACTCTGATGCTCTTTATTGAACACTAATGCATCTGTCTGCACATATAGAAAATATCAACTTGTCTACTGTCTGTACTTCTGTACTCTGATATTTTCAAAGGTTCATTAAATCATCTGAATGTTTGTCATCATCAAAAAGGGGGAGATTGTTAAGTCTCTAAAATGTCTGTGTGCATTTCCCTAAGTTTTGATGAAAACTAAACATTGGGTAATGATTTAATTAACCTATTTTGTGGTTGCTAACCTGTCTACTTAGTGTACAGATCAGAAGATTACAAAACTCACCTGTCTGTCTACCTAAGTCTCACCTGTCGTATAGCCAAGAAGTCAACCTGTCTGCTGACTAGGATTGTTGACTATGTGCAAACTGATTTTACAACCTGCTCTACTCTTCAACTTGTCTAAGGTTCTTCGTTAAAGAACTCGAAGTACAGGAAGCTTTTGCAAGCTGTCCCCTCATGAAGAATACTCTGAGAACTCTCTCACGCTTATCAAGAAACTCAGAAGTGCTCTCTCTCAAGCAAACTAGGAAGTCAGAGATAAACTTCCAGTTAAAGAACATTTCCAACATGCTTTATTCCCTAGTACTTTCAGTCATTACACAGAAAGGGAAATGTACTCTGCAAAAGTACAAAAGCACTCTGCACAACTCTGAGTTGGCGTCTACACGATGCATAAAGCTATTATCCCTCATGTTAGAGTACAACCAACGTCTTCATTGCATTAATGGCTGCCCAGAACGACTATATTGCATTTAATGAAGCTCTGCTTGAAGCCATAGTTGCAAGGAATGTCTCTAACGGATATTAAATGTTTGAAGGCTATAAATACAGAAGTCATTGAAGATGAACATCATCAGAGTTTTACAAAGCATTAAAGAGCCATTACTCTGTTCATTTATTCATTCTGTATTCTTCAATCATTTGAAGTTATTACGCAGACTTTCCTAAAGCTTATATTTAAACCACTCTCTGAGTGTTAGTGAAAGGTCTGTAAGTGTATTTATTACAAACAAACTCTCAAACAAATCTGAGTGAGCCTGAAGAGGCTAGGTGTGCAAAGAATACTTGTGTTGGAGCCTGAAGAGGCTAGGTGTGCAAACAATACTTGGAGTCTGTAACCTGATCAGTTATAGTGGATAAATCTTGGTGCTGCCAAGGACTGGACGTAGCTCTTTATGTTAAAGAGTGAACCAGGATAAATCACTGTGTTAATCTCTCTTCCCTTAATCTCTTTAGTGTTGATTATATATATCATCTGCTTTCTAACAAAGGGGTTAAAACTGTTTTGTCAAGACTGTTTTCTTATCTCTACGTGTGTTGTTTTTCTGAGAAAACTACAACAGACAGGTGACCTGTCTGTGTATCTTTTTACACCCGTCGCTTAGCTTCTGCATGCAAAAAGTTTTAACTTTATTTTAAATTCTAATAAACACAATTCAACCCCCCTTCTCGTGTTTATAGTTGTCTATTTCAGTTACTGTAAACATTAATAGAGATTGGAGGGAATTAGCCCTAATGAGTAGATTTAGCATGAGATGTAAGAGGAAGGGGTGTACTTAAGGTTGCCCAAAATAACTTAATCTAGAATAGGCTCAACAATCATTTTATCATTAAAAATAAAGAAAGATAGGAGGAATGAAGCCAGCCAAAGCGAATAGTTAAGTACTGTCACAATTTTTGATAAACACAAAGCATTCGCTTTCATATTGTGCTATTGATTCGATAGATATTTAATTTTCTATATAAAGGGAAGTTGAAAACACTAGCATTAGTCTATTTCTACAAGGCACAAATAAATATATTCATATTTTATATGATGCACATGCGTCTCTCTTGTACCCATCATCTATCTTAAACATGTGAATATACACATGTAGATGGCTATCTTGTAATTTTCACCAACACAAGTCCTGCACCATTTATTTGTACCTTCAATAGCATGCTTATGCAGATGCAAAATAATTATACACACACATCGTTACAAAATATTGTTATGCTACTGAGATAGCATTGCTTTTCTAGCTAGTGTTTCCATTATTTAAGGACCACTGGTTCATCAACCTATTTCCTTCCTTCCACATAATCACAGAAAGATCACATTCTCAGCTAATGGAATTGGATGTTTTTGATAGATCAAAATCAGTGTCGAACAATTAAAAGCACTCAAGTTTTTAAGAAGTGTATGGACCAAAGGCTTTTTATACTCCTAGTCTAGTTGATTTAGAAAAAACTAAGTTTTTGGGCTCCCTAATTTAAATTTCAACAATGTGTCCTTTTCAAAAATTGGATACATTTGGTTCAACCTGTAAAGCAATTTAGATGGAGAACAGAAGCCTACAAAAGAGTTGATCCTGATGGTTCAACTATTCCCTGCTTCTCCAGTAATTAACTGAATATTGCATGGATCTCAAACAAAGAACTAATTAAAACATTCGAACTAATTGAACTATAAACTTAGAAATCATCACACTGACAAAACTAATTGAACTTATATAGTCATCTAATAATCACACTGATATATATATATATATATATATATATATATATATAGATATATATATATATAAAATAACTTAAGTGATATATTCTTCAATTATAAAAGGATGAAGAAAAAACACTAACCCGGAGCAATGTAACCATATGATCCAGCGACCATAGACTTAGCACCACCCTCACCTGCCTCACACTGCAGGATCTTAACCATCCCAAATCTGCTACAGGAGGCCTAAACTCCTTGTCCAGCAAAAATACATCACTGACACTTACACTTACATTTGAATGCAGTAGCAGAATCTCAATTTCTGCAAATGGGATCCATATCACAACCATCAACGCACTCAAATATGAAATCAAAGTATAAAGTACAATAGAAACCATTGGCACGTTATTGAGAGCAAGATAAAAGGGATAAATTGAGCTATAACTGACCTATTATAAGCTAAATTCAAAAGTCTCTTCTTGTTCCTTTAAAAAACTAGAATAAAAAAATGGGCAAAAAAAAGAGAGATGCTTATTATTAGCACAATTTCAATAAGTACAAATGCAGCTTTGAATGATTTTTAGTTGCGGCTTATAATATGTTTTAAGACCATTGTCAAAAATTGTGGCTTTACTCATCTGGATGTCCGCTCCTTCTGCAATCGCTGGAGCGGCGGAGTGGTGGTGGTCGCTGCTCCCATGATTCGACACTTACAAACTTTTGAACTTTACAAAAAATCAAATTGGTGCTTCAAACTATGGATGTGAACAGAAACAAAATCACAAGAGAGGAAGAAAAGGCATCGAAGAGAGAACATGTTTGG